>CM019063.1:531909301-532453631 GCA_009667805.1 Leptobrachium leishanense | reverse complement strand
CCGCTTGCAGCATCCTCTCTCCGTTGCTCGCCGGAATGACGTCACGATAGCCTTTGACCCCGGGGGGGTCAAAGGCTTTCGTGACGTCATCCTGGCGAGCAACGGAGAGAGGATGCTGCAAGCGGGACCGCCATCGCTGGAGGAGCTAAGGGCCGATGTCGGTGAGTATGTGTGGAACCGGTGGAGGACCTCGAGGCCGAGATGTAGGTGAGTATGTGCTCACACACACACACACACCCTGCTTGCTCGGCCGTATCAAAGCTTAGGCGAGCCCCCGGCTTGGGCCTAGAGGCCCAGCAGAGCCGGGGACTCGCCTGAGCATGGAGGCCGTTCGAGTTGCATGCTCGGCGTCCTCCAGGCTCAGGCGAGTCCCGGCTCGGCTGGGCTCCTAGGCCACGCCAAGCCGGGGGCTCGCCTAAGCTTGGTCGGCATCCCAGGCTCAGGCGAGCCCCCGGCTTGGCTTGGGCCTAGAGGCCAGCCGAGCCAGGGACTCACCTGAGCCTGGAGGACGGCCGAGCATGCAACTCGACGCGCCTCCATGCTCAGGCGAGTCCCCGGCTCTGCTGGCCTCTAGGCCCAAGCCGGGGGCTCGCCTAAGCTTGGATACCGGCCGAGTAAGCAGGGTGGGTGTGGAGAGCACATACTCACCTACATTAGCCCTGAGCTCCAGTGGTGACTGTCCTCCGGCTGTCGCAGGCTGCTCGCCGGCCTCCAGGCTCAGGCGACCCCCGGCTTGGCTTGGGCCTACAGGCCTAGCCGAGCGGGGGCTCGCCTAAGCCTGGAAGCCGGCCGAGCAGCCTACGACAGCCACCGCTGAGGCTCCGGGCCAATGTAGGGGGATGTTGCCTACACATACTCACCTACATCGGCCCTTAGTCCCTCCAGCGATGGCGTCCCGCTCCAGCGTCCTCTCTCGCTCCGTTGTTCGCCGGAATGACGTCACGAAAGCCTTTGACCCTGGGGTCAAAGGCTTTCGTGACGTCATCCCGGCGACCAACGGAGCGAGAGAGGACGCTGGAAGCGGGACCGCCATCGCTGGAGGGCCGATGTAGGTGAGTATATCCACGAGCGGGGGCCATATCCACGAGCGGGGGCCATATCCACGAGCGGGGGGGCGATATCCACGTGCTGGGGCAATATCCACGTGCTGGGTCAATATCCACGTGCTGGGGCAATATCCACGTGCTGGGGCAGTATCCACGTGCTGGGGCAGTATCCACGTGCTGGGGCAGTATCCACGTGCTGGGCAGTATCCACGAGCTTGGGCAGTATCCACGAGCTGGGGCAGTATCCACGTGCTGGGGCAGTATCCACGTGCTGGGGCAGTATCCACGAGCTGGGGCAATATCCATGTGCTGGGGCAGTATCCACGTGCTGGGGCAATATCCACGTGCTGGGTCAATATCCACGTGCTGGGGCAATATCCACGTGCTGGGCAGTATCCACGTGCTGGGGCAGTATCACGAGCTGGGGCATTATCCACGTGCTGGGGCAGTATCCACGTGCTGGGGCAGTATCCACGTGCTGGGGCAATATCCACGTGCTGGGGCAATATCCACGTGCTGGGTCAATATCCACGTGCTGTGGCAAATATCCACGTGCTGGGCAGTATCACGTGCTGGGGCAGTATCCACGAGCTGGGGCAATATCCACGTGCTGGGGCAGTATCCACGTGCTGGGGCAGTATCCACGTGCTGGGGCAGTATCCACCCACGTGCTGGGGCAGTATCCACGTGCTGGGGCAGTATCCACGTGCTGGGGCAGTATCAATCCACGTGCTGGGGCAATATCCATGTGCTGGGCAGTATCCACGTGCTGAGCAGTATCACGAGCTGGGGCAATATCCACGTGCTGGGGCAGTATCCACGTGCTGGGGCAGTATCCACGTGCTGGGGCAATATCCACGTGGTGGGGCAATATCCACGTGCTGGGTCAATATCCACGTGCTGGGGCAGTATCCACGTGCTGGGGCAATATCCAGGAGCTGGGGCAGTATCCATGAGCTGGGGCAATATCCACGTGCTGGGCAGTATCCATCCACGTGCTGGGGCAATATCCACGTGCTAGGGCAGTATCCACGAGCTGGGGCAATATCCACGTGCTGGGGCAGTATCCACGTGCTGGGGCAGTATCCACGTGCTGGGGCAATATCCACATGCTGGGGCAATATCCACGTGCTGGGTCAATATCCACGTGCTGGGGCAATATCCACGTGCTGGGCAGTATCCACGTGCTGGAGCAGTATCCACGAGCTGGGGCAATATCCACGTGCTGGGGCAGTATCCACGTGCTTGGGCAGTATCCATCCACGTGCTGGGGCAGTATCCACGTGCTGGGGCAGTATCAATCCACGTGCTGGGGCAATATCCATGTGCTGGGCAGTATCCACGTGCTGGGGCAGTATCCACGAGCTGGGGCAATATCCACGTGCTGGGGCAGTATCCACGTGCTGGGGCAGTATCCACGTGCTGGGGCAATATCCACGTGCTGGGGCAATATCCACGTGCTGGGTCAATATCCACGTGCTGGGGCAGTATCCACGTGCTGGGGCAATATCCAGGAGCTGGGGAGTATCCATCCACGTGCTGGGGCAATATCCACGTGCTAGGGCAGTATCCACGAGCTGGGGCAGTATCCACGAGCTGGGGCAATATCCACGTGCTGGGGCAATATCCACGTGCTAGGGCAGTATCCACGAGCTGGGGCAGTATCCACGTGCTGCGGCAATATCCACGTGCTGGGGCAATATCCACGTGCTGGGGCAATATCCACGTGCTGGGGCAATATCCACGTGCTGGGGCAGTATCCACGTGCTGGGGCAGTATCCACGTTCTGGGGCAGTATCCACGTTCTGGGGCAGTATCCACGTGCTGGGGCAGTATCCACGTGCTGGGGCAATATCCACGAGCTGGGGCAATATCCACGTGCTTGGGCAATATCCACGTGCTGGGCAGTATCCACGTGCTGGGGCAATATCACGAGCTGGGGCAATATCCACGTGCTGGGGCAATATCCACGTGCTGGGGCAATATCCACGTGCTGGGGCAGTATCCACGTGCTGGGGCAATATCCACGAGCTGGGGCAGTATCCACGAGCTGGGGCAGTATACATGAGCAGGGGCAGTATATCCACAATAGACTGCCCTCTGGGCAGGCTTTACAACTAGTTATTTAATAATGTGAATTTACTGAAAACGCTGTCATCAAAGAGTCATGATGTCATCACTTTATTCAACCAAGAAGTTTTAATGTCCTTAAAATAGTATGAAATTAAAGGGATTCTTTAGTTGTTACAAAGTGGTTCATTGTTTAAAAAGAATTTCCTTGAAAAAGTGGTGGTCTAGAAAAAGTATGGTGTAGAAGACCCTATTTTTACTTTTTGAAATGTATAGGGAGTTTCCCTATCTGCCCTTATGCAGGATCCCCACTGGGAATAATGGGGTGGATGAGTTTGGGATATAATGGTGGTTATGATGATAAGAATATTTGAAGGTCACCATGTCCTTGGATGAGACAGCCAATTATAGTCATCTAAGGAATTTCCCACGTTATTCAGATGGGAGGAGTTAAGTCTATGACCAATAGGTCGGCATACAACATGTAATTCTTATTATAAAGGTATTGTCATTAGCCAATAGATAAACAGGCAGATCAGGTGACATGTGCTGCAGCAGGAAAAAATTAATCCAGGAATAACTGGAAAATAATAATTAATTGAAACATAAACTAAAGCAATAATGATAAATTAATGAATGTATGTGCAGCGTTACAGTAACACAGTGAGTGCATTTCCTGTCCTTCCTTTCAGGAATTAGTGAATGAATGCAGCGAGAGAATAATAAAAAGTATATATTAATACACAGTGTATCCAGTGAAATGAAGAAACATCAACCCTCCTCTGCTCCTCAAAGAATTCAGCCTAGAACCTGTAATGGGATGGAGTAACATAACTCTATGTACCTACAGAGACCTGTCACTAAATGATATACCCCAAACGTACACTCCCACCATCCCACAGGAAAATGGAAAAAGCAAAGGGAGACCACCCAAATAAAATACAAATTAGACGGAATCCTAGAAAAACAGGTCTGGCATCATCTAGGAACTGTGAAAGCATGGTTTGGTCCTGCCAACAATGTTATGATTGGGCCAATAAGATGCACACACATCACTGGCACTAAGAATACAACCCAGGGGGATGGTGGGCGATATTAAAGGCATCATGGACCCCTCAGAAACCCTCCATACAGTGCTGTGTCTCTCAGGGATATCTTCGCAGTCATTTATAGACACCTATATGACCAACCCTCTAAACACCGGAAGAAGATGGCACACCATGTCCATACCTTATCATTACTCTTGGCCGTATAAACCCCCATCTAACAGTCGTTACGGCCTCTCATTACAGAGGAAGAAAGAGCTGAAGCCTTACAGTTCATGAAGTCACATATGACCCAGACCCAGACGGGCTGAACACGGCTTATTATAAATCCTTCTTCTACCTCCTCTCACTTCACTTTCTGTCACAGACAATGTATAACCCAGCAAGCAGACAAAACCCAGCACGCAGACAAGACCCAGCACCCAGACAAAACTCAGCTCCCAGACAAAACCCAGCACGCAAACAAAACCCAGCACCCAGAGAAAACCCAGCACGCAGACAAGACCCAGCACGCAGACAAAACCCAGCACCCAGACAAAACCCAGCACCCAGACAAAACCCAGCACCCAGACAATACCCAGCACCCAGACAAAACCCAGCACGCAGACAAAATCCAGCAGGCAAACAAAACACAGCACGCAGACAAAATCCAGATAAGTGATGAAACCCTTAATCTGACTTTCACCTGCAAGTTCCGCTAAGCACCGGCGAACAGGATGAGAACCCACGTGCAGTAAATAAAATGGATGCGACACAAAAATGTGTAAAAATTGCAGGAAAATTTATTCGGTAAACAGGATACAGAACAAAGGCGGCAATATGTATAAATAATAATAGTCCTTGGAAAATAATAGAAGAAATTTGCAAACACAGTCTTTGGGTAAATGGAAACTGGAAAGGAAACTTGGATGAAGATAATAGTCTGAGGTCGAGCAAGGAGGAACTGTGGATCCATAGAGAAGGTGTTGGTGAATGACAGGTAGGATAGTACAGAGCTAAGCAAAGAACTCAGAGGCTGGTGGCGATCTCGAAAGTCTTGGCACAGGCAAAGGGTTCGGTACACGGGTAGTCAAAGTTCAAGCAGGCTAGCCACACAAGGCTCTGGAGCAGGTTCAGGCACGTCCTTACTAGGTAAGGAGTAAGACTTCAATGACAGAGCACTGGCTGGATGTAGGAGTGGATCTTTAAAGGAAACCAGGCAGTGCTAATTACACACACATGATGATGCAGGAGGCCTGAAAGAGAACAAGAGAAATTATCAAATTCATGAGCATGCTACCAGGGTGGTATTCAGCAAACTCAGGATTTGGCTTTCTTTTTGTGGCGTCGCTGTGGACTCTGGGTTGCAACATCACACTGACAGACTGGTCCTTAGAATGGCCAGGACTATTTCCAAACACAGAATGAGAACAATGACATTGCTTAGAAGCATTGAAGCCACAGGGATAAGAGAAGGATCATCGTACAAATACAAGTCAGAGGTCGGAGCACAGAATCAATATAAGAAATAACCAAACAGGGAGTACAGAGCAAAACCAAAGTCCAGATACAAAAGTCAGGGTCAGAAAACAGAATGAGTTTAACCTAAACAGGGACAAAAGCAGAAATGAGAACCGAGAATACTTACCCGGGTCAACACCAAAGGATCACAGAAATACAGGAACGTGCTGAGTTGTATACAGAAGCCCATGACACAGCTCAGAGCTCTTAGTTACTGATATTAAAGTCCTCCTACCTCTTTGATCAGGTGCAGAAGACCCAGAGGATATGTCAGTACGGCACCCAGGAGGCCTAACTGCGACACAAGCAGGTCCAGCACCACCAGTAAGCATGACAGACTGTTAAAATGCTGCACTCAATCACTTAATGTATTTTCACTTTTTATTTATCATTTTGTGACATTGTTGGTTTATGTTTGTTCCATTAAAATAATAAATATAATTATAAACCTGTATCCCAGTATTCCCAGAGATGGTGTATGCTCTTGAGGACCAGGATATTTGTACTTTTTGATGATAACGGGGTCAAGCCCTTTTCTCTTACTTGGAGGTATATGAGCTCCAATTTATCCTAGTCCTAGGAGACTTTGTTGTTAGTTATATTCTAAGCATGGTGAACATATGTCTGGCGGTGGAAGTGCTCATTGAGACACAGGCTTCTAGACAGAAGTTAAATCAGCATTAGGATAGAGTGAGATTATGAGGTTAAGGCAGGCAACCTGTGTGTGAAGCAGATAAGATCCACATTCAAGTCTGAACTGCTATCTTGGCCAGGTTTGCTTACCATTGGATTGAGTCACTAGTCAGCAGCAGGGGCTGCCAGACACTTGTGGGCCCTGAATTACAGCACCTCCCATAGAGTCCTAATCAGATTCTGGACTGTGCCCAAAACAAATGATTTTTTTACTCTGCTTAGTAACAGTAATGGAGAATAACAAAAGCAAGTGCTGCACTAATAATTAACAGAACATGTTTCAATCAGACAAACGTTAAAAGACACAAAAAATCAAAAGCCCAAAAATAATTAATATTCTGGGAATTCAGAATTTATTGAGTGTGGTGGGTAATCGCTGCACTGTTTTTCCTCATCTAGATGTAATGATTTTCGGGACTGATGATATTGGGAATTTACAGTCATCACAATTCATGTTTTGTTTGAGAAATATCTTTATTGAACTCAAGTTAAGATTTCCTCAGGTATTGCTTTTATTCTCCAAAATAGTAATGTGCTCGCTGTGGTGGGATTTCAAAGAAATTAAGGTATTGGAAAAAAGTGTATAGGAAGGTCAGCAGAGCTATGGGAAAGTTTTTGCCTAGATTGGGGGGGTTAGCTTTCGGCATATAGATTTAGAAGGGGGCTGCGGAGGATTATATGCGAAAGCTGGAATACACTTATCTGATATAGGCAAAATGCAATATTGGATTTAATGTGCTATGGCTAGGGTGGAAAAGGCCTCAACATCATTTGTGGAATGATGTTTTGACTGTGGGTTAAGGTCGTCCTTAATTTGGGGTGGTCAGAGACATTGGGTACTCAATCTGGTTAGTTGGGGACAGATTGGGCTTGAAATGATGTTTCAATGTGAATTGTTAAGGTTAATAAAGTTTATGTTGACGGTTGATGTTTGTTGTCTCTTTATACTGTTTAATAAAAGCTACAGCCTATTTTATCCAACAACAATGTTTGGTGTCATGTTTATTATTACAGAGTTCATTATATTATGTACAAGAAATAGAACATGCAGTGGACATAATCGTGGAAAAGCAAATGGTCAAAATGCAGGCAGTGTTCAGGCAGAGTAGACATACAGCAAGCAAAGGGTACAGTAAGCAGGTAATCCAAAAAATAAGTAAAAATCAAATAAGAGGAACACTAGGTTAATGAACGGCGACTCACCATTCCCAGCAAAAATTTAAAGCAAGCCGACTTGAGCCGGACGAGAGGATGGTTAGGCTTGAAAATCCCAGTAGATCAGAAGTTTGCTAAATAATCAGACCAGCCCTTCTGGCACCAACAACCACTCGCCACATTCAAAGTCACTTAAATCTCCTTTCTTCCCTATTCTGATGCTCAGTTAGAATTTCAGCAAGTCGTCTTCACCACGTCTAGATGCCTAAATGCATTGAGTTGCTGCCATGTGATTGGCTGATTAGCAATTTGCCAGTGATTGTAAATCAGTAAAAAATGTGTTTAATAAAGAAGGTCCTTTAAAAAAAAAGTCTATCACAAAATAAGTCTTTAAAAAAATAAATAAGGAAAACAAATGTGTTCTGAAAAATACAAAAGGTGTTCTAAGAAATAAAATGCCGAAGCTGAAAAGAATAACGGAAAAATTCACCATATATTGCTGTCAATTCGCCATTACTATTCAGAGGTTAGAGAATAACCTCTGTAATGTAAATAAATAATGAATCTTCCTGCTGCTTTGTTACTTATAAGTTTCATTATTTTATGACGCTTAACTTTAGAACAGGTTGAGTTGCACATTTTCTAAGATGATAGATAGTGGAAGGGTTTCAGCTTAGACTAAGGGGGTGGAGCTGGGGGATGGGTAATATCAAACCAGTGGAGGCATAATGTAAAGTCACTTTCAGCATGTATGGGTAGAGACAGTATTAAATGCATGCTTGCTAATGCAAGGAGCCTCAATATCAAGATGGGGGAACTAGAGGCAATAGCATACACAAGCAATCTATACTATAA
Source organism: Leptobrachium leishanense (assembly GCA_009667805.1). Taxonomy (NCBI): domain Eukaryota; kingdom Metazoa; phylum Chordata; class Amphibia; order Anura; family Megophryidae; genus Leptobrachium; species Leptobrachium leishanense. The sequence continues at coordinate 532,445,266 of CM019063.1, read as the reverse complement.
TAGAATAAGCCTAAAAACGTCCGTCGCCAAAACCCTACTGCGCATGCGCGACGGACATTTGAAAGCGGCCGTTAGAACACACAGGTAGCTGCGCGTGCCGGCCGCTGTGAAAAAAAAAAAAAAAAACGGCACGAGCCGCGCGCAGCTACCCGTGTGTTTACACGGCCAGATGCCCCGATCCTCCAGCGGTGACCGTCCTCCGGCTGCCGGCGGGCCTCCAGGCTCAGGCGAGCCCCCGGCTCGGTTTGGGCCTACAGGCCCAAGCCGAGCCGGGGACTCGCCTAAGCCTAGAGGCCCGCCGAGCACCCAGCGGCAGCCGGAGGTGGTCACCGCTGGAGGATCGGGGCGAAGTTCCCAACAAACACCACCCCAAAATCGGCCCTGAGCTCCAGCGGAGACCTCCTCCGGCTGCCGCTGGCTGCTCGGCGGCCCTCTAGGCTTAGGCGAGCCCCCGGCTCGGTTTGGGCCTACAGGCCCAGCCGAGCCGGGGACTCGCCTAAGCCTAGAGGCCCGCCGAGCAGCCGAAGAAGGTCACCGCTGTGGGATCGGGGCCGAAGTTCCCAAACAAACACCCCAAAATCGGCCCTGAGCTCCAGCGGAGACCTCCTCCGGCTGCGCTGGCTGCTCGGCGGCCCTCTAGGCTTAGGCGAGCCCCCGGCTCGGTTTGGGCCTACAGGCCCAGCCGAGCCGGGGACTCGCCTAAGCCTAGAGGCCCGCCGACCAGCCAGCGGCAGCCGGAGAAGGTCACCGCTGGAGGATCGGGGCCGAAGTTCCCAAACAAACACCCCAAAATCGGCCCTGAGCTCCAGCGGAGACCTCCTCCGGCTGCCGCTGGCTGCTCGGCGGCCCTCTAGGCTTAGGCGAGCCCCCGGCTCGGTTTGGGCCTACAGGCCCAGCCGAGCCGGGGACTCGCCTAAGCCTAGAGGCCCGCCGAGCAGCCGGAGAAGGTCACCGCTGTGGGATCGGGGCCGAAGTTCCCAAACAAACACCCCAAAATCGGCCTGAGCTCCAGCGGAGACCTCCTCCGGCTGCTCGGCGGCCCTCTAGGCTTAGGCGAGCCCCCGGCTCGGTTTGGGCCTACAGGCCCAGCCGAGCCGGGGACTCGCCTAAGCCTAGAGGCCCGCCGACCAGCCAGCGGCAGCCGGAGAAGGTCACCGCTGGAGGATCGGGGCCGAAGTTCCAAACAAACACCCAAAAATCGGCCCTGAGCTCCAGCGGACACCTCCTCCGGCTGCCGCTGGCTGCTCGGCGCCCTCTAGGCTTAGGCGAGCCCCCGGCTCGTTTGGGCCTACAGGCCCAGCCGAGCCGGGGACTCGCCTAAGCCTAGAGGCCCGCCGAGCAGCCAGCACGGCAGCCGAGAAGGTCACCGCTGGAGGATCGGGGCCGAAGTTCCCAAACAAACACCCCAAAATCGGCCCTGAGCTCCAGCGGAGACCTCTCCGGCTGCCGCTGGCTGCTCGGCGGCCCTCTAGGCTTAGGCGAGCCCCCGGCTCGGTTTGGGCCTACAGGCCCAGCCGAGCCGGGGACTCGCCTAAGCCTAAGGGCCCGCCGAGCAGCCGAGAAGGTCACCGCTGTGGGATCGGGGCCGAAGTTCCCAAACAAACACCCCAAAATCGGCCCTGAGCTCCAGCGGAGACCTCTCCGGCTGCCGCTGGCTGCTCGGCGGCCCTCTAGGCTTAGGCGAGCCCCCGGCTCGGTTTGGCCTACAGGCCCAGCCGAGCCGGGGACTCGCCTAAGCCTAGAGGCCCGCCGAGCAGCCAGCGGCAGCCGGAGAAGGTCACCGCTGGAGGATCGGGGCCGAAGTTCCCAAACAAACACACCCCCAAATCGGCCCTGAGCTCCAGCGGAGACCTCCTCCGGCTGCCGCTGGCTGCTCGGTGGCCCTCTAGGCTTAGGCGAGCCCCCGGCTCGGTTTGGGCCTACAGGCCCAGCCGAGCCGGGGACTCGCCTAAGCCTAGAGGCCCGCCGAGCAGCCAGCGGCAGCCGGAGAAGGTCACCGCTGGAGGATCGGGGCCGAAGTTCCCAAACAAACACACCCCAAAATCGGCCCTGAGCTCCAGCGGAGACCTCCTCCAGCTGCCGCTGGCTGCTCGGCGGGCCTCTAGGCTTAGGCGAGCCCCCGGCTTGGCTTGGGCCTACAGGCCCAGCCGAGCCGGGGACTCGCCTAAGCGTAGAGGCCGGCCGAGCAGCCTGCTCGGCGGACGGAGGAGGTCACCGCTGGAGCTCAGGGCCGATGTTGCCTAACACATACTCACCGACATCGGCCCTTGGCTCCTCCTCCAGCGATGGCGTCCCGCTTGCAGCATCCTCTCTCCGTTGCTCGCCGGAATGACGTCACGAAAGCCTTTGACCCCGGGGGTCAAAGGCTTTCGTGACGTCATCCTGGCGAGCAACGGAGGGAGGATGCTGCAAGCGGGACCGCCATCGCTGGAGGAGGAGCCAAGGGCCGATGTCGGTGAGTATGTGTGGAACCGGTGGAGGACTCGAGGCCGATGTAGGTGAGTATGTGCTCTACACACACACACACACACCCTGCTTGCTCGGCCGGTATCCAAGCTTAGGCGAGCCCCCGGCTTGGGCCTAGAGGCCCTGCCGAGCCGGGGACTCGCCTGAGCATGGAGGCCGGTCGAGTTGCATGCTCGGGCGTCCTCCAGGCTCAGGCGAGTCCCCGGCTCGGCTGGCCTCTAGGCCCACGCCAAGCCGGGGGCTCGCCTAAGCTTGGTCGGCATCCAGGCTCAGGCGAGCCCCCGCTTGGCTTGGGCCTAGAGGCCCAGCCGAGCCAGGGACTCACCTGAGCCTGGAGGACGGCCGAGCATGCAACTCGACCGGCCTCCATGCTCAGGCGAGTCCCCGGCTCTGCTGGGCCTCTAGGCCCAAGCCGGGGGCTCGCCTAAGCTTGGATACCAGCCGAGTAAGCAGGGTGGGTGTGGAGAGCACATACTCACCTACATTAGCCCTGAGCTCCAGCGGTGACTGTCCTCCGGCTGTCGCAGGCTGCTCGGCGGCCTCCAGGCTCAGGCGAGCCCCCGGCTTGGCTTGGGCCTACAGGCCCAGCCGAGCCGGGGGCTCGCCTAAGCCTGAAGGCCGGCCGAGCAGCCTACGACAGCCACCGCTGAGGCTCCGGGCCAATGTAGGGGGACACATACTCACCTACATCGGCCCTTAGCTCCTCCAGCGATGGCGGTCCCGCTTCCAGCGTCCTCTCTCGCTCCGTTGTTCGCGGAATGACGTCACGAAAGCCTTTGACCCCGGGGGTCAAAGGCTTTCGTGACGTCATCCCGGCGACCAACGGAGCGAGAGAGGACGCTGGAAGCGGGACGCGGGACCGCCATCGCTGGAGGAGCTAAGGGCCGATGTAGGTGAGTATATCCACGAGCGGGGGGCCATATCCACGAGCGGGGGCGATATCCACGAGCGGGGGGGGGGCGATATCCACGAGCGGGGGGGGCGATATCACGAGCGGGGGGGGCGATATCCACGAGCGGGGGGGGCGATATCCACGAGCGGGGGGGGCGATATCCACGAGCGGGGGGGGGGCGATATCACGAGCTGGGCCAATATCACGTGCTGGGGCAGTATCCACGTGCTGGGCAATATCCACGAGCTGGGGGCAGTATCAATCACGTGCTGGGGCAGTATCCACGTGCTGGGGCAGTATCCACGTGCTGGGCCAATATCCACGTGCTGGGGCAGTATCATCCACGTGCTGGGGCAGTATCCACGTGCTGGGGCAGTATCAATCCACGTGCTGGGCCAATATCCAGTGCTGGGGGCAGTATCAATCCACGTGCTGGGAGTATCCACGTGCTGGGGCAGTATCCACGAGCTGGGCCAATATCCACGAGCTGGGGGCAGTATCCACGTGCTGGGGCAGTATCCACGTGCTGGGCAATATCCACGTGCTGGGGCAATATCCACGTGCTGGGCAGTATCAATCCACGTGCTGGGGCAGTATCCACGAGCTGGGGCAGTATCCACGTGCTGGGGCAGTATCCACGTGCTGGGGCAATATCCACGTGCTGGGCAGTATCCACGTGCTGGGCAATATCCACGTGCTGGGGCAGTATCCACGTGCTGGGGCAGTATCCACGTGCTGGGTCAATATCCACGTGCTGGGGCAGTATCAATCCACGTGCTGGGGCAGTATCCACGAGCTGGGTCAATATCCACGTGCTGGGGCAGTATCCACGAGCTGGGCCAATATCCACGAGCTGGGGGCAGTATCCACGTGCTGGGCCAATATCCACGTGCTGGGGCAGTATCAATCCACGTGCTGGGCAGTATCCACGTGCTGGGCAGTATCCACGTGCTGGGTCAATATCCACGTGCTGGGGCAGTATCCACGAGCTGGGCCAATATCCACGAGCTGGGGGCAGTATCCACGTGCTGGGCCAATATCCACGTGCTGGGCAGTATCAATCCACGTGCTGGGCAGTATCCACGTGCTGGGGCAGTATCAATCCACGTGCTGGGGCAGTATCAATCCACGTGCTGGGCCAATATCCACGTGCTGGGGCAGTATCAATCCACGTGCTGGGGCAGTATCCACGTGCTGGGGCAGTATCACGAGCTGGGCCAATATCCACGAGCTGGGGGCAGTATCCACGTGCTGGGGCAGTATCCACGTGCTGGGGCAGTATCCACGTGCTGGGGCAATATCCACGTGCTGGGGCAGTATCAATCCACGTGCTGGGGCAGTATCCACGAGCTGGGGCAGTATCCACGTGCTGGGGCAGTATCCACGTGCTGGGGCAATATCCACGTGCTGGGGCAGTATCCACGTGCTGGGGCAATATCCACGTGCTGGGGCAATATCCACGTGCTGGGGCAGTATCCACGTGCTGGGGCAGTATCCACGTGCTGGGTCAATATCCACGTGCTGGGGCAGTATCAATCCACGTGCTGGGGCAGTATCCACGAGCTGGGGCAGTATCCACGAGCTGGGGGCAGTATCCACGTGCTGCGGCAATATCCACGTGCTGGGGCAATCCACGTGCTGGGGCAATATCCACGAGCTGGGGCAGTATCCACGTGCTGGGGCAGTATCCACGTGCTGGGGCAGTATCCACGTGCTGGGGCAATATCCACGTGCTGGGGCAGTATCCACGTGCTGGGGCAGTATCCACGTGCTGGGGCAGTATCCACGTGCTGGGGCAGTATCCACGTTCTGGGGCAGTATCCACGTGCTGGGGCAATATCCACGTGCTGGGGCAGTATCCACGTGCTGGGGCAATATCCACGAGCTGGGGCAATATCCACAAGCTGGGGCAGTATACATGAGCAGGGGCAGTATCCACGTGCTGGGGCAGTATCCACGTGCTGGGGCAGTATCCACGTTCTGGGGCAGTATCCACGTGCTGGGGCAATATCCACGTGCTGGGGCAGTATCCACGTGCTGGGGCAATATCCACGAGCTGGGGCAATATCCACAAGCTGGGGCAGTATACATGAGCAGGGGCAGTATATCCACAATAGACTGCCCTCTGGGCAGGCTTTACAACTAGTATGACATAATAGGAATAACAGAAACATGGTGGGATGAAACACATGAGTGAACTGTAAACTTAAGTGGTTATGCATTGTTTAGAAGGGATAGGAAACATAAGAAAGGGGTGGAGTTTGTTTGTATGTAAATCTGGATTTAAAGCCAAATATTACACACCTGGTAAGTGACAAGGGAAATGTGGAATCCTTATGGGTAAATATTTCTTTGGGGAATAAACAGGGAAGTCAACTATTGGTTGGCATATGCTATAAACCACCTAATATAGATAATGATGAGGAAGAACAACTGTTAGAGCAAATTAGGAAGGCTGCACATCATGGTAGCACTTTAATTATTGGAGATTTTAATTACCCCGATATTAATTGGGATAGTGGGACTAGTAATTCAGCTAAGGGAATCCGGTTTCTGAACATTTTAAATGATACCTTCATGACACAACTGGTAACAACACCAATTAGAGAGGATAACTGTCTGGATCTGGTTATAACAAATAATGTGGATCTTTTCTCAAAGATTTATGTAAGGGAGCAGTTGGAAAACAGTGACCATAATATGGTGTCATTTGAAATAAACTAAAAAAAACGCATTCATAGAGGGCAGCTAAAACATATAATTTTAAAAAGGTCAATTTCATTAAAATAAAGGTAGCTCTCAATGTCATTGACTGGTAGAAACTCTTTCATGGGAAAAACACTGAGGATAAGTGGAATATCTTTAAACTAACACTAGAAAAGTACACGTCACAATATATTCCACTGGTTAATAAATATAAAAGAAACAGACTGAAACCAATGTGGCTTAGTAGGAAGGTAACTAAGGAAATGAAAAATAAAAAGAAAGCATTTAAAGCTTTTAAGTCTGATAAATCTGAGGCATCCTACAAAGCATATAAGTCAGCCAATAAAGCACTAGAAAATAGGGATGTGCACCGATTTTTTTTTCGATTCGATTCGATTCGATTTTTCGATTTTTCAAACTTTTCGATTCGGCTCGTTTCGACTGCTTTCTGTTTCGATTCGGTTCGGTTCGATTCGGTTTTCGGGTACATTTATTTTTCGGAATTTCGACCATTTTTCGTATTTTCGGGTAACCTCACTAGGTTTCTGTATCGACTTTTCGTTATTTCGGAAAATTTTCGTTTTTCGAAATTGTACATGGCTTTCGGCATATCGCCAATTTTTCGTTTTTCGGAACTTTTCGTATTTCTGAACTTTTCGTTTTTTCGGAATTGTACATGTTTCGGCATATCGCCAATTTTTCGTTTTTCGGAACGTCTGTTCTCGTTTCAAAGCTGTCTAACTCTATTCATTTTGATGAAAACTACTATGGTTTACTTTTTTAATACTACTTTATATATTTTTTATAATACATTTTTGGTTTGTTTTTCGGATCCAATAATTCATTATGTCGATACGATAATTCTGGCGATTCTATCGTGTTTTTTTAATTAACCCTTTCGCTGCTGAGGCTTTTCCCGCCCCTGTGCTGAGGTCATTTTTAGCGGTTTTGCTCATCATGTTTAACGTGTTTTGAAGGCTTATTTTAGTATATGACCCAGACATATTATATATCGTTCTTTCCGGCAGACTCAGCAGATTCATATATGTCATTATTATATGTATACGTCATGACCTGTCTGTATATTATAACAAAAAATGCAATAAAATATGAATTTTCAATAATTTACAATGTGTAGAGTGTTTTTTTTTCACATTTTAACATGCGAGCAATTGCGGTTATATTTTGTATGGGGTGCGCTTGTAAAAAAATTAGAGATGGGGTCTCGTTACATTTTCTTTTGGGGAAAATTACGCGATTTTTAACAAACGCACCGCATACAAAAATCGTTAGTGCAGCATCATTGTTCACATTATATAATTGAAATGGGAACAATATTGCTGCATTAACAAACCAAAAAAAAGAAAAAAAAATTGTTTATTATTTTTTTATAAATGTTTTTAAATATTTTTTTAATTTTTTTACAAACGTTTTTCACATTCGTGTTTGGTATCGTTGGAACAGCCATGCTCTGGCTGATCCAACAATACCAAACTTTAACCCCTAGCTGCCATGGATCGGGAGTTCATTTTGGAACCCCCTATCTCCACCATTGGTGGCAGCTTGGGGTTAACTCCAGGACTGGCGTCATCGTGCTATGCACGATGACGCCAGTCCTCAGGGGGAGTTACCGGAAGCTTGGCCGACATCCGACATCCTCATGGATATGCCCCAGCTCCTCATGGATATTGCCCCAGCTCCTCGTGGACAGCCCCAGCTCCTCCTGGATATTGCCCCAGCTCCTCGTGGACATGCCCCAGCTCCTCGTGGACATGCCCCAGCTCCTCGTGGACATGCCCCAGCTCCTCGTGGATATGCCCCAGTTCACACATGGATTTGCCCCAGCTCCTCGTGGATATGCCCCAGCTCCTCGTGGATATGCCCCAGCACATGGAATGCCCCAGCTCCTCGTGGATATGCCCCAGCACATGGAATGCCCCAGCTCCTCATGGATATGCCCCAGCTCCTCATGGATTTGCCCCAGCACATGGAATGCCCCAGCACCTCATGATAATGGCCCCAGCTCACCTCCGCTGCCTTTTTCGCTCCCTCAGAGCGTCCGGCGGCGCAGAGCTTGGGCGCTCGCCAGGGGGAGCCACGTGACCAGCTGCGATTGGCTGGTGACGTGTTTCCTCCAGGCGAGCGTCGAAGCTGCATGCTTCGGACGCTCGCAGGGAGTGAAAAAACGCGGCGGAGGGTGAGACACCCGCCCTTAGGGTGACGGTGTCACCCTAAAGGCGGGTGTCACCTGGTGCGGGCCGCACCCCCGCCCCCATGTTACGACGCCACTGGTATATACATTTAACGGCCGCACGCCACGGACTTACTCTATCCAAACAAAGTTCAGAATGATGTGAAACATTGGGACTTTTTGGATAGATTTCGATTTTCGACTATCCAGAAGTTAAAAAAATAAAAAAGGTCGAAATCTAATGCAAAAGTCCCGATGTTTCACATCGGGATGTCAGATATTAATAGGCTTGTGCACTGATTTTTTTTCGGTTCGATTAGATTTGTTCTGATGTTTAAAATTTTTGATTCGGCTCGTTTCAACCGATTTCTGTTTCGATTCGGTTTGGTTTGGCTCGTTTATCGTGTAAATTTTTTTTTTGAATATCGACCATTTTTCGTATTTTCGGGTCAGTTTGCTGGTTTTTTGTATCAACTTTTCGTGATTTCGGAATTTTTCATTTTTTTCGGAACGTCTGTTCTCCTCGTTTCAAAGCTGTCTAACTCTATTCGTTTTGACGCGTAAACTACTATGGTTTACTTTTTTATACTTTATATATTTTTTATAATAAATTTTTGGTCTGTTTTTCGGATCCGATAATTCATTCTGTCGATACGATAATTCTGGCGATTCTATCGTGTTTTTTTTTATTAAATAAAGATCCTTTTTTTCTTATGAATATACATTTCACAACTTTATTTATTTAATCACATTAAAAAAATGGTATGAAAGCCAAGGAACAAAAAAAAAAAGAACAAAACTATTTAAAAAACGGTAAACTGACCCGAATGATCTGACTTTAAAGATAAAAACCAGAACAAAAAGGTTTTAAAACGGAAAAAGTAGTTGATCAAAATGATCTGAAATTAAAAAAAAAATAAAATGATTTAAAGGTTTCAGACAAAAAAAAAATTAACCCTTTCGCTGCTGAGGCATTTCACGGCTTCCCTTCACACCTGTGTGCGGCACTGCGGTCTGCTGCTGAGCTAATTTTTAACAGTTTGGCTCCTCTTGTTTAAACGCGTTTTGAAGCCTTCTTTTATAATATGACCCAGACATGTTATATATCGTTCTTTCCGGCAGACTCGGCAGATGATTCATAATATATCATTATCATATGTATGCGTCATGTCCTGTCTGTATATATAAAAAAAAAAATGCAATAAAATTAGAATTTTCAATGTTTGTTTTACAAGGTGTAAAGTGTTTTTTCACATTTTAACATGCGAGTGTTTGCGGTTATATTTTATGAGTTGCGTTTGTTAAAAAAAAATTGAAAAGGGGACTTGTTATATTTTTTTGGGTGAAAATTACACAGTCACATTCATGGCCACAAATATGTTGACAAATTTATGACAAAGGGTCCATAGAAATGTCAATAAATTTATGTACATATGATTTTAACAGTGTGGACTGGAAACCAAGCAATACATAATTAACTTATTAACGTAAAGCAACGCACACAACAGGAAAATATATAAAAAATAGAAAATTTATTTACATGGGGAAGGATGGCAAACTGCCCAACGGGGGCACAAACAACACAAACAAACATCTTCCAGTCTAAGCCAGGCGATAATAATTACTGGCATTTGAGGAGATGTTGGAGCTGGTCCGCATCTTCGATAACAAGGAATATGACTGCAGTAAGGGCCCTTACGCAGGAAGAGTAATTTGAGAAAGGATCGGAACAGAGAAGTTACGCGCACCACCATCCTAGAGTGTTTGGGAAGGACGGTACGAAGGACCAGATCAGAAAACGCTGGTCCGACCCAAAGCAGGCGAGCAGGAGCAGCTGAGGCACTTGTCGCTCTTCTTACTGCCGCTCAAGCATGTCCGCGTGGTCACTAGCTGCTCACGGAGGACCTGCAGCAGTTCCTGGATGCTGTCAATGGTCCTGACTGCCAGGCGAAGCTGCTGACCAATTGCCTCCGAGTCCCGAGGTCTGGCTTCTCCTTCTATATATCCAATAAATGAAAGAAGGAAAATACAGTAAGTAAAGCAGGTTTCTATTTTTGACTGAAAGTCTTGAAAAAATATAACAGTAGTATATACCAGTGCTGGCAGCTTCCTGAGGCTCCTCCTCCTCCTCCGACTGATCCCCCACGACCACCGTCAGCATATCCAGTGCTATATGTAAGAAATTAAAGAAATAAAAAATACAGTAAACAACAAAACTGATTTATTTTTGAACAAAAGTCGATGCAAAATACAACAGTAAAAAAAAACAAACCTGGACTGGCGGCCTCTGGCTCCCTCTCTTCCTCTTCCTCCTCCTCCTCCTCTTCCTCCTCCTCTTCCTCCTCCTGCTCCTCTTGTGCTATACATAAAAAAATTTAATTAAAATACAGTAAACAAAAAATGTTTCTGTTTTTGACCAAAAGTCGTTGCAAAATAAAACAGTATATACCAGCGCTGGTGGATGCCCGTGGCTCCTCCTCCTCCTCCTCCTCCGGGGCACTGGTGCCCGCCGGGGCAGATTCGGCGGCCTTCTTCCTGTCTTCTGCCAGATTCAAAAAATAACACGTAAATAATGCAGACTGGAAAAAATGGTATATCTATACACTATATTGCCGAAAGTATTGCGACACCCCCTCCACTACCCCACTACCAGAGGCCTGTTCAGTACCTCAGCAGCTGCTGAATTGCTGCAGCAGTGTCGTTGAACCCTTTGGATGCGAATTTTGAATCCAAAATGGCCGATGATTTCTTAATGAAAAATTCAGATTGTTTTTCGGATCACTCGGACAAAATATAATAAAGAGAAGCAGTCAGCACAATTCCGTTTTGTAGGCACACACCACAAATGATCGTTTTTAATGAATAAACGTTATGTTTACTTCTGAAACAATATATAATTTGAACTGTAATATATGTCTATGTGCAGGGGGAAATAATAAATAAATATTTTGTGCTTTGGTTAACAGAAACCGCAAAATTAACATTGCAGTATGGAATTATTACATGCTTGGAGGCGGCGGCCATCTTGCTGTACGGCATTGTTACTGCTTCATGGCGGCGGCCATCTTTAAAACGTCACACTCAGCATCTCCTCGGGTCGCTGCAAGTGCTAGGTTAGCATGCTGAGCGATTGAACGGCGTTCAATGGCAAGTTGCTAACTTAGCACTTGCAGCGGCTGAGGTATTGAACAGGCCTCAGCTTGACCCCCCCCCCCACTACTCCCATCTCATACATATATTGCACACAGACATATATTACCGTTCAATTATATATTTTTTTCAGAAGTAAACATTACGTTTATTCAATAAAAACTATTATTTGTGTTGTGTGCGTACAAAGCGCATTGTGCGACTGCTTTTAGTTATTTTATAGAAGGCCTGAGCCTCAGTTTCACTTTCAGTTTCTGCTAATAAAACTGGATATTGCAGAAACAACAGAAATCCACCATTTTGTTTTGAAATTTGCATCTAAAGCATTCAGTGACACTGCTGCAGCAGCTGCTGAGGCTGTATTGAACGCAGCTCTGTTTGGATGCACCTTCAGAAGAACTACATGTCCCATCCTATCTATCACTTAGCAGAGACGCAGAGATTTTTATTGATGCGCAGGTGGGAGCCAATATTGGGCAAGCTGCGGGTCATCTCGTATGCTTCGCTCAATCACAACTCCCCCCCCCAGCACACTACAGACTACACACACAGTGCCAAAAGAAATCCAGCATTGTAACTTCACCTACATACATCAAATATCACAATTTTCACGAATACGTAAAATCACAAAAAGGAAGAGCTATGGCAAAAATGCTTGTATCACGAGTCGTGAAAACGCAAAGCTATACACAATCACATTGCATGAAAAAAGGACTAGATAAATCAACGTATTTCTGTGCACATTAGCACATGCAAGCACATTATTATTATTATACAGGATTTATATAGCGCCAACAGTTTGCGCAGCGCTTTACAATATAACTTGACACTTACGTTTCGCTATGATGCGCCGGATGCGCCTCAGCTGCTTCTGCTCTCGAACCTTCAAATCCGACCAGCGTTTCCTCAGCTGGTCCTTCGTGCGTTCCTTTCCAAACCTCTCCAAAATGGTGGCGCGTACCTTCTGTAGGATTCGATCCTTCCTCGCATTACACTTCCTGCGGTAAGGGCCCTTACTGCAATCATAATCCTTGTAATCGAAGATGCGCACAAGCTCCAACATCTCCTCAAATGCCATGTTTGTGGCTCGTTTCTTCTTGGGTGCTGCTGGTGACGAATCTGCCGATGAGGTGCTACTGCTTGCAGCGGCCATTTTGATGAATAATAATAACAACAATATTTTGTTCAAAAAGTTGTCAATAAAAGTTTGCTCAATAAAGTTACGATCTCCGCGTGCGTTCGCGCGCATGCGCGACCCGCGGTCGAATCGGATCTGACCCAAATACGACAATTCCTATCGGATCAGTGAAAAAAATAAACGCATTTACATTTTACACATACAAACTTTACAGAATCAGCGATATAACAGATATAATAGTTAAATAATACGATTACGATGTCCAGACTGGAACCGAAATCCCGAATGGAACTGAAATCATGAATAGACTATAGAGGGAAAATAAATTTCGATTTGACACATTTCAACTTTTTCAAGTCCATTTGAAAATTCCGAAAATTTTTCGATTTGGCTCGGAAAACTTTTCGGATTTCGGAACTTTTCGGATTTCGGAACTTTTCGGATTTCGGAACTTTTCGTTTTTCGGAAAGTCTGTTCTCGTTTCAAAGCAATAGATTTCGATGACATTTCAAGTTCATTCGAAAATTCCGAAAAAAATTCGTTTCGGCTCGGAAACCTTTTCGATTCGGCTGTTTTCGGGTCTAAATATTTTCGGAATTTCGGTCGAATCGAAAGACCCGAATCGGGAAATTTCGTGAAAATTCCGAAATTCCGAAACCCGAAACGCACATCCCTACTAGAAAATGAAAAAGTAATAGCCAAAGAGAGCAAGACCAACCCTAAAAGATTCTTTAGGTACATAAATTCTAAAAAACCCAAGAGTGAAAATGTAGGTTCACTAAAATCTGAGTCAGGGATATTGTTAACTGAAGATCAGGATAAGGCAGAAATTTTAAATGATTATTTTTCTTCAGTATTTATCAAAGAGAAACCTATGACAGGAGACATGAAATTCATTAATAAAAACTTACTAATACAAAGTGACTGGTTGACTCAGGACAAGGTTTACAGCAATGACCTCCGATCCAGGACCAGCACCTTACTTGCAATACCACAATACAAAAAGACAGCAGCTCGGTCCTCATTTTCCTACAGAGCACCACAATTATGGAATAACCTCCCAGACACCATCAAATCTTCCCACAGTCTTAAGTCTCTCAAGAGCTCCTTACTAACATACCTCAATACAGAATGCAACTGTAAACATGTAACATAGTGACTATATTTCCTACATATTTATTTTCTGTTAATCTGTATATTTGTTTTGTGTTAATTTCTTGCATTTTACTACTTTGCATTTCTGTAACCATGTTCTTGAACCCAGGACATACTTGAAAACGAGAGAAATCTCAATGTATCCTTCCTGGTAAAATCCTTTATAAATGAATAAATTAATTAATTAAACAATTTGAATGTGAATAAAGCCCCAGGGCCAGATGGAATTCACCTGCGAGTACTGAGAGAGCTATGTGTTGAAATATATTAACCTCAGTTCTTAATCTTTCAAGATTCTTTTCTTTCAGGAATAGTACCAGAGGATTGGAGAAAAGCTGACGTCGTCCCTATATTTAAGAAAGGTTTAAAATGTGTGCCTGGGAATTATAGACCTGTGAGCTTAACATCTGTGGCTGGGAAAGTGTTTGAGGGGTTACTAAGGGATAATATTCAGGAATTTATTGGGAGGTATAATGTAATTGGCAAAAATCAGCATGGTTTCATGAAACACAGATCATGTCAGACTAACCTAATTACGTTCTATGAGGAAGTAAGTATACGTATAGATCAGGGGGTTACAGTGGATGTGATTTACTTGGATTCTGCCAAAGCTTTCGACACAGTTCCAAAAATATTTGTTCTTGGATAGAAAACTGGCTAAAAGATAGGGTACAGAGAGTGGTCATAAATGGTACATTTTCAAAGATGGACATCAGTGGTAAGTGGTGTCCCTCAGGAGTCTGTTATAAGACCAATACTATTCAATTTATTTATCAATGACCTTGAGATAGACATTGAAAGCCATGTATCAGTGTTTGCAGATAACACAAAAGTAGGAAAAGTAATACAATGTGAGCAGGATGTTACTTCGCTGCAGAGGGATTTAGATATATTGGGGGACTGGGCACTTAAATGGCAGATGAAATTTAATGTAGATAAATGCAAAGTTAGGCACTTTGGAGTGAAGAACACACAAGCAACATATACCCTAAATGGTACGGAGTTAGGGAAATCCAAGCAGGAGAAGGATTTGGGAATAATCATAGACTTCAAACTAAGTAACAATGTGCAATGTCAAACAGCAGCCGCCAAGGGCAGCAAAGTATTGGCATTAAAAGTGGAATTCACTCGCGGGATGAAAACTAGACATGTGCATCCGTTTTAGTACTAAAACGATTTAGTCCGAATTCTGGGATAATTTAGTTTTAGTATGACTCAAGAGATACGAAACTGCTCAGTACAGAAAACGAAAGAAACTAAAATAAAATGCACTACATTTTAGTTTCAGTCCTTTTTGTGATATTACATTGATGAGTGAAGGAGACCAGTAATGAAGCGCAACATCGCAAAGCTACAGAAAAGGTTTGTATGCGTAATCCTTCCCAACCCCTACCCGAAAATCTGACAGTGATAGAGCTCCAGAATACTCACTCGCAGCACAGACAGCCAGCACAGGAGAGGAAACCTTTAATTAATCCTTGCATGTCTATGAGGCAGACAAGATGATAAAAGCAGCTGGAGAAGGAAAACATTCAAATAAATCACACTGAAAGCTAATGACAGAGGAGGGCTGGATAGTAAAAACCCCTTTATAACAAGCAGCGCTGGGAGAAGAGAGGGACTTTATAAAACATGTGTTATCTCCCCTCCCGCTCTGCATAATAGGGGCTTAGGTCTGATACATTTTATATTATCCAGGAGCACTATCCCCCTTTCCTCATCTATATTACACATTTTATATAAAGTCCCTCTCCTCTCCCAGTGCTGCTTGTTAAAAAAGTATTTTTTTATGTCTGATACATTTAGTATCCAGCTCTCACAGTTACTCTGTCATTATGAGCCTTCAGCGTGATTTATTTGAATGTTTTCCCTGGATTTAAAGTGCTTTATTTTATTATAAAAATCAATTTGCACCAGTCATCTCTTCTCTAAGCTTTCAGACCGATTTACATTAATATTTTCCCTCTCCCCTGCTTTTATATTCCTGTGTCTCCCCCACAGAGAAACAAAGTTTAAGTAAAAGTTCCCTCTCCTGTGCTGGATAAGCATTGCATTCCAAAGTTCTGCACCCTCCACAAGCCAATGCAGCAGGATGTTCTATACAGAGAGGGGCATTAATTAATGCGGTGGATGTTTTATACATTATACAAAGAGGGGTATTAATTAATGCAGGAGGATGTTATCTACAGTATACAGAGAGGGGTATTAATTAATGCAGGAGGATGTTATCTACAGTATACAGAGAGGGCTATTAATTAATGCAGGAGGATGTTCTATACATTATACAGAGAGGAGCCTTTTTTTTTTTAGCCCTTTAAATCCAGTGGCTGTGAGCGCTGAGATCGGCAGCTTGTTATATTATCTCTCAGTATAACGTATCAGGCTCAGCTGTTATAGTAACTGACTGTAACAGCGCTCAGAGTTTCAGTAAAACAAGTAAATAATATTGTTCTAACCTCTTATATATAAAAATATTATTTACTAGTTTTACAGAAACTCTGAGCGCTGTGATGAGCAGCAGTCAGTTACTGTAACAGCTTTGCCTGACACATTGTGCTGAGAGTGAGAGATACTGTAACAAGTAGCGATCTCAGCCCTCTGAGGAGCCACTACCATAGTAAGTGTATCCACTGGTTTTCGGATGAATGAAATTAGTTTTCATACTAAAGAACTGAAAGCGAATTTCTTTAGCAACTAAATAAATTGCATTTTAGGACTAATCCATTAGTTCAAAACGAAATTTTGTGCTGTGCACATGTCTAATGAAAACCTAATTTTGTCTCTGTATAAATCAATGGTAAGACGCACCTTGAATATGCCGTGCAATTTTGGGCACCTGTCTTAAGAAAAGATATTATAGCGTTAGAAAAAGTGCAGAGACGAGCAACTAAATTAATAAGGAGAATGGAAGGGTTAAGTTATGAGGAAAGACTAACAAGCTTAAACCTGTTTAATTTAGTGAAACGGCACCTTAGACGGGATCTGGTGATAACCTTATATAAATATATATGGGGCCATTATAAATCATTGTCTGGAAACCTATTCATTAACAGGACTATACACAGGACACAAGGTCACCCATTTAGACTGGAAGAAAGGAAATTCGTCCTAAAGCATAGGAAGGGTTATTTTACAGTGAGAACAATAAAGCTGTGGAATTCTCTGCCTGTTGTGGTGGTTGGGTGAGAGACTGTATAGACTTTTAAAAAGCGACTGGATGACTTCCTGCAGACACAGAATATTAAGGGTTATAATATTTAATATGTGGGCAAAAGCTTCTTGATCCAAGGAGAAATCTGACTGCCGTTCTGCGGTTAAGAAGGAATTTTATCCCAGTGTGTTGCATATTGGCGAGCATTTCAGACTGGGTTTTTTGCCTTCTTTTGGATCAACAGCAGTAGGTGATGTGTGAGAGGCTGAACCCGATGGACGCATGTCTTTTTTCAGCCTATGTAACTATGTAATAATATTAAATAGATTAAACAAGGTTTGTTTATTTAATTAATAATCATAATATTATTATAATGCGACCATTATTTATAATCGAATCTTCTAATAATAGCAGCATTATAATAAACTAGTTGTAAATCCTTCCCGGAGGGCAGTCTATTGTTGTTGTCACCAGCTCAGATTCATGTCCACATATTTGTTTTTCAATGTCTTATCCAAGAGTATCTCTCTTTATAAATGCATTTGTAACGCGTCCGTCGCCGTCCCATCAGCAGCAGGAGGGCCATGTGAGCAGCTCTGATGGGTGCACGCACAGCTGACAGAGCAGGTTCCTCTTCCCTCTTAGATTGTAAACTCACGGGAACAGGCCCCTCTTAGATTGTAAGCTCACAGGAACAGGACCCCTTAGATTGTAAACTCGTTGGACACCTTAGAATGTTAACTCATGGGATAGATTGTAAACTCATGGAACCCCTTAGATTGTAAGCTCATGGGACCCCTTAGATTGTAAACTCGTTGGACACCTTAGAATGTTAACTCATGGGATAGATTGTAAACTCATGGAACCCCTTAGATTGTAAGCTCATGGGACCCCTTAGATTGTAAACTCGTGGGACCCCTTAGATTGTAAACTCGTGGGACCCCTTTAGATTGTAAACTCATGGGAAAGATTGTAAGCTCATGGGACCCCTTAGATTGTAAACTCATGGGACCTCTTAGATTGTAAGCACATGGGACCCCTTAGATTGCAAGCTCATGGGACCCCTTAGATTGCAAGCTCATGGGACCCCTTAGATTGCAAGCTCATGGGACCCCTTAGATTGCAAGCTAACGGGACAGCTCACATGGATATATTTGCTCCCATCTCATACATGGATATATATTGCCCCCAGCTCATACATGGTATATAATGCCCCCAGCTCATATATGGGTATATACTGCCCCAGCTCACACATGGGTTTATATTGCCCCCAGCTCATACATGGGTATATACTGCCCCAGCTCATACATGGGTATATATTGCCCCAGCTCATACATGGGTATATATTGCCCCAGCTCATACATGGGTATATACTGCCCCCAGCTCATACATGGGTATATTTCCCCTAGCTCATACATGGGTATATTTGCCCCAGTTCATACATGGGTATATATTGACCACAGCTCATACATGGGTATATTGCCCCAGCTCATACATGGGTATATACTGCCCCCAGCTCATACATGGGTATATATTGCCCCCAGCTCATACATGGGAATATTTGCCCCATCTCATACATTGGTATATACTGCACCAGCTCTCTCCTGCCAGGCCCCGCCCATCGGCGTGCTTCTCAATCTCCACGTGGAGAGTGGCCACTGGCACGCAACTTGGCCACTCGCCGGGAACCTGGAGAGCGGCCAAGCTGCGTGTCAGCGGCCGCTCGCCTCGTGGAGATTGAGAAGCACGCCGGCAGGCGGGGCCTGGCACCTGAGAGCTGGGGGCAGTATATACCCATGTATGAGCTGGGGGGAGTATATACCCATGTATGAGCTGGGGGACAGTATATACCCATGTATGAAACTGAGAAGCACCCCTGCAGCAGTTAGATGTGCGCGCACCCAGCAGTACGCCGACCACAGCGCAGACCAGCCTCTGGAAAAATCCGACAAGCTGACGGTCGGGGTAAAAAAAAAAATAAGTGTGAAAGTGTCAAAATGGTAATGCTGTTTGCAAAACAACTACTGAGCGAAAATGTCTGGAATTTACATCTAAGATCCAATGAATGATAACAAAAAGGTCTGTTAGAGAAAAAAGAAAAAATGCTACTTAAAAAGAAATAAAAGGGGAAAAAATTGCCAAAAAACCCCAAAAAATACTTAAAAGATCCTAAAAAAAAATCAGTACATAAAGAGACTTTTGCTGCAGATTGAAATAATAAATGTTTTATTAGATATTATATAAAAATGGGACTATTTTTAACATTGAAACCTATGGGATTCACCTGAATAAACCTGCCGACTGAAACCACCGAACAGCAGGGCATTTCACTGACACTTCTCTGCTGTTTGATGTCTGAACAGATTAACCATTGCTTCTCTATGGGGACTTCACTGCCGCCGAACAGGCACCGAACTTGCTGGCAGTTCACCAAGATTTGGCAAACTGTCTGTCTCTGAATAGCCGAGACTGTGTGTGCAGTTTTCAGCTGTGATCATTGAAGAGATTTGAATAAACACTTCCAGTAGACCAGAGTATTAAATCAAGTGGATTTATTCCATCACCAGCAAAAATTATGACGTTTCAACCAACCAGTCTTTGTCAAGTGTGAATCATACATGTGCACGCCTCAGTTAAATAGCATCATCAATTGACAATTAGAGGCAACCTACATGTGTTAACCCTGTGATCATGGGCGTCCGCAGGATGGGTCAAAGGGGGCACGCCCATTCGAACTCGAACTTTCCAAATGTTCGGATTCGAACTCGAACTCAATACAAGTCAATGGGGCTGAAAATTTGATTTTTAGAATGCCCTCCAAGAGGGCATATATGCTAGATATTTGCCATAAAAGGTGATGGGGGTCCGGGTAGTGCCCTGGGGGACAGGAAACAAGGACAAAAAGTTAGAAAAAAAAACTTTTTTAAAGGGACAGTGAGTTTTCCATGAAATAAGGGTTAAAAATAAAAATGAAGAATTCCTTCAAATATCGTGCCTAGGAGAAAAAAAATAAGAGTTGTCACGTAAGTTTAAATTTCAGACACATCAAAATTTCACTTTGCGTGCCTTACCTTTGCAAATTTTCATCATGCGTATATATATATATATATATATATATATTGCCCAGGCCAGCTCCCATCATGCACACAGACAGTCACAGATGCGCCATCATCATAGGCATGTGCAGCCTATTGCATTAGGGTGTGCACCCAAAAGCTCAAACACATGAAAAAAAATTATTATATGTATATATATATATATATACACACACGCACCCTTATGCATACATACACACGCACACACATTCAGCCTAAATATATCATTACAATCAGGGTAATACAAAAAGATTTGAAAAGTCACCGCACCTTCGGTGACTTTTCGTTCTCTTCAATTTGGTTTGTTTTGACAACTCCCAGTTCGGCGACCCTGCGGTGTATTCAGCAAGCACCACAGGGTCCCCAAATTGCAGGGAAAGGAAGCCGCAAACCCGCCGAAAACAAACCGCAAAACCCGGCGAATACACACCGAAAACCCGCAAAAACATCTAGATTAACCCGCTAGAAAAAGCCGAGCAGGAGACGATCACACGCAGCGAAGCTGCCGGAAAGAGCCGACACCGCAGACGAATGGAGTCAAAACACTTTGCTTGAATGTTTGAAAAGTGAAACGCTGTTTGCAAAGAAACTATTGAGCGAAAATGTCTTAAATTTACATATGAGGTCCAGGGAATGATAATAAAAAGGGCTGTTACAGAAAAAAATAAGTAAAAAAAAAAAAACAGGAAAATGCTTAAAGTATCCTAAAAAAAATCTATGAATAAAGAGACTTTTTACTGCAGAATTTTATAATGAACGGTTTATTAGATATTGAATTAAAACGGGAATATTTTTAACATTGAAGCCTATGGGATTCGCCTGAATAAACTTGCCGAATTAAACCACCAAACAGCAGGGCACTTCGGGAACCTTTCACTGCTGGTTTGTGTTCTCTGAATAGCCGAAGCATTGCTTTTTTATGGGGATTCACTGCCCTTGAACAGGCACCGAACAGGCACCGTATGTGCAGGCAATTCGCCAGGATTTGGTGAATTGCCTGCTCTCTGGATAGCCGAATGGCCAAGAAAGGAAACCGAACGCTGATTTTTAGCGTTCGGTTACCTTTCTCCAGCCATTCGGATCTCTTTGGATAACCCTGTATGTTTATAATTCAGAGGTGCAGCAACCTTGTCCATCCAGTTGTTTTTGAACTACATTTCCCATGAGTCTCAACTAACCCAATTAGTGGCTGAGTATTGTGGCCGATTGTGTTTTATGACTATCAGGGTTATTCAGAAAGAGGTGAAACTCAGGAGAATGACTGGAGAAGTGAAAATTCTAGGTCAAAATAGCCAAACCATAAAAATTCTCCCATTTATCTCACTTTCCAAATCGGCTATTTGGTCCAGATTGTTCTCTTTTCCTGCCATTCTCCTGGTTTTCACCTTTCTCTGAACAACCCCGAGAGAGAGGTGAAAGCCAGGAGAACTGGCAGGAGAAGAGAACACTCTAGACCAAATAGCCGATTTGGAAAGTGAGATAAATGGGAGAATTTTTCTGGTTTGGCTATTTTGACCTAGAATTTTCTCTTCTCCAGTCATTCTCCTGAGTTTCACTTTTCTCTGAAAAACCCTGTCAGGGTTATTCAGAGAGCGGTGAGAAGCAGGAGAATGACTAGAGAATGGAAAATTCTATGGCAAAATAGCTGATTTGGAAAGTGAGATAAATGGGAGAATTTTTATGGTTTGGCTATTTTGACCTGGAATTTTCACTTCTCCAGTTATTCTCCTGCTTTTCACCGCTCTCTGAATAACCCTGTAAATGTTTAATCCCGAGGTGAAAAATAACATTGCTTAAGGCTAGGGTCAGACTAGCGCACTTTAAACGTGCGTTCTGGCGCACTTAATTACGGCCGCACTAGCAGCAAATGACGGGCAATGACGGCCAATATACGAAGTATGGTCGCACGAAAGTCCGGCCGTGCAACGCAAGTGGCAAACGAATGCATTTTGTCGAGAACGTGAAACCACTAGTACGGTCGTACAGAGTGCGCTGCATCCGCTAGCGGCGTGTTTGTGTGATTTGGAGATGTCAGACACTGCTAATGTCCAGCCAACATAACGTCCAGATGCAAAAGTGTTTTATTGATGATCCGTACACAATCACGAACGCAAATGCGCATCTTATGACCGCTATCGCGTACTCCGTGAAAAAATGCGTCCATTCGTTCGAACGCACTTTTTCACAGACAACGCGAAAATGCGTTCATCTGACCCTAGCCTTAGATGTTAAAAGCGGGCAATGAGGAAATTTTGTATTTTTTCACACAGCAGTTATTAGAAGAAGTTTTAGGAGGGAAATTAACACTTCTCACTCAGAACAGAAGCAGACACCACACCTTCATTCTACATACAAAGTATCAAATTCATTACACCAGACAAAAAACACCTGGTGTTTACGGTTTGGGAAACACAGGTCATTTGGAGGTGAGAATCTTTGCACGCACACATTTGTTTTTAATCCAATATCTAATAAACCGTTGCTTATAATATTCTGCAGTAAAGAGTCTCTTTATTTCTAGATTTTTTAGTATTTTTTAAGCATTTTTATACTTTTCAAAATTTCTTTTTTTGGGAACTCGACCCGATCACACCCAAAAAGTTCGAAGTTCGCAAACTTTCGAACGACCAAAGTTCGAATCGAACTCCAAACTGATAAAACCGAACAGCTCATCCCTAGTATAAAGTAAAAAAATAAAAACATGTATTTTTATTAATGCAGCAATATTGTTCACATTTCATAGTTACATAGTTACATAGTTATATAGGCTGAAAAAAGACATGCGTCCATCGGGTTCAGCCTCTCCCACATAACCTACTGCTGTTGATCCAAAAGAAGGCAAAAAACCCAGTCTGAAATGCTTGCCAATATGCAACATACTGCGAAAAAATTCCTTCTTGACCCCAGAATGGCAGTCAGATTTCTCCTTGGATCAAGAAGCTTTTACCCACATATTAAATATTATAACTCTTAATATTCTGTGTCTGCAGGAAGTCATCCAGTCGCTTTTTAAAAGTCTGTACAGACTCTGACCCAAGCACCTCAACAGACAGAGAATTCCACAGCTTTATTGTTCTCGCCGTAAAATAACCCTTCCTATGCTTTAAGCTAAATTTTCTTTCTTCCAGTCTAAATGGATGACCCCTTGTCCTATGTATAGTCCTGTTAATGAATAGGTTATCAGACAATGGTTGATAATGGCCCCGTATATATTTATATAAGGTTATCAGATCCCCTCTAAGGCGTCGTTTCTCTAAACTAAACAGGTTTAAGCTTGATAGTCTTTCCTCATAACTTAACCCTTCCATTCCCCTTATTAATTTAGTTGCCCGTCTCTGCACTTTTTCTAACGCTATAATATCTTTTTTTAAGACCGGTGCCCAAAATTGCACGGCATATTCAAGGTGCGGCCTGACCATTGATTTATACAGAGTCAAAATTATGTTTTCATCCCGTGAGTGAACTCCCCTTTTAATGCATGCCAATACTTTGCTGGCCTTGGCGGCTGCTGTTTGACATTGCACATTGTTACTTAGTTTGAAGTCTATGATTATTCCCAAATCCTTCTCCTGCTTGGATTTCCCTAACTCCGTGCCATTTAGGGTATAAATTGCTTGTGTGTTCTTCACTCCAAAGTGCATAACTTTGCATTTATCTAGATTAAATCGCATCTGCCATTTATCTTCCCAGTCCCCCAATTTATCTAAATCCCCCTGCAGCGAAGTAACATCCTGCTCACATTGTATTACTTTTCCTAGTTTTGTGTCATCTGCAAACACTGATACATGACTTTCAATGCCTATCTCAAGGCCATTTATAAATAAATTGAATAGTATTGGTCCTATAACAGACCCCTGAGGGACACTGCTTACCACTGGTGTCCATCTTGAAAATGTACCATTTATGACCACTCTCTGTACCCTATCTTTTAGCCAGTTTTCTATCCAAGAACAAGTATTTCATCTAGACCAATTTTTCTCAATTTAAATAGTAACCTTTTGTGTGGAACTGTGTCGAAAGCTTTGGCAAAATCTAAGTAAATCACATCCACTGCGACCCCCTGATCTATACTTCTACTTACTTCCTCATAGAACGTAATTAGGTTAGTCTGACATGATCTGTGTTTCATGAAACCATGGTGATTTTTGCCAATTACATTATACCTCCCAATAAATTCCTGAATATTAACCCTTAGTAACCACTCAAATACTTTCCCAGAAACAGATGTTAAGCTCACAGGTCTATAATTCCCAGGCACAAATTTTAAACCTTTCTTAAATATAGGGACCACGTTAGCTTTTCTCCAATCCTCTGGTACTATTCCTGAAAGAAAAGAATCTTGAAAGATTAAGAACAGAGGTTTACATATTTCAACACATAGCTCTCTCAGTACTCGCGGGTGAATTCCATCTGGCCCTGGGGCTTTATTCACATTGTTTAATTTCTGCAAAACCTTGTCGTGAGTCAACCAGTCACTTTGTATTAGTAAGTTTTTATTAATGAATTGCATGTCTCCTGTTATAGGTTTCTCTTTGATAAATACTGAAGAAAAATAATCATTTAAAATTTCTGCCTTATCCTGATCTTCCGTTAACAATAACCCTGACTCAGATTTTAGTGAACCTACATTTTCACTCTTGGGATTTTTAGAATTTATGTACCTAAAGAATCTTTTAGGGTTGGTCTTGCTCTCTTTGGCTATTTCTTTTTCATTTTCTAGTTTAGCCCATCCAATCGCATTTTTACATGCTTTATTGGCTGCCCTATATGCTTTATAGGATGCCTCAGATTTATCAAATTTAAAAGCTTTAAATGCCTTCTTTTTATTTTTCATTTCCTTAGTTACCTTCCTACTAAGCCACATTGGTTTCAGTCTGTTTCTTTTATATTTATTAACCAGTGGAATATGTTGTGACGTGTACTTTTCTAGAGTTAGTTTAAAGATATTCCACTTATCCTTAGTGTTTTTCCCGTGACAGAGTTTCTGCCAGTCAATGACATTGAGAGCTTCCTTTATTTTAATAAAGTTGGCCTTTTGAAAATTATATGTTTTAGCATGCCCCTTATGAATGTGTTTTTTTGAGTTTATTTCAAAAGTCACCATATTATGGTCACTGTTTCCCAACTGTTCCTTTACATTAATATTTGAGAAAAGATCCACATTATTTGTTATAACCAGGTCCAGTCAGTCATCTCCTCTAGTTGGTGTTTCTACCAGTTGTGACATGAAGGTATCATTTAAAATGTTCAGAAACCAGATTCCCTTTGCTGAATTACTAGTCCCACTATCCCAATTAATGTACGGGTAATTAAAATTTCCAATAATTAAAGTGCTACCATGATGTGCAGCCTTCCTAATTTGCTCTAACAGTTGTTCTTCCTCATCATTATCTATATTAGGTGGTTTATAGCATATGCCAACCAATAGTTGACTTCCCTGTTTATTCCCCAATGAAATATTTACCCATAAGGTTCACCCCTGCATTCTTCCACAATACCATAGAGGGATTACTGTGTGATGACACTTGCTGACCTGGTAGTCTGACACCAAAGGCACAATATCTGGGTGCACTGACGCCCATTACTAGATTCATATCTTTTTAATATAGGACCACATGGTCCACCCCTGCATTCTTCCACAATACTACAGAGGGGTTACTGTATGATGATACTTGCTGGCCTGGCACCAAAGGCACAATATCTGGGTGCACTGACGCCCATTACCAGATAAAAAACTTTTCAATATAGGACCGCAAGGTTCACCCCTGCATTCTTTCACAATACCACAGAGGGGTTACTGTATTATTGTACTTGCTGACCTGGC
Source organism: Leptobrachium leishanense (assembly GCA_009667805.1). NCBI lineage: Eukaryota > Metazoa > Chordata > Amphibia > Anura > Megophryidae > Leptobrachium > Leptobrachium leishanense. Next base: position 532,419,498 of record CM019063.1, on the reverse strand, counting down.
AGTCAGGCACCAGAGGCACAATATCTGGGTGCACTGACGCCCATTACTAGATTCATATCTTTTTAATATAGGACCACATGGTCCACCCCTGCATTCTTCCACAATACTACAGAGGGGTTACTGTATGATGATACTTGCTGGCCTGGCACCAAAAGCACAATATCTGGGTCCACTGACGCCCATTACCAGATAAAAAAAAATTCAATATAGGACCGCAAGGTTCACCCCTGCATTCTTCCACAATACTACAGAGGGGTTACTGTAGGATTGTACTTGCTGACCTGGCAGTCTGGCACCAGAGGCACAATATCTGGGTACACTGACGCCCATTACCAGATTCATATCTTTTTAATATAGGACCACATGGTCCACCCCTGCATTCTTCCACAATACTACAGAGGGGTTACTGTATGATGATACTTGCTGGCCTGGCACCAAAAGCACAATATCTGGGTGCACTGACGCCCATTACAGAGGGGTTACTGTATGATGACACTTGCTGGCCTGGCAGTCTGACACCAAAGGCACAATATCTGGGTGCACTGACGCCCATTACAGATTGATATTTTAATATAGGACCACATGGTCCACCCCTGCATTCTTCCACAATACTACAGAGGGGTTACTGTATGATGATACTTGCTGGCCTGGCAGTGTGACACCAAAGGCACAATATCTGGGTGCACTGACGCCAATTACCAGATTCATATCTTTTTAATATAGGACCACATGGCCACCCCTGCATTCTTCCACAATACTACAGAGTGGTTACCATATGATGATACTTGCTGGCCTCCACCAAAGGCACAATATCTGGGTGCACTGACGCCCATTATCAGATAAAAAACTTTATAATGTAGGACCGCAAGGTTCACCCCTGTATTCTTCCACAATACCAGAGAGGGGTTACTGTATGATGACACTTGCTGGCCTGGCAGTCTTGCACCAAAGGCAGAATATCTGGGTGCACTGATGCCTTAACCAGATGCATATCTTTTTTATATAGGGCCGCAAGGTTCATCCCTGCATTCTTCCACAATACCACAGAGGGGTTACTGTATGATAGTACTTGCAGGCCTGGCACCAAAAGCACAATATAAGGGTGCACTGCCACTGACGCCTGTATCAGATTCATATCCTCAGAGGTGTTACGGTGTAACGGCACTGTTGGGGATGCTAAAGGACCAATTTTGAAGCACCTATTGTTACTTTCATCCAAAGCCTGCATAAGTTTCACAATAATTTAGCCAAAAAAATCAGTAAACTTTTTCTGCGTGTCCAAAAATGTCTCCTCTTTTCATACAGACAGCCGCCCCAAGCAGTTGTTTATGGATAGATTAAAGGAAAAGCATTTACCGTCATTTGAAAAGTCATTTTTTGGTTTCTAAGTGTTGCTATACATCCTAGAAATCCGCCACTTCACGGGCAGGTTATGGGGACCTCCTAGGCACGATATTTGAAGGAATTTTTCGTTTTTATTTTTAACCCTTACTTCACGGAAAACTCACTGTCCCTTTAAAAATGTTTATTTTTTTTACTTTTTGTCCTTGTTTCCTGTCCCCCAGGGCACTACCCAGGGCATTGACTTGCATGGAGTTCAAGTGCGGGTTCGGGTTCCCTACCCTGCACCATATGGTGAAGACGCTGGCAATGGGTGCATACATTTGACATCCCTGGGCGTCGAGGAGTAAAAAAATTTAAAAAGGCATCAGTCAAGCGACCCTGGCCTTCACCACTATTCCTCTGATCATCCGCAGCCTCAGAAGCACCTGTGTCATCACTTGGTAACCTTCCAGTGCCAGGAAAGTTGTTACACAAGTGTCGCTTTAGAGCGTCCTCAAGTTTTTTCATCCTGTGCTCCATCTGTGCGGGCAGGATGAGCTCTGCAACTTTACCCTTGTATCGTGGATCAAGACGGGTTGCCAACCAGTAATGATCCCTCTCCTTAATAGCACGAATCCTGGGGTACTTTAGCAGGCTTTGCAGGATAAGGGAGCCCATGCAGCGTATGTTGGAGGTGGCATTAGCTTCCGAGTCTTCCTGGTCAATAAGGAGGATGACCCCATCATGCACTTCCTCCTCCCAGCAACGTACTAGTCCTTGTGTTTCTGGGCACACAAAACCCTCCCTTGAGAAATCCCACCTTCAATTCCCCCACTATTTAAATATTCCTCCTCCTCCTCCTCATCCTCCTCCTGTCTGATCTGAGGAGGACCCGCTGGAATGCTGTCTGCAGAAAGACTGGGGCCTTGAAAGCTAGTGAAGTCCTCCTCTTCCTCCTGCTGCTGTGCCTCTAGTGCCACATCTATAATTCCCCGCAGAGTGCGCTCCAGCAGGAACACTAAAGGAATTGTGTCACTGATGCATGCACTGTCCTTGCTCACCATCCTCATTGCCTCCTCAAATGGTGACAGTACAGTGCATGCATCCTTGATCATCAGCCCCTGCAGGGGGGTAACCAAGTTGACCTGAACCTGTCCTTGTGCCATACTCACACAGGTACTCGTTGATGGCCCTCTGCTGCTTGTGCAGACGCTGCAGCATTGCTAATGTGGAGTTCTACCTGGTGGGCATGTCACAGATCAGCCGGTTTGTGGGAAGGTAGAATTCTCTGTCACGGTTCCCGGATCCCACAACACAGTCCTTAAAGCCCAACATTCCACAGAGCCCAAAAGCTACCAACAGGGTAGCCGTAGAAGAATCCCTAACTGTCTGGTCCTTAGAATTGGCCTGGTATACTGGCTAGACAAAAAGGGTTAATCAAAGACAATGTCGTAATACAAAACCAGGTTAGCAACACGGGTTTAATCAGACAAGCCAGAATAAGGAATACAGAGTATAAAATATTCAAATGGAATAGCCGGGTCGATATCAGTGCAGAAGCGTAGTACAAGAAAATAGTCTAGGGCAAATAAGGCAGAATAGTCAGTAAACAAGCAGAGGTCAATAACAGGTTAAATCACAAATAATTCAGGTACAAGGAGCTCAGGCATGGATAACCACAATCTGGCACTGCTTAGAAGGAACTGTTGGTTTTTAAAAGACCTTCACCAGACCACGCCCCCCTCTCAAGCCGCACCTCATGCAGCCACCTCCCTGCCTTTTTCAATTTTTTTCAACCGGGTGTTGGTGATCGAGCATCATCAGACATGCTGCCCTCAAGCACACCGGAAAGGCTGGAAGCCCCCAACTTTACAGTACCCCCTCTCCACGGGAGGCCACCGGACGACCAACAGGACAAGTGGCAGGACAACCACCGGGACGAGTGGCAGGATGACCACCAGGGCGATCGGGCAAGGCATGGAACGCCATGACCAACCTAGAGGCGGACATGTTGGAAGCCGGTATCCAGGACCGGTCCTCCGCACCCAATCGACCAGGTACTGCAGAGCACCCCTGAACAGCCTAGAATCCAGAACTTTCCTAACCTCATACTCCGTCTCTCCATCAACCTGAACAGGTGGAGGAGGAGGAGCGACCCGCATGTACCTGTTACACAACAAAGGCTTCAGTAGGGAGGTGTGGAAGACGTTCTGCAAGCGAAGATGTCTAGGAAGGGCAAGAGTATAAGCCACAGGGTTAGAGCAGCGAATGATTTGTATGGACCGATAAACAGAGTTGCCATTTTCATAGAAGGCACCCGCAACTTTACATTCCTTGTGGACAACCAAACTCTATCCCCCACGCTGTAGGAAGGAGCTTGTAACCTATGCCTGTCAGCCTTGCGTTTCTGGACAGCAACATTGCGCTCCATGTTTTCACAAATCTGTCTCCAAATATCCTGTAGTTGTGTGAGATGTTCATCGAGAGCCGGGATGGCCTATTCAGCAAACTGAAGCGGTAGAGCCGGAGGGAAAAAAAACATAGATAGCAGAAAAAGGAGAGTGGCCAGTGGTCTCGTTAACGGCGTTATTACGTGTATACTCAGCCAAGGGCAACAACTCCGACCAATTGTCTTGTTGTTGTGTGGTAAAGCAACGTATGTACTGCGCGAGACCCTTATTTGCCGTCTCTGCTGCCCCATTGGTTTGTGGATGATATGCTGAAGAGAAGGCCAATCGCACCCCCATCTCCGCACAGAAATCCCTCCAGTAACAAGAGACGAACTGAGCTCCTCTGTCAGAGATTATTTCAGACGGAACCCCATGTATTCGTACAATCTCTCTAGCAAAGACAACCGCCAGTTCTTTGGCTGTAGGAAGCTTAGGTAAAGGAACAAAATGAGCCATTTTGGAGAAGCAGTCTACAACTGTCAGAACCACAGTATGACCCTTGGACTTCGGCAAGTCCACAATAAAATCCATGGATAGATGAGACCAAGGCCTATTAGGAATGGGTAAAGGCCGCAATAGACCGACAGGCAAGGTTTTACTGGTTTTGCTTGTGGCACAGACTTGACAAGCCAAAACAAACAGACGTACGTCCTGTCGCATGGTGGGCCACCAGAACTGTCTGGAGATACTGGTAGGAGTCTTAGTTATACCAGGATGACCTGCTGGTTCTGAATCATGAAACATTGAGTAATTATTGTCTTTCCTTTTAAGGCACAAACAACATATCTGGAGGCTTGTTAGGTCTAGCCCTCATTTGAGCTGCTTGGAGGCGTTCCAGAAAAGGCGAGGAAACAGCCAAGACCGTGGAAGCCACAATTTGTTCAGGAGGAACTATAGGATTGTGGTCTTGTGTATTTGATTCATACGGGTCATATTGACGAGATAAGGCATCAGCCTTTACATTGCGGTAACCTAGTCTGTAAGTCAACACAAAATTAAACCGAGACAGTAGTAATGACCACCTGGCCTGTCTCGAGTTCAGACGTTTAGCATTCCCGATGTACGTAAGGTTCTTATGATCAGTGATTATCAACAAAGGGTCAAGAGTACCTTCCAACAAATGTCTCCATTCTGACAGGGCAGACACAATAGCAAGCAATTCTCTGTTACCGATATCATAATTGCGTTCTGCTGGTGATAATTCTCTTGAAAAGAACCCACAAGGATGTAGAGGCTTCCCTGGAGACTCTTTGAGATAGGACAGCCCCAATGCCTCTCGGAAGCATCAACCTCAAGAACAAAAGGAATTCTAGGATCAGGATGCCGTAACACGGGAGCGGAAGTGAAAGCCTGTTTGAGACCTTCGAATGCCTGTTTGGATTGTGAAGACCAGACCTGGTTCTTCAGACCTTTACGTGTCATATTAATGATAGGAGAAGCTATAGCAGAATAATTATTGATAAATCTCCTATAATAGTTGGAAAACCCCAGAAACCTCTGTATGGCTTTGAGGCCTTGAGGGAGAGGCCATTCTGAGATGGCCGTGAGTTTGGAAGGATCCATCTCAAAACCTTTTGGAGTGATAATGGAGTGATAATGTACCCAAGAAATTTTACAGTAGTAATGTCGAGTAAACACTTCTCCAGTTTGCAATAAAGTCCATTGTCTAATAGTTTTGCTAATACCTGTCTAACATGTTCCTGGTGGGTTATAAGATCAGGAGAGTAAATTAGTATATCGTCTAAGTATACGATAACAAAGGATTGCAAAAAATCTCTGAGCACATCATTAATGAAATCCTGGAATACAGCAGGAGCATTACAGAGACCGAACGGCATGACCAGATATTCATAATGCCCACTCCTGGTGTTAAATGCTGTTTTCCATTCATGCCCATCTTTTATACCTATCAGGTTGTAAGCCCCTCTCAAATCAAGTTTTGTGTATACTGCTGATCCCCCTTAACCTGTCGAACAGTTCTGATATAAGAGGGATAGGGTACACATTGTTAATTGTGATCTTGTTAAGCCCCCTATAATCGATACACGGGCGTAAATCTCATTTTTTAGTTACAAAAAAGAACCCAGCCCCTGCTGGAGAAGAGGAACGTCTGATAAAACCTCTCTCCAAATTATCCTTTATGTACTCCTCCATGATTTAGTTCTCTTTTATGGATAGAGGATATACTTTGCCTCGAGGAGGCATGGTACCTGGATGAATCTCTATGGGGCAATCATACGGTCTATATGAAGGTAGTTTTTCTGCCTCTCTTTTATTGAATACAGCCCTGAGGTCGGCATACCAGTCAGGAACCTCTGTAGACAATGGAGGAGCTGTAGGTGTGTTCAGGGCACCAATATGCTGAATAGGTATTAAACAAGACCCAAAACAAGCAGGACTCCAAGACGGTATCTCTCCCTTAGCCCAATCAATAACAGGATTATGTTCCACCAACCAAGGGAAACCAAGCACAACAGGATTGGAAGGTGAACAGATAACCTGAAATATGATCTCTTCTTTATGCAAGAGGCCAGTGGTAAGAACCACTGTAACCGTATCATGAGTAATCCTGGGGCAGGATAACGGCCTACCTTCTATGGCTTCGACGGCCAAGGGTGTCTCTCTTACAACCAGAGGGAGAGAAATAGAGGAAGCGTATTCAACATCAATGAAATTACCATTACTGGCCCCCTGGCCTTCTCCCTCTCAGTCACTTGCCGGCCTTCTCGCCATGACTGCTACCTCTCACTGACGCGGCTATACCGCAGAACCCCCTACCTGGCCTGTACATAGATGGTAACCGACCTAAAGCCCCAAAGGACATACCATTGGCTCACCCTGACTCCTTTCTCACGACCTTCTATATGCACTGCCTCATAACCTATCTCCGCTCCCTGGCTCCATTGGACAAGTATACTCACCCTCTGACCACATTTGAACAAGTGATCACTCGTAAGACCCTTCCCCAACATGGCATCTCGACTCTATACGGTGTCCTGCAAAACCTCTCTCCTTCCACACACTCATATGTGGCGAAATGGGAAACAGAACTCCACCAAACATTCACAGAGGAAGAGTGGACTCAAATGTTCACGCTCAATACCCGGTGCTCTATTGCTACTCGTACACAAGAAACAGCTTACAAGCTGCTGTCGCAATGGTATAGGGCGCCCACCACTATTGCTACATACTCGGCCACGGCAGATGCCTCCTGCTGGAGGTGTGGATCACAGCGCGCTGACCTACTACATGTTTGGTGGTCCTGCCCAGTGTTGCAACCCTTCTGGACACTGGTTCACGATGCCATTAGCAAAATCTCTGACTCTCCACCTTCCTACACACCAGCGGCCATGCTGCTCCACCATACACCACTATCTGTGGACACCTACAGAAACACCCTTGATATTCGTCTACTGAATGCCGCCAAGGCTGTGGTGCCCAGGCACTGGAAATCCCCTATAGCCCCCACTTTTCGAGAATGGCTGGATGAAGTCCAACGTATCAGAGACATAGAGGATCTGTTGCACCAATCCTCCGGCACCTCCGCCAAACATCTGCGGCGTTGGTTTTATTGGTCGAAACCAGCCTGCTCCCCACCCCACAATTCAGCAGATCTCCCCTGACCGCAATTGAATAGCAAATGACTGGCCAACCCCCCCCTTTCCTTCCCTTGTCACAGGTTGTATCCCCCCTTTCTTTAATTAAATTTGAGTTACCTATGTTTGCATGTATATATAATGTTGACTGAGACGCATTATAGACTACGCATTTTACTATTTGATACCTATGTTCCATGCACTCCGCGACTGCTTGAATATGCAGCCATGCATTCAATGTATTGTCATGTCTGTTTAAAAACTCAATAAAACTTTATTACAATAAAAAAAAAAATTACCAGCAGCCCCAGAATCAACAAAAGCGGTAGTATGCGTGGTCTTGGTCTTCCAAGCCACGGATACTGGTAACAAGAGTCTAGTGTCTTTGACAGGAGACATGAACGTCACACCCAAGGCCTGTCTCCTCAGCTGCCTTAGGTACAGTATTTTTCTGACTTATCATGCATTCTAGGGCGAGTGGGACATTGAAGTCGTAAATGTCCTTTTAAACGACAATACAGGCACGATCCCTCACGAAGACACCTTGTTCTCTCTTCCTCTGTAAGCCTAGTATGCCTAGTTGCATAGGCTCAGAGGAGATAACTCTCTGGGTGGTGCCTTAAAGACAGGGGCCAACCTTGGTAACGGTCTCTTAGGTTTCTCTCTTGGAGTTCTTCTGTCCCTTATCTGATTATCCAGATCTATACAATATTCTATAAATTCACTCAACACCTCAGGTAATTTACGGGGAACCAACTCATGCATCAATGACTCTGATAACCCCTCCATAAAAGCCAGAACCAGAGCCTCATCAGTCCAGTTTACGTCAGAAACCAACATTTTAAATTCTATAGCATAATCAGATACAGTCCTGTTCCCTTGACGTATGCGGAACAAGTATTTGCCAGCTACCTTGGCCTTTCTGGTAGGATTAAACGTACGTTTTAACTTGGCTATGATTTCTTTATAGTTCAGTACGATAGGCTTCTCTGCCTCCCATAAAGGATTCCCCCATGTCAACGCTCTGCCAGACAGATGGTTAATAATGAACCCCACTTTGGCTATGTCAGTGATAAACATTTGTGGATTTAATTTAAAATGAATATCCACCTGGACCAAAAATCCCCGGCACTCCAAGGGAGTACCGTCAAACCTCATAGGAGCGGTCATGTGCAACTGGGATGTCTGAACAACAGAGGACACAGGTATAGCAGGCGGAGGTGCAACCCCAGCAGGTTCCAGGTGAGCCGTACGAGCCAGAATAGTTTGTAAGGCGAGAGCAAAGTGATCCATCCTATGGTTCTACTCGTCCTGTCTGGATACAAAGTTACTCAAATGCTGTGTTAAGTCTGCGGGATCCATTTTGGCCAGATCGTAATGTCACAGTTCCCGGATCCCACCACGCTGTCCTTAAAGTCCAACACTCCACAGAGCCCAAAAGCTACCAACAGGGTAGCCGTAGAAGAATCCCTAACTGTCTGGTCCTTAGAATTGGCCAGGTATACTAGCTAGACAGAAAGGGTTAATCAGACAATGTCATAATACAAAACCAGGTTAGCAACACGGGGGTAGTCAGACCAGCCAGAATCAGGAATACAGAGTATAGAATAGTCAAATGGAATTGTCAGGTTTGTGCCAGGAAGGAGCCATGGCACAACCTCAGTGTGTTGTTATAATCCCAAGTGCTGGGGGTGAGCAGGCAGAAAGACACTGGAGACAGTATATGCACAACAAAGCTTGTATTGTGGGATGGTTCACAGCAAACAGTCCAGCAGAGAACAGATAGTAACACAGGCAAGTGGATGGTGAGCCACGTAGTCTCTCGCTAGTTCCTCTTGAGGGGAAGCAGGAGCCTTTGGTAATAGTACCTGATAGAAGGTCTTCCTCCTGGAGAGAGCTTGAGGACTGGAAGCCACTTGAGAGTCTCTGGACCCACTGGATAGTGGGCCACGCAGTGGATCTTCCAGCAAGCAGGAACCATGTAATGCAGACACAGCAAGGTTGGAATACCTGGTGTACACGGCAGAGCGGAATATACAGGAACATACAATAAGAGGGAGCTCTCAGGACCTCTGACATAAGGAAGGGAAAAAACAAAATGAAAGCACAAAGGGGAGGAGGGTGTGGTCTGGTTTTATGCAAAACCTCAGGTTCAGACACAGAGTTAACTCTTAGGTGGGAAGCAGGTAATGAGAGCAAGTGACCCAGACTGACCACAGCAGACTCTCAGGACTGAGGCATGACAGGAATAGCCGGGTCGATATCAGTGCAGTAGCATAGTACAAGAAAATAGTCTAGGGCAACGGAAGGCAGAATAGTCAGAAAACAAGCAGAGGTCAATAACAGGTTAAATCACGAGAGAATTCAGGTACAAGGAGCTAAGGTATGGATAACCACGATCTGGCACTGCTTAGAAGGAACAGTTGGTTTTTAAAAGACCTTCACCAGACCGCGCCCCCCTCTCAAGCCACGCCTCATGCAGCCACCTCCCTGCTTGTTTCAATTTAAACCGGGTGTTGGTGAGCGAGCAGCATCAGACATGCTGCCCTCAAGCACACCAGAAAGGCTGGAAGCCCCCAATGTTACATTCTCTTTGAATTTCTGCCAAGCGAACACTTGCTGGGAATGACCGTCTAAAGTGGCTGCAGACTTTTCTGGCCTGGCTGAGAAGCTCTGCCAGCCCTTGGTACTTGGTTAGGAAAAGCTGTACCACCAGATTTAGGATGTGTGCTAGGCATGGTACATGTGTCAACCTACCCTGGTGTAGGGTGGAGAGAAGGTTGCTGCCATTATCACAGATGACCAATCCCAGCTGAAGCTGACATGGTGTTAACCATCTCTGCACCTGCCCCTGCAGAGCTGACAGAACTTCTTGCCCAGTGTGGCTCCTGTCCCCTAAACAAACCAGCTCAAGCACAGTATGGCATCTTTTTGCTTGAGCCATTGTGTAGCCCCTGCCACTTAAACTCGGTTTAACTGCCACTTCTCCAGAGACCGAGAAGGAGGAGGAGGAAGAGGGAGAGGTGGTGGTGGAGCAGACAGACCTCATACAAGCAGCTTTCTGGAGGCGTGGTGAATGAACAAGCTCCAGCACAGAGCCCCGTCTTGGATCCCTCCCAGCTGCAATCAGAGTTACCCAGTGTGCTGTGAAGGAAATATAATGACCCTGTCCATGCTTGCTGGACCACGTGTCTAAAGTCACATGCACCTTGTTGCTGACTGCTTTTCCCAATGACCCCATAACATTGTCTTCCTTGTGCTGGTATAGTGCTGGAATTGCCTTCCGTGAAAAGTAATGGCGTTTTGGAACATGCCACTGTGGTACAGCACATTCGGCAAATTCACGAAAGGGATCAGAGTCCACCAGCTGGAAAAGCAGCAGCTGCAATGCAAGTAATTTTGCAAAGCTAGCATTTAGACGCTGTGCTTTGGGATGGTTGGGACTATATTTTTTCTTACGCTGCAGCAGCTGGGACAAAGCAATCTGACTCCGTAATTCTTCAGCTGAAGAGATGCTGTCACATTGTGAGGAAGGAAATGGTACATCCATTACTGTAGCATCATCCCTGTCAGTGGAGGCTGTAGGTAATGACATGGCAGGACACACAGTGGGGGTAGAGACAAATGAGGAGGAGGAAGACCTGCGGGGTCTGCTGCACATTTCTTAAAGAGCTCCCAGACAGCAGATTTCCTGGATGTGTGCTTTGAGAACACAGCACTCTGCACCTTAGCAGCTCTGACATCTGATGCCTTCGACTGGCTAGTGCTATGGTTGGTCATAGAGGATGTTGTGCCTCGTGTTTGTTGTGGCTCCTCCTCCTCCTCACTTGACTCCTCTGTTCGATCAGGCACCCAGGTGGAGTCAGTGACCTCATCATCATTCTCATCACCCCCTATCTCCTCGTCACTGGAGCCAACTTGGCAGCATGCTGCAGCTGCTGGGAAAACATGAGTGCCAGTTATTTGTGAGTCATCACTGGCACCCCCTTCCTCTAGGTTGATTATACTCCCTTCCCCAACCTCAGAGATTGAATCAGAGCACTGTAGTTGCTGCGCATCCTCAAGCAGCATGTCACTGTCATTGTAGTCAAACAATTCAGTTGACTCCTCCGTGTGTGATAGTGAGGCTACGGCAGGAGTAGCTGTGGACATGGAGGCTGCATTAGATGCTTTGGCAGTGGAGGTGGACTGTAAAGCACTACAAGCTTGGCTGGTAGAGGACTCGGAGGATGAGGAGGGCCTGATTAGCCAATCCACCAAATCCTCTGTATGTTGCTGCTGCTTAAGACGGCCAGTACCAGTTAGAAAGGACAAACATTCCCCTGCAGAGGATGCACCACGTCCACGATGACCAGAGGCACAGCCTCCCGATGCAGAGGCTGCTTGCCCTCTTATCTGTGCCTGGGATCGTCTATCTGTCCTTTTTGGTCTTTCTGACATGGTGAGTGATATATAGATTAAATATATACAGAACTCTGATTCAACGCTGGTATAAAGATTAAAGATATCCAGATCTCTAGTATAACACAGTGAGACACCCTGATAGCTGGCAGCCAGTGACAAGACACAGATTACAATTTGCAGAAATCTGCTACAAGTCAGTGAGACCCCCTGATAGAACCCCCTGATAGCTGGCAACAGTGACAAGACACAAATTACAATTCGCAGAAATCCGCTAGAAGTATGTGGGACCCCCTGATGGGTGGCAGTGACAAGACACAGATTAGAACAATTCCCAGATATTTTGTAGAAATTACTGCCCCCCAAAATTCTGGGTGGCAGTGACAAGACACAGATTACCTCAATTCCCAAATATTTTGGAGAAATTACTGACCCCCAAAATACTGTGTGGCAGTGACAAGACATAGATTACCACAATTCCCAGATATTTTGTAGAAATTACTGACCCCACAAAATAGTTGCTGGTGGCAGTGAGAACACACAGATTACCAAAATTCCCAGATATTTTGTAGAAATTACTGACCCCTCAAAATAGTTGCTGGTGGCAGTGACAAGACACAGATTACCTCAATTCCCAAATATTTTGTAGAAATTACTGACCCCCAAAATACTGGGTGGCAGCCAGTGAGAACACACGGATTATGACATTTTCCAAATATTATGTATAAATATTTGACCCCCAAAATACTGGGTGTCAGTGAGAACACACAGATTAGAACAATTCCCAGATATTTTGTAGAAATGAGACTCCCCCAGTAGCTGTGGTCAGGTGCAAGGCTGTAGCCAATTACTAGCTTCAGGCCTGTGGCAAAGTGCATTGTGGTCGATTGTGGTGCATTGTGGGCAAACATGCGGCGAACAGGCGGAAATGTTCATAGTTTGTGAACATGCGAACAGGCGATGTTCGAATCGAACTCCGAAAACATCGAACCAAAGAGCTCATCCCTAATCTGGTATAGGCGTCAGTGGCAGTGCACCCAAATATTGTGCCTTTGGTGCCAGGCCAGCAAGTTCCATCATAGAGTAACCCCTCTGTGGTATTGTGGAAGACTGCAGGGGTGGACCATGCGGTCCAATATTAAAAAGATATGAATCTGGTAAAGGCGTCAGTGCACCCAAACATTGTGCCTTTGGTGGCAGGCCAGCAAGTGCCATCATACAGTAACTCCTCTGTGGTATTGTGGAAGAGTGATGTGGTGGAGGTTTTAGAAATGTAGAAGAGATCACCGATCTATTCAGTTACATCAGTATTCAGCATCAGGGGAGTGATAGCTGCTGTTCCAGGACTGATTCATTTTTATAAATGTCAGCTGGTCTACAGAGTCGGTGGACAGACGCACTCTTTTGTCTGTGACAAAACCTCCAGCAGCACTGAACTTCCTTTCAGAAAGCACGATGGATGAAGGGCAACCTAGTAGCTGCATAGCATATTGGCTAAATTCTGGCCTGTGATCCAATCTCAACACCCAGTAAGCCAGTGGATCATCTGCTGTAAAGGTATCCAGGTCTGCCCTTGCCCCTAGGAAGTCCTGCACAATACGGTGAAGACGCTGGCAATGGGTGCCTACATTTGACGTCCCTGGGCGTCGTGGACTAAAAAATTTTAAAAAGGCATCAGTCAATTGGTCCCGGCCTTCACCGCTCTTCCTCTGATCATCCGCAGCCTCAAAAGCACCTGTGTCATCACTTGGTAACCTACCAGTGCCTGGAAAGGTGTTACACAAGTATCGCTTAAGAGTGTCCTCAAGTTGTTTCATCCTGTGCTCCTTCTGTGAGGGCAGGATGAGCTCTGCAATTTTACCCTTGTATCGTGGATCAAGAAAGGTTGCAACCAGTAATGATCCCTCTCCTTGATAGCATGAATCCTGTGGTCCTTTAGCAGGCTTTGTAGGATCAGGGAGACCATGCAGCGTAGGTTGGACTTGGCATTAGCTTCAGAGTGTTCCTGGTCACTGAGGATGACCGTATCGTGCACTTCCTTCTCCCAGCCACGTACTAGACCTTGGGTTTCTGGGGACACAAAACCCTCCCTTGAGGAATCCCCACCTTCAATGACACCACTACTTAAATATTCCTCCTTCTCCTCATCCTCCTCATCCTCCTCATCCTCCTCCTGTCTGATCTGAGGACCCGCAGGAATGCTGTCTGCATAAAGACTGGGGCCTTGAGAGTTAGGGAAGGCCTCCTCTTCCTCCTGCTGCTCTGCCTCTAGTGCCACATCTATAATTCCCTGCAGAGTGCGCTCCAGCAGGAACACTAAAGGAATTGTGTCACTGATGCATGCACTTTCCCATCTCACCATCCTCGTTGCCTCCTCAAATGGTGGCAGTACAGTGCATGCATCCTTGATCATCAGCCACTGCAGGGGGGAGAAAAACCAAGTTGACCTGAACCTGTTCTTGTGCCATACTCACACAGGTACTCATTGATGGCCCTCTGCTGCTTGTGCAGACGCTGCAGCATTGCTAATGTCAAGTTCCACCTTGTAGGAATGTCACAGATCAGACGGTTTGTGGGAATGTGTAATTCTCTTTGAATTTCTGCCAGGCGAACACTTGCTGGGAATGACTGTCTGAAGTGGCTGCAGACTTTTCTGGCCTGGCTGAGAAGCTCTGCCAGCCCTGGGTACCTGGTTAGGAAACGCTGTACCACCAGATTTAGGACGTGTGCTAGGCATGGTACATGCGTCAACTTACCCAGGCGTAGGGCGGAGAGAAGGTTGCTCCCATTATCACAGACAACCATTCCCCGCTGAAGCTGGCGTGGTGTTAACCATCTCTGCACCTGCCCCTGCAGAGCTGACAGAATTTCTCAAGCACAGTATGGCATCTTTTTGCTTGAGCCATTGCACAGCCCCTGTCACGCATCGGTTTAGCCGCCACGTCAGAGACAGAGAAGGAGGAGGAGGAAGTGATGGTGGAGCAGACAGACCTCATACAAGCAGCTTTCTGTAGGCGTGTTGGATGAACAAGCTGCAGCACAGCGCCCCGTCTGGGATCCCTCCCAGCTGCAATCAGAGTTACCCAGTGTGCCGTTAAGGAAATGTAACGGCCCTGTACATGCTTGCTGGACCACATGTCTAAAGTCATGTGCACCTTGCTGCTGACGGCCTTCCCCAATGACCCCATAACACTGTGTTCCACGTGCTGGTATAGTGCTGGAATGGCCTTCCATGAAAAGAAATGGAGTTTTGGAACCTGCCACTGTGGTACAGCACATTCAGCAAATTCACGGAAGGAAGCAGAATCCACCAGCTGGAAAGGCAGCAGCTGCAATGCAAGTAATTTTGCTAAGCTGGCATTTAGACACTGTGCTTGGGGATGGTTGGGACTATATTTTTTCTTACGCTGCAGCAGCTGGGGCAATGTAATCTGACTGCGTAAATCTTCAGCTGATAGGATGCTGTCACATTCTGAGGAAGGACCTGGTACACCCATTACTGTAGCATCTTCCCTGTCAGTGGAGGTTGTAGGCAATGACATGGCAGGACATATAGTTGGGGGAAGAGACAGATGAGGAGGAGGATGACCTATGCAAAGTGTTGTGCCAATTGGATGCATGGCAGGTGGTCATATGTCACCTCATGCATGTGGTACCCAAGTGTGGGATGTCTTTCCCACGCTTGATACTCTTCTGACATAGATTACAAATAGCAACGGTGCGGTCTGCTGTACATTTCTTAATGAACTCCTAGACAGCAGACTTATTGTACATGTGCTTTGAGACACCAGCGCTCTGCACCTGAGCAGCTGTGACCTCTGATGCCTTGGACTGGCTACGGTTGGTCATAGAGGACATTGTGCCTCTTGTTTGCTGTGCCTCCTCCTCACTTAACTCCTCTGTTTGATCAGGCACCCAGGTGGAGTCAGTGACCTCATCATCGTCATCACCCCCTCACTGAAGCCAACTTGGCAGTATGCTGCAGCTGCTGGGGCAACATGAGTGCGAGTTTTTCGTGTGTCACTGGCACCCCCTCCCTCTAGGTTGATTATACTCCATTCCTCAACCTCAGAGATTGAATCAGAGCACTGTAGTTGCTGCGCATCCTCAAGCAGCATGTCACTGTCATTGTAGTCAAACAATTCAGTTGACTCCTCCGTGTATGTTGGTGAGGCTATGGCAGGAGTAGCTGTGGACATGGAGGCTGCATTATATGCTTTGGCAGCTGAGGTGGACTGTAAATCACTACAAGCCTGGCTGGTAGAGGACTCAGAGGATGAGGATGGCCTGGTTAGCCAATCCTGCAAATCCTCTGTATGTTGCTGCAGCATAAGACGGCCAGCACCAGTTAGAAAGGACAAGCGTGGCCCTGCAGAGTCCAATGAAAGCTCATATGAAAATTATATCATGTATATTACTGATTTTAATATACATACTAAAACTGTACATCATAATATTAGGAAAAATTGGCATTTACTTAAACGAGACCCTATTCTGAAGGACTTCATCGGAGATAGACTGAAATTGATAAATCGAGGGCCGAATAATATTAAAAAAATTCTGGTGAAGAGTCACAAAAACCCACAGATTAAGATAAAGACCAATCTTTTCAACCTTAAAGAAGGTTTTTATCGGTGTGGACTCTGTCTGGCATGTATCAACCTGAAATTAAAGAAGCTAATTACATCAGAGTTTATGAGTGGCACCAAGCAATACAATATTAAGGGACTCCTCACATGTAGAACTAAAAACGTCATATATAGACGTGTAGGCTATACTACAAGATTGTTGTCAACCAGAATTAGAGAACATATATATAATATATCAAGAGGTCTAGAAACACATTCGGTGTCAGCACATTTCAAAAATACCCATGGACAGTCTCCGGATGGCATGTCATTTATTGCGACACAAAAGGTAGGATGCCACTGGAGAGGGGGAGATTTCAATAGAAAGATCCATCGTGCAGAAATGAAATGGATTTATACCCTTAACACACTGATTCCCTCGAGATAAAATGCAGATTTTGAATTATGTCATTTTTTGTAGTTTTATTACTCTTCTGTTTATATAGTATGCAATTTTAACTTGCTTTTATTGGTTACCTTTTATTGTCTCAACTGTATTAATAATTATGATCGATGTATTAATAGTGATTATCTCTGCCTGCTATCATGAGGTTAGAAACCAGATGTCATTTCTGTTTGGGGACGCTATTCTTTATGATTATGTGTGGTCTTGTCTTTAGACATTTGATTTAGGTAACCAATGGGTACTGACATATCTGGGCGATGAATATATCTTTTTGTGGTTTCTCTGGGTTGTGTAACGCACTGATACACACTGATAACAGACTGTGCCAAGACAGATTCAAATTTGCTGAACTGTGGTATAACTCACTGATACACGCTGTTAACCTGGCTGTGCCAAGACAGATTCTAATTTGCTCAACTGTGGTAGAACTCACTGATAGCCTGGCAGTTCCAACAGAGATTCAAATTCACAGAAATATCCTACAACATCACTGATACACCCTGTCCCTGAAAGCCTGGCAGTGCCAACACAGATTCTAATTCCCAGAAATCTCCTACAACTCACTGAAACACACTGTCCCTGATAGCCTGGCAGTGCCAACACAGATTCTAATTCACAGAAATCTCCTACAACGTCTCTGATACACCCTGACAGAACAATCTTCTCTCCTCTCTGATTCACTTATGCAAACTCACACGCTGAGGCTGCAGGCAGGGAAGCCTTAATAGCCTTAGAGTGCTGTGGGACTTAGCTCTTATCCCATGATTGGGTAACATTTGCACAATCAGGACTCTGAGCCGTGATTGGCATAGTCTTGCACCTGTCTTGCACATAAATTGTGGTCAGGTGCAGTCTGTAGCCAATTACAAGCTTCAGGCCAGTGGAAAAGTGCATTGTGGTCCATTGTGGTGCATTGTGGGCGAACATGCGGTGAACACATGGAAATGTTCGGAGTTCGATGAACAGCCGAACAGGCGATGTTCGAATCGAACTCTGAACTGATATGAACCGAACGCTCATCCCTAGTCCTAGTTACAGAGTCCATTGGTTTGGGGATGGTAGGGGGAGCTATAAATAGGTTTCACCCACAGCTGCGCCACAGCTGTTGGGTCACCTCGGCCGTAAATTGGGTGACCTGGTAGGAAAGTATCTCCGGGATAAACCAACACGGTGAACACTTCGACCAGGGCATCCACCACTGTCTCGGCAGAGATGTTGGCGAGGGCGATGGCTTTGTGGTAGCCAGTGCCATAATCTACGATTGTGAGGATATACTTTTTGCTGGAGGGGCTCTTCTACTGAGGGACCCGATAAGGTCTACGGCCACTCGGCAGAACTATGGACAGGGGTCTTAATTTGGCATTGCACTTGTCTCCTCGTTTCCCTACCCTTTGGAAGACATCGCAGGCTCTGCAGTAATCATGGACATCGGCAGATATACTGGGCAAGAAAAAGTTCTGGTTTAGCCTGTGTCTTGTTTTCTGGAGGCCAATGTGTATTCCCATTTTTATTATATATCTATTCAACCATTTATTCTTTTAATTTGCAGCAAAAAGTCTCTTTAGTTGATAATTTTTTAAAGAATTTGTAGGCATTTTTCAGGATTTTTACGATTATTATTTTTTTTTTTTTATTTATTTTTTTTCCTGTAACAGACCATTTTATTATTATTCATACGACCTTATATATTAATTCCAGGCATTTTTGTGCATTAATTTTTTTTGCAAACAGCTTTTCAAATTCGCAGTGTTTTTTTGTAACCCATTCGTCAGCTTGTCGGTTTTCCAGCGATCATAAAATGGTCACACTCACAATAACCTGAGCCTCCTACTCATGGGTGGCACAGTAAACTGCAGAATCCTCCTTCTGTACCTTCAGACTCTGGTTTTGCATCCTTCCATTTAACCTGAGGATCCTTCATTGTGAATTCAATCATGCAGGAGCTCTAACTCACCAATATATAGTAACCATAATAAAAATTTGAGTAAAATTAGAAAATAAATAATACATTTAATAAAAATGTAATAAAAAATGGAACAATTTAAAAACTACGTCCCCTATTACATTCCTCGCACATTTTCGTTTGTGTGCGCAAATGCGCATTTGCGCGAGTTGCAAAACCGCAGGACGTAGTATTACAACGTTTGCGCAAACGATGTGCGTTATCATTTAACGCTGATGGACTTGCGCGAGCGTGATGAAGTGTGCGCATCCTATACTTAAAATTGCAAGCGCAAATTCGTTTGTGCGCTGCTACACGGATGGTATTACAATCGATGCACATCTTTTTACGAACGACGTCTGCGCGCATAATTTTAACGTCTTTGAAAAGCTGGTGGTAACTGCAAATCGGAACGTTCTGACTGAAACGAAAAACCGCAGCACGAAAAAAAAATACAGCACCGTACAGTTACACATTATACACATACCCAAACATAAGAATTGTGAAATTGTGCATGGTTTTTTTATTGCTGCAGCATATATACTCAGATTTACTTGGACAGGCGCAACAACTTAAGTGAGTCAATTAAGGTAAATTGATGTCAATTAAGGTTCTTAATTCTGATTGGCTGAATCTGGCGAAAAAAAAACAGTCCGCATACTGATTTAAGTGCGCTACGTTACTGCGCGCGTATTACTCTTCGTTTTGCGCCCCGATTTTCCCAACGTTATTTTCGGACGTATGAGAAAATGCGTTCGGATCGTAATACTACTGTTAAGTTTTGGGCGATAACACCAGACGATGCGCACAAACAAAATTGCGCTGCGCGGACGAAATTGCGCGAAGAATGTAATAGGGGCCTACATATATAAATATAAATTATATAAATTTGTAGCGTAAACATCATTTATAGTGTAGCACACCACCAGCAAGTGTCCTTGGGCAAGATACCTAAAGATATGGATGAGCCTACCTAATAAAAATACATCTCATATAGATTGCAAGTTCCCTTGGGAACAGGGTCCCCCTGAATCAGCTGTGTGGAACTGGCTGGGTGGAGTAGAGGTAACATCACTGCTCTGCATGGAGAGAGCCTGTGGAGTCATGGGCTCGATCCCAGCGAGCAAACTCTCCAGTAGGGATGAGCCGAACAACACTGTGTTCGGTTCGCATTCGAACTCGAACAATTTCAAGAGTTCGAACACGAACCAAACTCAATGCAAGTCAATGGGACTCGATAGTTAAAATTTTAGAGTGCCCTCCAAGAGGGCATATATGCAAGATATTTGCAATAAAAGGTGTATGGGGGTCCGGGTAGTGCCCTGGGGGACAGGAAACAAGGACAAAAAGTTTAAAAAAACATGAGTTTTCCATGAAATAAGGGTTACAATTAAAAATTCCTTCAAATATCGTGCCTAGGAGGTCCCCATAACCTGCCCGTGAAGTGGCATATTTGTAGGATGTATAGAAAAATTTTAAAAGAAAAAAATGACGTTTCAAATGAGGTAAATTGTTTTCCTTTAATCTATTCATAAACAACTGCTTGGGTCAGCAGCCTGTATGAAAAGAGACGTTTTACGACACGCGGAACAAGTTTAGTGATTTTTTGTGGGCTAAATTATGGTGAAACGTATGCAGGCTTTGGATGAAAGTAACAATAGGTGCTTTAAAATTTGGGCCTTTAGTGTCGGCAACAGTGCCGTCACACCGTAACCCCTCTGTGGTATTGTGGAAGAGTGCAGGGTTGGACCCTGGGTCAAATATTAAAATGATATGAATCTGGTACAGGCGTCAATGCACCCAAATATTTTGCCTTTTGGTGGCAGCAAGTGCCTTCACACAGTAAGTAACCCGTCTGTGGTATTGTGGAAGAGTGCAGTGGTGGAAGTTTAGGTAATGCAGAAGAGATCCCCGATCTATTCAGTTACATCAGCAGCTATAACAAAACTGGGTCAGCAACGTTTAGGCACTTGTACTGCGCTACTATATGTGGCAGTATCTGTAGCACACACCAACAGTAACAAGCAGCAAATATACCAGACGGGCACAGAGCGAGAGTAGTTATAACAAAACCGGGTCAACAACGTTTAGGCACTAGTATTGCACTACCGTATAAGGTGAGAATTGGCACACACCAGTAGCAACAGAAGGCAAACAGAACAGGCAGGGAGTACACAGAGAGAATAGTCAAATGCCAGACAAAGTCGGCAACAGATCGGGTCCTCAGAACAAGCAGGGTCAGTAACAAGTATACAAACTGATTCGGTAAGCTAGCGATGCGGGAATGAAACTCCACGGAAAGGCAAGGTGAGTGCGCGCTCCTGATCTAAAGGTCCCGGCGGGTTCGCGTCATCATGCCACTCCCTGCCCCCTGATCACTCACAGCTGCGCCAGGTGCCACCGGAGCTCCTGGCATTCGGCCAGCTGGCGGCACCATGCGTCCTGGGCTCCCCCCCCTCTATCGCCACCCGGGGCCCTGGATGTCACAATATTACAATACAAATGCAAATGGGTAAAGTAACCAAATTTGTAAGAAGAAGATTTAATGCAGCTTATGAATCCTCACACTGCCGGGCAGCACCTTTACAGTATAATTAATGCAGCATATGATTCCTCACACTGCCGGGCAGCACCTCTATAGTATAGTAAGGCAGCATATGAATCCTCACACTGCCAGGCAGCACCTCTACAGTATAATTAATGCAGCATAAGAATCCACACACTGCTACACATTTTGCATCGCTCCCTCTACACTAATAGCGTATCTTCTCAGAAGCTGCACTCAGCGCGCTGGTGTATACAGCTTCTAACAGCGTGGGAGACGGGAGGCTGCGCTTGTTGGTGGATCCAGGAATTGTTACATCCTCATCCCCTGCTGTGCTGCCTGGGGGGGTCTAGGCAAGGTTTTGTGCCAAGAGCTGGCCGAATGCCAGCACCAGGTAATGACCGAGCGGCATCTGAGGGGAGCGGGGCCTGGCGTGGTCACGAGGAGCCATCGGGTTTAAGGCTGGGGTCAGACCAGCGCACTTTTAATGTGCGTTCTGGCGCACATAATTACGGCCGCACTAGCAGCAGATGACGGCCAATATACGATGTACGGCCGCACAAAAGTCCGGCCGTGCAAAGCAAGTGGAATCTGAACGCTTTTTTCTGAGAACGCTGAGCCGCTAGTACTGACGTACTGAGTGCGCAGCTGCGGCATAGCGGCGTGTTTGCGTGATTAGGAGATGTCAGACGCTGCTAATGTCCAGCCAACTTAACGTCCAGACGCAAAAAGAGTTTTATTGACAATCCGTACAAAATCACGCCCGAAAATGCGCGTCGTCTGCCCGTTTTTGCGCATTCCGTGAAAAAATACGTCAATGCGTTCAGACGCACTTTTTCACGTTCGCGGGGAGAAAAATGCTTTCGTCTGACCCTAGCCTAAAAGAGGGTGCGAGGAGTTGCCGCATCGCCCTGACGTGAAGTTCTGTTCCCGCATCGCTAAACTGATTCTATTGTTGATTCTGTTGCCAACCCATTTCTGTCTACGATTCCTGCTCCTAATTTTGACCCAGCTTGTACTTGACCATTCTGTTGCTGCTACGATTTACGATCGCCAGTGTTGTGCTTTGGTGGTTTAACCCCATGTTTGCCGCTGGGGCTTTCACTCGTTATTGGGGTTTTGTCCCATCTCGTCTTGGGTAATCGTCTGTGGCCTCATTAGATTACTATACCCGACCATGGGCTCATGATTCTTTGCCACGAATTTATATGAAAACCGCAATCAAAAAATATTGTTTAAGTTCAGCATATGTGCATTGTGCTCAAACCAACAAGTATACTCGATACTGTACCAGCTTTAAACCCCTATGTGTGTCAATCATCTCTGATAGCTATAAGGTACCATTGACATGCTCTAGCTTATCAGCAAATGTTAAATCTGCTCATTTTCTGACTGCCCTGCATTCTGTACAATTCATTTACTGTCCGAAGTATCTTTGTGTTTCTGAACGTGCTCTAAGTTGTCTATCGGACTTGAAACCTTTAGTACTTAGTAGAAACTCAGTTGTTCTCTCATACTCCCTGACTTTAGAGTATAACTCTGTGTATACCAAGTGTTGTGTCAACGTCGGGCAGATTTTTTTTTTTAATTCAAAATTTTATTTTGTAAATAAGTCAGCGGATACACAGACATAAGAAAACAAGGTCCACGCAGGGCCATCCACAGCATAGGTATAACGCGTGAAAAACAGTAAACATCCCCAGATAGGGGGGGAGTCTCAGCTAATAATATCAAACGAGAGGGAGGGGGTAGCACAAAAAATACACTGCAGACAAAGAGGTAAACAGCGCCATAAACACATTGTAAGGCAACAAAAACAATAGACGGCATGAGGTCAACCGGTATACCATTTAGGGAATAGACAAAAAGAAAAATATCGTAGGTAGACCTCAGTGCATGGCAGCAGAAACAGGGCCAAAAAATAAAAAGCATAACAAAACAGTCTCAGCTTGAATAAGGAATAAAGTCTCAGAACGCACATGGGGGAGAGAGAAACAAAAATCAGAAAGTCTCGGCGTAGAAAACAAAAGTGTTGGGTTACATCCATAATCGGTACATCCAGAATCTCTCAGCCAGCATCCCGGAATGGAAGTAGCCGTACTGCAGGCAGGAGACACAGCAGGCCAGGCCAGCCAGCGATTGCTCTCGGCATCTGCTCCAAACAGGCCTCGAGACCGTCCAGCACAGCTCCCAGGTCCGTGGAGGGGTGCGGATAGGACAGCTGCCACCAGTCCTTGCCCCCACCTCCTTCCCTGCCACAGGGACCTCCGCAGCAACCGAGAAATGGGGGTCCTCCAACTCCGTGGCACACAGCAGCCGTTGCCCAAGCAGAAGAGCCCGAGGAATCTAGGCCGGAATCAGTCTGGAATCTAGGCCTCAAAATGGCTGACAGCAGGAAACACCAGGTGCGGGACAGAGGCCTATTTATCTCTGCTTGGCACCGGAGGGGGGCCGAAACGAGCTTCGGTGTGCGCCACCCGATGGCTAGCCTCCCAGTGGTACTCAGATGCGGATAGCTACGGGAAAATCCATGTAGAAATCCCCGTTCTCTGTAAAAGATAGCAGAGCTCATTCGAAGTGCGACTGCTCCCCTGCTCGGCCAGCTACACCCCCCGTCAGGCAGATATTTTGATCCTTAACCCCGTAAGGATGAGCGGGTGGTGCCCTTAAGGGGTTGATTTCACCGGTGAGGTGTACAGGTACCGTCAGGTGCCGTCACGCAGCACTGATTTTGAGCCCTCCCCGCAGCCAGCGTGCAGCGAGCATCATTCGCTGCAGGGGACAGCTTGAGTTCAGGCTGTCCCTGTGCAGCCAATGACACGCGCCGCGAGCAGGCTGTGGATAGGGGCCGAGGCGGCCCCATTGAAGACAGAGGGCGTACATGTACGCCCTGCGTCTTCAAAGCCCGCCTGCCGCCAGGACGTCATGGATCGTTCTGCGGCGTTAAAGGGCTAAAGATCTTAACTTCGCTACTCCTTGGTGAGTGCTACTGCACCCGTTACAGGAATCAGGTGAGTATTATAAAGAAAAAAAAAGGTTTTATTTTATGTTCCAGTGAACATTTAAAAATGTCCTCGGATTTTTTCTTTTTTAAATGTGTCGCCTTACCTTAGCCTGGTGGTCAGTGGGGGCTCCCTGGATCATGGTTGTGGGGGGTCTGCCGTGGCTGCAGGTGCAGTGGCTCCCTCCCTGCGCCACCTCTCTGCCACATGCACCCGGCCGGCCAGCCCACACAGTCGCAGCTCTGTCATCCGGCGGTGTCAGGGTTGTACGTAGCGGTGGCAGCGTTTGAACCAATATGCAAGATGTACCTATAGCTGAGCGGTATGATAGCGTAGCAATATCTCCAGGCAGAGATCGAAGGGTTAAAGCAGGCAGCGTAGTAATATATCCAGGCAGAGGTCGAAGGGTTAAAGCAGGCAGCGTAGTAATATATCCAGGCATAGGTCAGAATCACGGTCTCAGGAAACAAGTAAATCACAGCGCAACAGACTAGAATAAACTAGTATGGAACTATCAGCCAGGCGACTCTTTATGGGGAACCTCCAGGGCGGTCTCTGATGATGTGTGAACCGCCGTCGGCCGTTCTGAGCGTTCCAGCGTATGACGTTCTCTGATAGCCCGGGAAAACGTGCGCACGCGCGGTTCACTCTGCAACGTGGCCACGAGGGAGGAGGATTGATGGACGCTACGAGCGGCGGAATGCCCGCCAATGCCCGGGACCGGAGCGCAATCCAGGGGTTGCGGTATGGAACCGTGACAGAGCCCCCCAACAAGGCGACCTCTCCAAGGGCGCGTCGGATGAGCCATGTGGAAAGCACAAACAAGATCAGGAGCGTGGACGTCAGCGGCAGAAACCCAGGAGTCCTCCTCAGGGCCATAGCCAGTCCAGTGAACCAGATACTCCATGCGACGACGGCGGAAACGGGAATCCAATATCTCCTGTACTTCATACTCATCATCGTTCACAGCCACTACAGGACCTGGACGGGAAGGAGTGCGATCAGGGAATGGATCCGGATCCGAAGGATGGAGAAGAGATACATGGAAAACCGGGTGGATCTTGTACTCATCAGGCAAGCGAAGCCGTACTGCTGAGGAAGAAATAACCCTGGCAATCGGAAAAGGACCCAAAAAGCGAGGCCCCAACTTTCGTGAAGGACAATTCAGCGTCACGTGCTTGGAAGACAGCTGTCATGCGGACTGGGCTTGGATTGCATGTGTGTGCCCAGATTGCAGTGAGCGGCAATGAATTATGCAAGTTGAGGGGTCAAAACAAAAATATTTATTATTAAATAAACAAAAACAGCAGAAATAAATGAATTGCTTCGCTGAGCAGAAAATGGAGGAAAAATACTAAACAGGAAACAGAATATACTGAACTGATAATTGATAAAGTCCAGGGCAAGGTCTCCAGATAAAGGATAAGGCAATCTCGTGGACGGGGTGGCAAGCAGAAGTCGAGGAATACAGAAAGCAGAATATCAAAAGTCCATAGCCAGGGGTCATACACGTTGAATCCAAAAAGGGGGTACTAGCAAAAATGATGAGGGTTACCGGTATATCAGAGGTAGGAAAGTTCACAGGAGGGTTCCAGATGGGTGGTCCAGAGGGTATGACCGGTAACAATTCCAGAGGGTATACAACACAAGGAGTTTCCAAAAGCAGGTCAGCAAGGTACAAAGTCCAGACTTCAATGAGACAGTGAAGATCAAGGGGAGTGACCTCCTTATATACAGAATGGATGGGAAACAGGTGCTTGATTAGTATGCATTCAGAATCTAAGTCCAGAACCGAGCATGGGAAAACAAAACAAAGTCCTGGAATCTGCATGAATCATGCAAAAAAGAAAAACAAAAAGGTGCATCAGAGGGTCAGGGGGAAAGACCGTGACAGCACCCAGGTGGAGCATGACAACAGCCACACCAAATCACCCATTTATATAAGGGTGCAGGAACCCGGTGGCGATCAGCATAACGCTTGTAGGAACGTTGAGCTGAGAGAAGAGCAGATCTGACTTGTTTAAAGCCGTTGTGTATATAGGCCATACGCTGATCCAAGGAAGGAATATTGCTAACTAAAGGTGAACCAGGAAACATCACCGGATGTCGGCCGTAGTTGACAAAAAATGGGTAAGAATTGATAGAACGATGGATCTGATTGTTGTATGCGAATTCTGCAATGGGTAATAGATCCGCCCAGTCGTCTTGGAGATGAGAAGTGAAACACCGTAAATATTGTTCCAGGGTACCATTAGTTCGCTCGGTCTGACCGTTGGTCTGAGGATGATATGCCGTGGATAGGCTCTGCTGCATATGGAGATTTTTACAAAAGGCTTTCCAAAAAAGAGAAGTAAATTGAGACCCTCTATCGGATATAATGGTAGAGGGTAGTCCACGTAACCGGAATATTTCTTGAACAAACAATGATGCGGTTTGTGCTGCCGTAGGTATTCCTGCATGGAGTAAAAAATGAGCCATCTTGGAGAATCTGTCAATTACCACCATTATGGTGTTATATACGGCGGAGGCGGGTAGCTCGACTATAAAGTCCATAGATATATCCTCCCAAGGAATCTGAGGAACAGGCAATGGTTGAAGCAAACCCTGTGGACGCTGGTGGGAGACTTTGGCTCTGATGCATACTGGGCAATTCTTTACATATGATACGGTATCTTTCTGTAGACGAGGCCACCAGAAGAAATGATTTATCAGATCCAGTGTCTTGTGTTTACCCCCATGACCTCCTAGGGGGGAGTCGTGACAATATTGCAGTACAGACAGTACTGCTGCGGACGGCACGAATACCTTCTGATGGTGGAACAGAAATCCGTTTTGCGTGGTTAGTGCCATTGAAGGAACCGTTTGATCGATAGGAGGTGTGTTCTTCTATATTACGTCCCAGAGTGATAACTTAATCGTGGCGAAACAGGTTCTGGGTAGTATGAAATCATCATTGATTACTTGAATGTTATCTTTAGCTCTTGATAAGGCATCGGCTTTCCCGTTTTTGCTACCAGGTCTGTATGTGATATGCATGTCGAACCGACTGAAGAAAAGAGCCCATCGTGCTTGTCTTGGTTTCAATCTGCGTGCTTGCTGTAGGTATTCCAAGTTCCGATGATCAGTAAGGATGGACACTGGATGGAGAGCGCCTTCAAGGAGATGACACCATTCTTCCAGAGATAGTTTGATTGCCAGCAATTCTCTCTCTCTGACGTCATAATTCTTTTCGGCTGCGGAAAGGGTTTTCGAAAAAAATGATACAGGATGCATTACTTCAGTTTCTTTTTGTCTTTGAGATAAAACGGCTCCAACAGCGAAAGCCGAGGCATCTACCTCTAGTGTGTACGGATGAGAGGGATCAGGAATCGAGAGGATAGGTGCGGTAGTGATAGTTTTTTTATATATCAAAAGCGTCTTGAGCTGCTATAGACTAAGAAAAACGGGTATGGATACGGGTTAGGTCAGTCAATGGTTTAGCTATCTTGGAGAAGTTTTTTACGAATTTTCTGTAAAAGTTGCAGAAACCCAAAAAACACTGGACCCCCTTTCTGTTAGCAGGAGCTGGCCAATCCGTGACTGCTTCTATCTTGGCTGGATCCATCTGGATGTGCCCGGGGGTAATGATGAAACCAAGAAAGTCAATGCGTTGTGTATCGAATAAACATTTTTCCAGCTTAACATACAGTTTGTGTTTCAATAGACGTAGCAGTACAGTTCTTACATGCTTCCTATGCGTTTCAGCAGTGTCAGAATAAATTAATATGTCATCCAAATATACTATTACGTAACAGTCCAGTATGTCTTGAAAAATACCATTGAGAAATCTCTGAAACGTGGCAGGGGCTTTGCAAAGACCATATGGCATTACTAAATACTCGAAGTGTCCATACCTGGACCTGAAGGCCGTCTTCCACTCGTCTCCGTCTCGTATTCTCACCAGATTGTACGCACCTCGTAAATCAAGTTTAGTAAACACTGACGAGGTTCTTAATCGATCCATGAGTTCGGATATTAAAGGCAAAGGATATTTGTTTTTAATCATAATATTATTCAAGGCACGGTAGTCCACACAAGGGCGAAGGCCCCCATCTTTCTTTCCTACGAAAAATATGGGTGCTCCTGCAGGAGATGTCGAGGGACGTATAAAACCCTTTTTCAGGTTCTCTGATATATATTCCTTGAGAGACTCCAATTCTGGTTTGGACAACGGGTATATTCTGCCAAGAGGAATGGGAGCACCGGGTAGAAGATCAATTGGACAGTCGTAGGTTCTGAATGGTGGTAGATCGCCCGCTCCTTTCTTCTCGAACACACTATGCAAGTCCTGATAAGCATTGGGTATTTCTGTGCACATAGCTGCAGTATGGATCTGTGTTTGTGGGATTTCGGGGGTTGTAGAGAAGTCTTTCTGGTTGAAGGTAACGGTGCTACTAGTCCAATCGATAGTAGGATTGTTTCTTCTTAACCAGTTAAGACCAAGGACGGCTGGGAACACTGGTGAAGGCACGATATCAAAGATAAGTGTGTCTTGTGGTTGCTCCCCTATGGTGGCTAGGAGAGGTATAGTTTCTTTGGTCACGGGACCTGATTGAGGAGTGCTTCAGTCTAATAATTGGATGGGGTAAGGCTGCTTTTTAGAAGTAGTGGGTATTCCGAGGGTCTGTGTTACCTCAGTGTCCAAGAAGCAGCCGCTGGCCCCGGAATCAATCATGGCGTTGAGCGTGGTTATATGGCCGTCCCACTGTAAAGACAAGGGTACTATGAGGTGGGTGGACATGACAGTGCAGATGCTTTTGACGGATACAAAGGCGGGAAGGGCTAAAGGCTTACCCATTCGGGTGTTAGGCTTCTCGCAACATTCCCGGACTTGATGCCCTGCACGGCCGCAGTACATGCAGAGGCCTAAGGAGCATCTCCTTGACTTCTTGGCTTCTGTCAAGGGCCCTCTAGCTGCCCCAACTTGCATGGGTTCTTCATCATTATCGGTGGGCATAGAAGACATGGAAGGTGGTGGAATGACAGGTTTTCTTGCAGTTGTGGACTGATGAGTGTTGGCGCGTTCAGCACGCCTTTCTCTTATTCGACGGTCGATTTCAATACATAAGGACATAGTTTTGTCCAATGACGGAGGTAACCCGGTTCTTGCTAGCTCTTCCTTCAACGCTTCAGACAATCCTTTCCGGAATTGAGCTATGAGTGCTGGTTCATTCCACTCTGATTCAAGGGCCAAGTGTTTGAAGTCTGTAATATATTCTTCTACATCATTTCTCCCTTGTTTTAGGATGTCGAGAGCCTGGGCCGCATTGGTTACCCGGTGGGGGTCATCATACATCTCTTCCATAGCTTTATAAAAAGTGCTCCAGCTGTTCAATAAGGGATTGTGGGTTCGTAGCAAATGATGGGCCCATCGTTGAGGCCTACCTGTCAGTAGCGATATCACTGATCTGACTCGTGCGAAGTCGGTGTTATAGGTTCGTCTCTGGAGGGAAAACATTATCTGACATGACGTTATGAAACAGCGGAACTGTTTTCGATCTCCATCAAATTTCTCGGGTGGTGACACGTAAGGTTCTGGACCCATAGCAGCATTATCCAGAGGGAGCGTAGGAGGCTCGGCCATAGGTCGTGAGGTACTGCTGCTCGCTAATCCTTGTTCCAGACGATCTTGGTGCACCTGCATTGCTGTTTGATTGGTTTCCAAAGCCTGCACAGATTGAGTCAATATATTGAGCTGTTGAGCAATGGCGGCTAGAGTCTCTGGTACACTTGCTGGTTCCATAGTAGACTAGTTTATTATGTCAGGGTTGCACGTAGCGGTGGCAGCGTTGGAACCAATATGCAAGATGTACCTATAGCTGAGCGGTATGATAGCGTAGCAATATCTCCAGGCAGAGATCGAAGGGTTAAAGCAGGCAGCGCAGTAATAAATCCAGGCAGAGGTCAAAGGGTTAAAGCAGGCAGCGTAGTCATGTATCCAGGCAGAGGTCGAAGGGTTAAAGCATGCAGCGTAGTAATATATCCAGGCAGAGGTCGAAGGGTTAAAGCAGGCAGCGTAGTAATATATCCAGGCATAGGTCAGAATCACGGTCTCAGGAAACAAGTAATACACAGCGCAACAGACTAGAATAAACTGGTACTGAACTATCAGCCAGGTGACTCTTTATGGGGAACCTCCCGGGCGGTCTCTGATGACGTGTGAACTGCCGTCGGCCGTTCTGAGCGTTCCAGCGTATGACGTTCTCTGATAGCCCGGGAAAACGTGCGCACGCGCGGTTCACTCTGCAACTTGGCCACGAGGGAGGAGGATTGATGGACGCTACGAGCGTCGGAATGCCCGCCAATGCCCGGGACCAGAGCGCAATCCAGGGGTTGCGGTATGGAACCCTGACAGGCGGCCGCGTGCTCCTCAAGGGATCCTTGGGAGGCCCTGGTGGACTGCCCTCTACAGTGCCTGATGTTTTAGCAACAAGAATGTTTTATCCCATAGGCTTCAATGTTAAAAATATTCCCGTTTTAATTCAATATTTAATAAACTGTTGCTCCTAATAATCTGCAGTAAAAAGTCTCTTTAGTTTTAGATTTTTTAGGATTTTTAAAAAAAATAAATAATAATTTTCGAACTTTTGGCGAACATTGCAAAATGTTCGCCATTCGCCGAACTTTCAAAAGGCCGATGTTCGATTCGAACTTCGAACAGATTTGAACCGGCAGCCCATCCCTACTGAAGAGAAATGGGTGCAGGAATGTCGGTTTTGGAGGGAGGGAAAACGAGACATTCAGTTTTGGAGAGGTAAAGCTTTACTAAACAGGAGGTCAACCAGTCAGAGACAGCCAATATGCAGACTGTAACAAGGTCCAAAACAAGAGGAGAGAGATCGGGGGAGGAAAGGTAGATTTGGGTGTCATCAGCATAGAGGTGATATTGGAGTCCATAGATAGAAATCAGGATTACTAGAGAGGCAATACAGATCGAGAAGAGTAGGGGACCAAGGACAGAGCCTTGAGGTACCCCAACTGAAAAAGGAACTGGGGTTGAAGAGGCACCATCGAAGGAGACACTGAAGGATTGAAGAGAGGGATAGGAAGAGAACCAGGAGTGAGCAATTGTTATGGATTCTAGTACCCAAACTCGTACTTCCGTCCTCACTGGTGCCCCTTTCACTGTACTAGGAGGTGAGAGTGTAGGTGATTGTGTCTCCAAAGACTAGATGACATGTAGTACTATGACCAAAAAGTTGAACTGACCCTCGCAGGATGAGCCAAACTCGGAATGCCTTTATTTTGGCTCAACAGTCACAAACAATCAAAAGTAAAACACGCCTCAGCGTTTCCATGCTCAAAATCCTCCCCCTCCTACACACCCACCCTGGACTACAGACAAAGGGCGGTGCTAACCATTTCAAACCAGTTACTGGGGAGGGGTGGAAGCAGACAAACACACACACAGGAGGAATGATCAAGGTCAATGGGAAAACAGCACAGTATATCCCCACAACACTCTAGACTAAATACATAAGGGAATAATACTATAACACAGACGTCAGGGATTCATAATATAAGAGAATCAAATGCAAACAAACGTTGCGGCAGCTGTTCTGTCATAGCAGTGCCACTGAGGTCAAGTTGACGCAACGTGAGGAGCAGGAGAGGGTGGTTACAGTATCAAATGCAGCAGAAAGGTCAAGAAGAATAAGCAAGGAGGAGTGTGACCTTTGGTTTTAGCTGAAACTAAATCATTAGTCACCTTGGTCAGAGCAGTCTTCGTGGATACTGGGAGAGAAAGCCGGAATGGTGAGGATCAAGTGTACCAGGTAGGAGCTATTCTTTTCCCCACCCGGTACACTATCACCCCAGAGACAGGTGTGGCAATCTTCATCTGGCCCTGTATGATAGGACTCAACTGCCTGATCTGAGAGCTCACTCAACAAAATGGTAACCCGATCATACTTTGGCAGCTGTTGAAATCCTCTTTTGCTTTCAAAGTTGTGTAGATATTTATCGATATCTCCCTTCACATAATTAAAGGTTTTAAAATCATTATGAGGCATCTTGTTTCTCCCCTATTAACTCTGTCTAGGGGCTTGCACACATCCTGCAGGTTTCTTCTCATCTATCTTGACTGCTGCTTCAAGGTC
Source organism: Leptobrachium leishanense (assembly GCA_009667805.1). Taxonomy (NCBI): domain Eukaryota; kingdom Metazoa; phylum Chordata; class Amphibia; order Anura; family Megophryidae; genus Leptobrachium; species Leptobrachium leishanense. The sequence goes on along the minus strand of CM019063.1, from coordinate 532,387,067 downwards.
CTCAACATATCCGCCGTGACCACCCAAATAGATGCCTCAAAAGGATTCGGACTACAGTAGTGCAAGTGCTGCTACATCAGTTAAATTTGTCGACATATAAGTTGACTGCTCCATTCTTATGTGGCTGGTCAGCCTTCCTAAGTAGCTCGATTAGTGCTGCTTTGGTCAGACTATGGGTCACATTACCTTGATCCTTCATGAGGGCTTTTAGACTAACTCGCTTTAAGCCAGTGTACTGAAGGCCATCCACTCATGGATCCTCATTGGCTGGTCTAGGTTCTGGCAGTGGTTTGGATGCTCCTAATAGCAAGGAAGCGATCACACTACTGATACCAAATTTAATGGCCTCCTGATACTCCAGCAGTGCACCAGCATTTATTTCATGTCCCGCTGCTATTTTCGAGGTTGAATTATAGCAGTTGAATATAGCAAGAGGTTGTAGCCTCTTTCTTCTTATTATTATTACTATTATTCTTTATTTATAAAGCGCCAGCATATTCCGCAGTGCTATTTCACGTAGATCAGGTCAAAATCAGAACTCTCTATATTGCAGCCAGACAGGGCTACTTATACCAAACATGGGCCATCAGCACACAATAGTACAACTAGGGTAAATGCATTTCCCCCCAAAGTCCTCCTCTCATAGTCATTTCCAGATGCAACAGCTAAAGTGGTCAACAAGCATAGAGAGTCTCTTTCATGCTCTGCCATTTAAATCATCCTAGCATGCTGATAGAGACCTTCAGGAACTAGTCTAGTTGTGTATCAACAAAGTTATACAATGCAACAATAACCCAATGACTAGGATAAACAGAGGAGTAATCTGAATGAGTCCAGTATCTCAGCAACATAACTCCCTAAAAAGTATAAGGAGAAGATGCTGACTTGTAAAACGAAAGAACAGTATTCTGATAAACTAAACCAATCAGTGAATAGCTGTCAGTGTCAGATAGAATGGGAGACAGCAGGGTTAGTGTGGGTACATCAACCAGCATTTCATCTGGAAACCTTTATACAAGCACAAATAAAATGATATCATAATGAAAAGTACATTTTCAGCTGCACAAACAGGAGCTATGTTTGAATGATGATTCACTGGAACTTATTCTGCTTTGGGATTTACATTCGCTCATCGAGAAAATAAAAACGAATGTGTCCACAGAGCATGATGTATTTTTATTTGATTCAGCTCGAGAAGATGCTTAAATACAGCTCATAGAGAGAGCTCTGCTCATAGACACAACGGACGCCGTCCAGCTGCTGCTACTCACAGGACAGAAAAGGACAAGGTATGATGGAGCGGTGTCTGTCCGACGCGATTCACTATGTGTTTGCAGTGATTTTCTGTCTGATCATCCTGTGTGTGTCCTCTGGAGGATCAGTATCTCAGAATCCAGGCCCTGCATGTCATCTTTCAATGTTCAGTTGTCTATTTGAATATGAATATTATCAGGATGGAGACGTCATCATCGGAGGGATATTTTTTGTGAATAATGGAATAAGATTTCACAATCCACCAGGATCATGGCTGTGGGAACATAAACACTGCACATAGTAAGTAAAAGTAATCATGTTGTTCTGTGTTAATCCCGGACTCTCAGATAACACACAACGAGGAGATACATTTCATATTTCTATCAGTCTAACAATGTCTCTTCCACACGTATCACAATATTACATTTGTTGCATAACTCACTTGTTTTCATTTCATTTTATTTAAGGTTGAATTAAATGGAAGGTATTTGCTTATCACGATGTGTGTGTTGTCCCCCCCAGCCCTTGTTCTCTTGAATACCCCAGTCTGATGGCGTTTATCTTCGCTATTGATGAGATTAACAGGAACCCGAGTATTTTACCCAACGTCACTTTGGGTTATCACGCTTATGATGCATGTGGAGACTCCAATAAGGCGATAAAAGACACTCTGCAAATATTATCTGGAAACCAGAGGGAAGCTCCTAACTATTCCTGCCAGGAGCAGAGTAAAGTCGCCGGATTTATAGGAGGTCGAACATCTGTCACCACAATTCCAATGGCACAAGTCCTCAATTTATATGGATACACACAGGTACGTGACCTCTAATCATTTGATAATTGGGATGATAATGTACAAACGGCTCAAAAATATTCTGACTCGAGCCTCTAGGACAGCAGGTCGGTCAGAATAGAGCTGGTAATGGCGAGTCGCAAATGACCCTCGTGGAATGCTTTTCCTGTCAGGACCGTACCTGCCCGTTCCTGTGACATTACCTGCAAGAGACAGCTGCATGAAAGGTGCTGCCCTTCTGCACAGCACCAGTGTGTGTTAAAATCACATAACACACACACACACACCTCTGGTCACGTGATTCACCCATATGTCTAATCAATAAAGGCTCCACACACCCTCTGACCCTCGCTTCATTGTTGTCTCCTGTTCCTAAGAACAAGACCAGCTATACGAGCTCCTGAAAGACCTGCTTTCCCCTACCTACCCACCGTGTTCCCCTGCTCCAGGACCCTCTGTGTTTCCCCTACTTCAAGACCCACTGTGTTCTCCCAGGAACAACTGTCCTTCCCACCGTGCTCTCCCAGGAGCAATCACCCATCCAACCTCCTTACCTGGACACAAGGACTACATCCCCAATCACCCTCAGCCAATCCAGTAAGTCCCACTGTGTCCTGTCCCACAGCCTCCTGTCTGTCCTCCAGCAATACCTCTCCACCCATCGTCAGTGTGCACCCCTTTCAAACTGCATATTGGACTCATCACCTGAGAGGCTAGTACCTGCAGGGTATTAAACCTGACATTTCCATTTGTGAGATACTGTTACCAGCTCAGCGCTAATCAGGCACCTAGTTTTGTGTGATGATAAAATGCCAAGGAATGAGAGTGCAGGAACTTGTTGAGTATAAAGGTAAGACATCTTATAGCAAGTGCAAGCAGCGGATAGGTGGAGATCATCATCAAACTGGGTGATTTAAAGAGGTAAATTTGTGAGGTGTCAGGAGGGGAAGAGTTATTAAGGGCTTTGAAACCGAGTCAGTATTCCCCATAAAATATTAGTGGTAGTGTCTGTCAATCTATGCCTAGAGTTAAGTAGTTAAATATCTTATACGTATGTATTTATGTTACAGTGGTAGCTGTCTGGCAAGTGCTGGCCAGTCACCACTAATATAATCCCCCTATACTGTTCAGTTCATCAGAGTCATGACTATGGATGAGCCAAACTCAATGTAAGTCAACGGGACTCGAACGTTTGGTTTTTAGAGTGCCCTCCAAAAGGGCATATATGCTAGATATTTGCCATAAAAAGTGTATGGGGGTCTGGGTAGTGCCCTGGGGGACAGGAATCAAAGCCAAAAAAAGTTTAAAAAAAAAACGTTTTTAAAGGAACAGTGAGTTTTCCATGAAATAAGGGTTAAGAAAAAAAATGAAAAATTACTTCAAATATCGTGCCTAGGAGGTCCCCATAACCTGCCCGTGAAGTGGCGGATTTGTAGGATGTATAGAAACATTTAAAAACAAAAAAATGACATTTCAAATGACGGTAAATGTTTTCCTTTTAATCTATTCATAAACAACTACTTGGGGCGACAACCCGTGGTCAGCAGGGACACACAACAAAACAACTAGATGCCCTACGACTAGGAAATAAACCAGATAGAATGTATACAAGAGACCTAGGGGTGGTAGATGAATTCACTAAACAGGGGGGAAGATTTCAAGACAGAAAGTTATAAACAATACAGCCAAGGATGATCCAAGAGAGTAGAATAAGGGGATAGACCTACAGTAGATAAGAAGTGCCAATCGGTTTATTAGGGTACAGCACACCCAAGGAAAATCAGTGATTTTCCTTGGGTGTGCTGTACCCTAATAAACCGATTGGCACTTCTTATCTACTGGAGGTCTATCCCCTTTTTCTGTTCAGCTGATCCAGGGGGCTAGCGGCATCCCCATTTGATAGAAACCTCGTGTAGACGGTTGGTAAATTGGGTTTCCCACTGAGCAGTGTTCGTGACGCTTGCATACTGATCCAAGAGAATAGTCAGTAAGGGTCAAAGTCAAAACCATGAGATCAGTTAGAACGTGAAACTAGAACGCGGAGAAAACACTGGAACTAATAACATGGAAACCACTGGACATGAACTGGAACCTAGGCTAAGTAAAGACACCACGGACAGATCAAAGAAATAAGGTAAACAATAAAACATAGACTTGACCAGACAGAACAACAGGGAGCTCTCAGGAACATAAAGTCAGCAGCAAACAAAGACTGAAAATGAACCAGATGCAAGAGCATTGTGATATGGGCCCATGGCTTTATATAGGGAAGTAATCAGCCCATATCACCAACAGAAGCTAAACAAGCAACTAAACAAGCAGACACTTAACCCCTGAGCTGCATCCCAGGGAAAGCAGCATAGGGAAACACATAGGAACCATACATAAGGAATACAGAGGGCAGGGGGACAGGGCTATAACTAGGGATGAGCCGAACACCCCCTTGTTCGGTTTGGATTCGAACTTGAACAGTTTCAAAAGTTCGAGTTCGAACTCGGTCAGTTTTTAGAGTGCCCTGCAAGAGGGCATATATGCAATATATTTGCCATAAAAGGTGTATGGGGGACCGGGTAGTGCCCTGGGGAACAGAAAACAAGGACAAAAAGTTTAAAAAAAGACAATATTAAAGGGACAGTGAGTTTTCCATGAAATAAGGGTTAAAAATAAAAACGGAAAATTCCTTCAAATATCATGCCTAGGAGGTCCCCACAACCTGCCCGTGAAGTGGCGGATTTGAAGGATGTATAGAAAAATGTAAGAAAAAAAAAGACATTTCAAATGACGGTAAATGCTTTTCCTTTAATCTATTCATAAACAACTGCTTGGGGTGGCAGCCTGAATGAAAAGAGGAGACGTTTTAGGACACGCAGAACAAGTTTAGTGAATTTTTGGCTAAATTATTGTGAAACTTATGCAGGCTTTGGATGAAAGTAACAATAGGTGCTTTAAAATTGGGCCTTAGTGTCGGCAGCACCGTATCCCCTATGTGGTATTGTGGAAGAGTGCAGGGTTGGACCCTGCGGTCAAATATTACCGAGATCAGTTAGAACGTGAAACTAGAACGCGGAGAAAACACTGGAACTAATAACATGGAAACCACTGGACATGAACTGGAACCTAGGTTAAGTAAAGACACCACGGACAGATCAAAGAAATAAGGTAAACAATAAAACATAGACTTGACCAGACAGAACAACAGGGAGCTCTCAGGAACATAAAGTCAGCAGCAAACAAAGACTGAAAATGAACCAGATGCAAGAGCATTGTGATATGGGCCCATGGCTTTATATAGGGAGGTAATCAGCCCATATCACCAACAGAAGCTAAACAAGCAACTAAACAAGCAGACACTTAACCCCTGAGCTGCATCCCAGGGAAAGCAGCATAGGGAAACACATAGGAACCATACATAAGGAATACAGAGGGCAGGGGGACAGGGCTATAACTAGGGATGAGCCGAACACCCCCTTGTTCGGTTTGGATTCGAACTTGAACAGTTTCAAAAGTTCGAGTTCGAACTCGGTCAGTTTTTAGAGTGCCCTGCAAGAGGGCATATATGCAATATATTTGCCATAAAAGGTGTATGGGGGTCCGGGTAGTGCCCTGGGGAACAGAAAACAAGGACAAAAAGTTTTAAAAAAGACAATATTAAAGGGACAGTGAGTTTTCCATGAAATAAGGGTTAAAAATAAAAACGGAAAATTCCTTCAAATATCATGCCTAGGAGGTCCCCACAACCTGCCCGTGAAGTGGCGGATTTGAAGGATGTATAGAAAAATTTAAGAAAAAAAATGACATTTCAAATGACGGTAAATGCTTTTCCTTTAATCTATTCATAAACAACTGCTTGGGGTGGCAGGCTGAATGAAAAGAGGAGACGTTTTAGGACACGCAGAACAAGTTTAGTGAATTTTTGGCTAAATTATTGTGAAACTTATGCAGGCTTTGGATGAAAGTAACAATAGGTGCTTTAAAATTGGGCCTTAGTGTCGGCAGCACCGTATCCCCTATGTGGTATTGTGGAAGAGTGCAGGGTTGGACCCTGCGGTCAAATATTAAGATGATATGAATCTGGTATAGGCGTCAGTGGCAAAGCACCCAAATATTTTACCTTTGGTGGCAGCTAGTGCCTTCACACTGTAAGTAACCCCTCTGTGGTATTGTGAAAGAGTGCAGGGCTGGACCCTGAAATGCAATATTAAAATGATATGAATCTGGTATAGGTGTCATTGGCAAAGCACCCAAATATTTTACCTTTGGTGGCAGCAAGTGCCTTCACACCATAAGTAACCCCTCTGTGGTATTGTGGAAGAGTGCAGGGTTGGACCCTGTGGTCAAATATTAAAATAATATGAATCTGGTAAAGGCGTCAGTGCACCCAAATATTTTGCCTTTGGTGGCAGCAAGTGCCTTCACACCGTAAGCCATCTGTGTAATTGTGGAAGAGTGCAGTGGTGGACCCTGCGGTCCAATATTAAAATGATATGAATCTGGTATAGGTGTCAGTGGCAGTGCACCCAAATATTGTACCTTTGGTGGCAGCAAGTGCCTTCCTGGAGTTGCGGAACTGGAGGAAGGAACTGCAAGGCCCAATTTTTCTCTGGGTAAACGCAAGTCTATATCATGCTTTCTCTCACGCTTCTACTCTTTACTTCTACCTTTCTCCTTAAATGGAACTCCTGCCCCTCTACCACCGACCCCTACACTATCTGCATCTCTCCCTCCCTCCTCTCGTCCCACATGATGGCCTCACATGAGCTCCTTTGTTTCCTCAGAACATGGTCTCCCTCTAACTCTCGTGCTGCCTCCCACTCCCACAAATCCCATTCCCACCTTCTCTTTCTCACCCTCCTGCTGTTACTCTATTCAGGTGACATATCCCCTAACCCTGGCCCCACAACACATCCAATACTTCACTCTCATCCTATCTCCATCGCACATAAATCACCTCCCTGCAAGCCCAGCAACCTCATTCCCATCATCCCTCAGCGCCTGTCCTCTTTCTCCTGCGCACTCTGGAACGCTCGCTCTGTGTGCAACAAACTCACAGCCGTCCATGACCTCTTCCTTTCAAACTCCTTCAACCTCCTAGCTTTAACTGAAACCTGGCTAACTCCCTCTGACACGGCCTCCGTTGCTGCTCTCTCACATGGCGGTCTACACTTGAGCCATACCCCCAGACCGGGTGAGAGAAATGGTGGCGGGGTCGGGCTCCTGCTCTCTCCCACCTGCACCTACCAGCATCTCCCTCCACCCCCATCCCTCTCCTTCTCCTCCTTCGAGACACACTGCATCCGCCTGTTCTCTCCTCTGGCTCTCAGGGTGGCAGTCATCTACCGCCCACCGGGACCAACCTCCCAGTTCTTTGACCACTTTGCTACCTGGCTTTCTCACTTCCTGTCTTCTAATCTTCCATGCCTAATTCTCGGGGACTTCAACATTCCCATTGACGATCCTTCCGCTCCTGCTGCCTCCAAACTTCTTTCACTCACATCCTCCCTTGGACTCACACAATCCTCCCTCCTCCCTACCCACCGCGATGGTCACGTTATTGACCTGGTCTTTTCCAACCTCTGCTCCATTTCGGAGTTCAAATGTCGCCCTTTCCCCATCTCTGACCACCACCTTCTCTCTTTCAACCTATCTGGACTTCCTAAACACCCTGCTCCCCCACCCCGCACACACACTCGCAGAAATCTACATGCTGTGGACCCCCATCAATTCTCCAACCTACTTCACCACCTCCCTCACACCTCATCCTTCACCTGCCCTGATGCTGCCACTAATCACTACAACACTACGCTTATCTCTGCTCTTGACACTCTTGCTCCTCTTCAACTCTGCAAGGCCCCACGCCGCCAGCTTCAGCCCTGGCACACCCTCCAAACTCGCTACCTGCAAAGATGCTCCCGCACCGCAGAGCGTGCCTGGAGGAAATCCCACTCTGAAGCTGATTTTGTTCACTTCAAGTTTATTCTCCGGTCATACACCTCTGCCCTCCACTTGGCCAAACAATCCTTCTTCTCATCTCTTATATCTACGCTGTCCTCCAACCCTAAACGGCTCTGGTCCACCTTCAACACCCTCCTCCACCCACCTGCACCTCCCCCCTCAGCTGCCTTCAGCGCTCAAGACCTGGCAGACTACTTCCTCAGTAAAACTTTAACTATCAGAAGCAACATCCCAACACAAGATAGTTATCTGCCTCCTCCACTCCCACAGGTCCCCTCTGCCACCCTCTGCCGCTTCCTCCCAACCACTGAGGAGGAAGTCAATTCCTTATTGTCCTCCTCACATCTCACCACGTGCCCGCTTGACCCCATTCCCTCACATCTAATTCCTCCCCTCTCCTCCTCCCTCACCCCTGCTCTCACACACATCTTCAACCTATCTCTCTCCACTGGCTCCTTTCCATCCGCCTTCAAACATGCACTAGTTACCCCTTTACTAAAGAAACCATCCCTAGACACCAACTCTCCATCCAACTACCGCCCTGTATCCCTGCTTCCCTTCACATCAAAGCTCTTAGAAAAACTAGTCTTCAACCGCCTCTCCCTCTTCCTGTCCTCCAATTCCCTACTTGACCCCCTGCAATCTGGCTTCCGTCCCCTACACTCAACTGAAACTGCCCTCACCAAAGTCACCAACGACCTCCTAACTGCTAAAAAACACGGCCACTATTCTATTCTCATCCTGCTTGACCTCTCGGCTGCTTTTGACACTGTTGACCACCCCCTCCTTCTACAGACCCTCAACTCTCTGGGTCTCGGTGACACTGCACTTGCTTGGGTTGACTCCTATTTATCCAACAGGTCCTTCTGTGTGTCCTTTGCTGGTAACTCCTCCTCCTCATTGCCTCTATCTGTTGGTGTACCTCAAGGCTCTGTCCTTGGTCCTCTGCTTTTTTCCATCTACACCTCCTCCCTGGGCAAAATCATCAACAGCTTTGGCTTTAATTACCACCTCTACGCTGATGACACTCAGATCTACCTCTCTACCCCTGATCTCTCTCCCCCTGTCCTTTCAAAAGTCAGTGACTGTTTATCTGGCATCTCCTCCTGGATGGCCTCCCACCACCTAAAGATCAACATGTCAAAGACTGAGCTCCTACTTATTCCTCCCTCTAATGCCTCCCCACCTCCTGACTTCTCTATCACGGTGGAGGGTATCACCATCTCCCCATCAAACCAAGTTCGCTGTCTTGGAGTTACACTGGACTCTGCTCTTTCCTTCATCCCCCACATCAAGTCTCTTTCCTCCTCCTGCCGATACCAACTGCGTAATATTTCCAGAATTCGGCCATTTCTTACCGCGGTCACCACAAAACAACTCATACACGCCCTGGTAATCTCCCGACTCGATTATTGCAATAATCTCTTATCTGGCCTCCCTCTGTCCCACCTCTCCCCCCTACAATCCATCCTGAACGCCTCCGCCAGGCTAATTCACCTCACCCGCCGCTCTGTCTCTGCCGCTCCCCTCTGCGAGTCCCTTCACTGGCTCCCCATCCACTGCAGAATTAAGTTCAAAATCCTTATCCTTACCTACAAAACCCTCACTAACTCAGCGCCCCACTACCTGTCCTCACTAATCACCAAATACACCCCAGCCCGCTCCCTAAGGTCAAACAGTGACCTGCGCCTAGCTTCTCCCCGCATCACCTCTTCCCATGATAGACTGCAGGATTTCTCACGCGCAGCCCTACTCTCTGGAACGCTCTCCCTCGTACTGTCAGACTTTCCCCTAACTTCTCTTCCTTCAAACGCTCCCTTAAAACATTCCTATTTAGGGAAGCCTACCACCCAACTCACTGACGCAACCATCAATCACTCTCACCTTACAGTCCTCTCCTCCTGTTTCCAACCCCAACCCTCCCAGATTGTGAGTTCCTACGGGAATAGGGCCCTCATCTCCTCCTGTACTGTTTGTCAAATGTTGTTCAATGTATTGTAACCCTGTCTGTACTGTGCTTATTGTACAGCGCTGCGGAATATGCTGGCGCTAAATAAAATAATAATAATAATAATAATTCACACCGTAACCCCTTTGTGATATTGTGGAAGAGTGCAGTGGTGGAGGTTTTGGGAATGCAGAAGAGATCCTCAATCTATTCAGTTACGTCAGCATCAGGGGATTGATAGCTGCTGATCCAGAACTGATTCATTTTTATAAATGTCAGCCGGTCTACAGAGTCAGTGGACAGACGCACTCTTTTGTCTGTGACAAAACCTCCAGCGGTACTGAACGTCCTTTCAGAAAGCACGCTGGATGAAGGGCAACCTAGAAGCTGCATAGCATATTAGCTAAGTTCTGGCCAGTGATCCAATCTCAACACCCAGTAAGCCAGTGGATCATCTGCTGGAAAGGTATCCAGGTCTGCCCTTGCCCCAAGGTAGTCCTGCACTTCCCAGCAGTGTGAGGCGCTTCCCAGCAGTGTGTGGATTCATATGCTGCATTAATTAAACCGCAGAGAGGTGCTTCCCAGCAGTGTGTGGATTCATATGCTGCATTAATAATACCGCAGAGAGGAGCTTCCCAGCAGTGTGTGGATTCATATGCTGCATTAATTATACCGCAGAGAGGCGCTTCCCAGCAGTGTGTGGATTCATATGCTGCATTAATTATACTGCAGAGAGGTGCTTCCCAGCAGTGTGTGGATTCATATGCTGCATTAATTATACTGCAGAGAGGCGCTTCCCAGCAGTGTGTGGATTCATATGCTGCATTAATTATACTGCAGAGAGGCGCTTCCCAGCAGTGTGTGGATTCATATGCTGCATTAATTATACTGCAGAGAGGCGCTTCCCAGCAGTGTGTGGATTCATATGCTGCATTAATTATACTGCAGAGAGGCGCTTCCCAGCAGTGTGAGGATTCATATGCTGCATTAATTATACCGCAGAGAGACGCTTCCCAGCAGTGTGTGGATTCATATGCTGCATTAATTATACCGCAGAGAGGTGCTTCCCAGCAGTGTGAGGATTCATATGCTGCATTAATTATACTGCAGAGAGGTGCTTCCCAGCAGTGTGAGGATTCATATGCTGTATTAATTATACTGCAGAGAGGCGCTTCCCAGCAGTGTGTGGATTCATATGCTGCATTAATTATACTGCAGAGAGGTGCTTCCCAGCAGTGTGTGGATTAATATGTTGCATTAATTATACCGCAGAGAGGCGCTTCCCAGCAGTGTGAGGATTCATATGCTGCATTAATTATACTGCAGAGAGGCGCTTCCCAGCAGTGTGTGGATTCATATGCTGCATTAATTATACCGCAGAGAGACGCTTCCCAGCAGTGTGTGGATTCATATGCTGCATTAATTATACTGCAGAGAGGCGTTTCCCAGCAGTGTGTGGATTCATATGCTGCATTAATTATACTGCAGAGAGACGCTTCCCAGCAGTGTGTGGATTCATATGCTGCATTAATTATACCGCAGAGAGACGCTTCCCAGCAGTGTGTGGATTCATATGCTGCATTAATTATACCACAGAGAGGCGCTTCCCAGCAGTGTGTGGATTCATATGCTGCATTAATTATACTGCAGAGAGGCGCTTCCCAGCAGTGTGTGGATTCATATGCTGCATTAATTATACTGCAGAGAGTCGCTTCCCAGCAGTGTGTGGATTCATATGCTGCATTAATTATACTGCAGAGAGGCGCTTCCCAGCAGTGTGTGGATTCATATGCTGCATTAATTATACTGCAGAGAGGCGCTTCCCAGCAGTGTCTGGATTCATATGCTGCATTAATTATACCGCAGAGAGGCGCTTCCCAGCAGTGTGTGGATCCAAATGCTGCATTAATTATACCGTAGAGAGGTGATTCCCAGCAGTGTGAGGATTCATATGCTGCAGCTATCGAATTTGAAATGAACTATCGAATTGATCGAAACAATACAAATTTACGGAATCAGCAATGGAACCGAAAAATACGATGTCCGAAATTACTGAAATAGAACCGAAATCACAAATGGAACAAAAATGACTTGTGATTTTACAAATTTCACGTTCATCCGAAAAAACAAAATTATTTTGTTTCGTGTCGGAAATGATTTCGTATCGGACTTATTTCGGATCCGATTCGGAAAATAGGCCGAATCCGAAGCACCGAATCGGACCGATTTGTGGAAAAAAAATCGGTCCGAATCGAAACGCACATCCCTACTAATAAACCATTTATTATAATGGTAACACCGCCAGATATGGCAACAAGTGAAAAAATGGCGCTGATCAATTATTTCCCAGATCTCTTATACTTTCATGCCACTCCAACACCCATGTGCACCGCACACATGAACAAATAAATAAAAATCAATTGGACACCAGTCCTTGTATGAGCACACAGATAAAATGAGCACTTATTTCATGATGACTATCCTATATTCAATAAATATTCAAAAGGGACACATGGTGCAATATTGTCTATATAATAAAGAAAGTCTTATTATTAACCACTTCCATGCAGAGGACGCGCTGAGCGCGTCCTCCACATGGCTCCTGCTGTGCGGAGGACGCGCTGAGCGCCTCCTCACTTTGGGGTCAGCGTTCGGCTGGGTTCTGGCCGATCGCTGGCCCCCCCGGTGCCAACTGACATCCTCGATGTCAGCCCAGCATCCGGAACCGGAATTTAAAAAATAAATTATAAAAAAAAAAAAAAACATTTTTTTTTCTTTTTTTTGGTTTGTTAATGCAGCAATATTGTTAGCCTTTTCAATTATAATGTGAACAATGATGCTGCACTAACGATTTTTGTATGCGGTGCGTTTGTTAAAAATCGTGTAATTTTCCCCAAAAAAAATGTAACGAGACCCCATCTCTAATTTTTTTAACAAGCGCACCCCATACAAAATATAACCGCAATTGCTCACATGTTAAAATGTGAAAAAAAACACTTTACACATTGTAAATTATTGAAAATTCATATTTTATTGCATTTTTTGTTATAATATACAGACAGGTCATGACGTATACATATAATAATGACATATTATGAATCTGCCGAGTCTGACGGAAAGAACGATATATAATATGTCTGGGTCATATACTAAAATAAGCCTTCAAAACTTTTATCCTAAACAAAAGATAAATCCAGGTTAAGTATCCATGTAATTGGGCAGACTAGATGGGCCGAAAGGTTCTTATCTGCCGACATTTTTCTATGTTTCTATGTTTCTAAAACACGTTTAAACATGATGAGCAAAACCGGTAAAAATGACCTCAGCACAGAGGCGGGAAAAGCCTCAGCAGCGAAAGGGTTAAAAGACAGTTGTAGGTTCAACTCACAAAAAAGGAGCCCCAATTGGCTCTATATTCCGGCTTCTGACCTTTTATAGGGGGGTCACGCCCAACTCATCGATACAGCAAGCTTAAAATGCAATTTGTTTCTCCAGTGAGGCACTTCAACAGAAAAAGAGCTGCAATGCACAAGTATAGCACTCTTCTTGTGAGATATTAAAAATAAGAGAAAGTATACTCACAGATTAATGAGCCTCTTTTCGTAAGTGGCTCAGTATAAGGGTATCTTTGTATATCCCAGATAGTTGAATAGATCGCCACACGGTCCTAGCCTCCGCCAAAATACCGCTGCATTTAATTAAAGGTGCAAATGGAATCCTCCAATAAAAAGTTGGTCCGCTCTCCAATAAAATTATCTATACTATAATTGAGTAAGGCTTGGCGTGTCCGTCGCCAAGCCTTACTCTGCGCATGCGCGCGCAACCAGCGGCGGTTGGTTGCGCTCGCATGCAACCGCCGCGGCACGAGCCGGCTGTGCGCTCGCCGTGGCGGTTACAAGATGCACACAGCAGCTGGGTAGAGGCTGCACTCGCAGCCACTACCCGGCTGCCGCGCGCATCCAACCCCCGAGCGGCGAAGGGAAAGGTCCTTCCGCCGCTCGGGGGTTGGATGCACGCGGCAGCCGGGTAGAGGCTGCGCTCGCAGCCTCTACCCGGCTGTCACGCGCATCAAACCCCCGAGCGGCGAAGGGAAAGTTCCCTCGCTTCCGCTCTTTGAAGGACCCAAGCCCCGGTCACGTGGGAGTCCCACGTGACCGCGGCTTGGGTCCTTCAATGAACGGAAGCGGGGAAACTTTCACTTCCCCGGCGCCGCTCGGAAAGGTAAGTATGCCGAAGCTCATGTGGCGGCTGTCCGAATGCCGATAGAGTATTCGAACAGCCGCCCCATGTCTGGTCTGGGGTCTGAGCTGGGGCATATATCCATGAGAACTTTGGGGGGCAATATCCACGAGCTGGGGGCCAATATCCACAAGCTGGGGGGCCAATATTCACGAGCTGGGGGGCCAATATCCACGAGCTGGGGGCAATATCCAAGAGCTGGGGTGCAGTATCCACGAGCTGGGGGGCAATATCCAGGAGCTGGGGGGCAATATCCAGGAGCTGGGACAGTATCCAGGAGCTGGGGCAGTATCCACGAGCTGGGGCAGTATCCACGTGCTGTGGCAATATCCACGAGCTGGGGCAATATCCACGAGCTGGGGCAGTATCCACGAGCTGGGGCAGTATCCACGTGCTGAGGCATATATCCACGAGCTGGGGCAGTATCCACGAGCTGGGGCAGTATCCACGTGCTGGGGCATATATCCATGAGCTGGGGCAGTATATCCACAATAGACTGCCCTCTGGGCAGGCTTTCCACCTTGTTTATTAATAAAACAATACAATAAAATAAAGAAACATCCTGAGATACGCATTTTGCCTGCTGTTGGTGACGGGATTAGGTTGATCCTTGATAACTAGGGATGGGCTGCCATGACTTCGCATCAAACATTGGCTGTTCGACCGTTTGCCGAACGGCGAACATTTCCCCGTGTTCGCCGCGTGTTCACCCACAATGGACCACAATGCACTGTGCCCTGGCCTGAAGCTTGTAATTGGCTACAGCCTTGCACCTGACCACAAGTAAACTGACAGGGACAATGATGGGGACCAGGTTTGCCCCCAGCTATGCCAATCTGTTCATGTCATACTGGGAGCACCAGATGTTATGGACTGGGCATGGCTGGGGCAACACCTGGTCCTATATAGAAGATATATTGATGATATCCTGATAGTCTGGAGAGGGGAAGAACAAGGACTAAAAGAATTTATTCTACATTTGAATACTAACCAGTGGGGTATACATCTAGATTCTAAGGTCAGCAAGACAAGGGTAGAATATCTTGACTTGGATAAATATGTTGAAAATGGGAATCTGAAAACCAGGACATATTTTAAAGAAGTTGATGTAAACAGTTACATCAGTTTCGATAGTGACCATTATCCACCTTGGCTGAAAGCTGTACCCAAAAGTCAGATGATGATGAGACTTCGCCGTAACTGTACCGACATTAAAGAATATGATGTACAAGCAAGAAAATTAATGGGAGACTTTAAAGAAAAAGGTAATAACATCAAGGAATTAGAAATGACTAAAGAAGAGATACGGAAAGTGGAAAGAAACACACTATTACAGTGCAGGAACAAAGAAGAGAAATTCAAACCAGGATTTCCGATAATATTAGATTGCAATATGGGTAATAGGAATATAAAAAAATCTATCCAGAAGATTTGGCCCCTGCTGAAAGACAACCCCACATTTAGGGATATAAACCAGATCAACCAAGGATTATTCTTAGAGGAGGAGGGAATTTGAAACAAAAACTGGTTACAAGCTATATACGGGAGAAAAAATTTAATTGGTTTGGACTTATTTCAGGATTTTATGGATGTAGAGATTGCATCAGTTGGCTTAAAACAGGGAATAGGAAGAAACATATTGACCGATCTAAATCGAATGGGAATAAATATAGGATTAAGGATAACATAACCTATTACTCTAAGTACTGTATGTCGTATATGCATTAAAATGCCCCTGTGACAAATATTATGTGGGTAAAACCGAAAGGGCACTCCAAGTTCGGATAAATGAACAAATTAATAATATCGTTAGAGGCTATGAGAAGCATAATGTTTCCGACCACTACCGTATGAAACAAGGTAATGACCCTAAAGGGTTAAAATTCTTTGGGATTGAAAAAGTAATAAGAGATTGGAGAGGGGAAGACCTTGATCTGAAACTGTCCAAAGCTGAAATGGGATGGGTTTTTCGACTCAGCACGTTAGAACTAGTGATGAGCCGAAGACCCCCGTGTTCGGTTCGCATTCAAACTCAAACTATTTCAAAAGTTCGAATTCGGCCATGAACCAAACTCATTTAAAGTCAATGGGACTCGAAAGTTAGATTTTAAGAGTGCCCTCCAAGAGGGCATATATGCAAGATAATTGCCATAAAAGGTGTATGGGGGTCCAGGTAGTGCCCTGGGGGACAGGAAACAAGGACAAAAAGTAAAAAAAAAAAACGTTTTTAAAGGAACAGTGAGTTTTCCATGAAATATAGGTTAAGAATAAAAATGAAAAATTCCTTCAAATATCATGCCTAGGTGGTCCCCATAACCTGCCTGTGAAGTGGTGGATTTGTAGGATGTATAGAAACATTTAAAAACAAAAAAATGACATTTCAAATTTTATTTATTTATAAAGGATTTTACCAGGAAGGATACATTGAGATTTCTCTAGTTTTCAAGTATGTCCTGGGTTCGAGAACATTGAGTGGTTACAGAAATACAAAATAGTAAAATGCAAGATATTAACACAAGACCAAATATACAGATTAACAGAAAAATAAATATGTAGGAAATAAAGTCATTATGTTACATGTTTACAGGTGCATTTCGTATTGAGGTATGTTAATAGGGAAGTCTTAAGGGACTTTAGACTGGGGAAGATTTGACGGTGTCTGGGAGGTTATTCCATATTTGCGGCGCTCTGTAGGAGAATGAGGATCGAGCCACTTTCTTTTTGTATTGCGGTATTGCAAGTAAGGTGCCGGTCCTGGATCTGAGGTTATAGGATGAGGGAACTGCCGGGGGAAGCAGCATATTCAGGTAGGGTGGTAGCTTCCCAGAAAAGCTCTTAAACACCAGGTTGGAAAGGTGAAGGGTGCGTCTAGAGTCCAGTGATGGCCAGTTTAGTTCTTTTAACATGTCACAATGGTGTGTCATGTAGTTACATTGTAGCACAAAGCGACAGAATGAGTTATACAATGTAGTAAGTTTCTGGAGGTGTGTTTGCGGGGCGGCTGCATACACTACATCCCCGTATTCAATGTCTGGCATAAGCATTTGTTGTACAATCTGCTTTCTTACCGCGGGGCTCAGGCAGGATTTGTTTCTGTACAGGGCACCTAGTTTGGGGTAGAGTTTAGATGAGAGATTTTCGATGTGGGGCCAAAAGATAGATTTGGGTCTAACCACATACCTAGGTATTTGAGAGAAGTGACTGTGGTCAGCGTGCCATTTGATTTTGTCCCAACACATAGATTGGGTGTTTGCAATTTGAGTAGTTTAGGTGCGGTTCCAAAGAGCATTGTAACAGTTTTGTCAGTATTTAGAAAAAGTTTGTTATTTGCGATCCACTTTTCTACCCCTGTGAATTGTTCTTGCAGCACAGCCTCCAGCTGTGGGAGATTTGGTATGCTGGTATAGATTACAGTGTCGTCTGCGTACATGTGTACAGTTGAAGCTTTGCAGACATTGGGCAGATCGTTTATGAATATTGTGAATAGCAGGGGGCCAAGTATCGAGCCTTGGGGTACACCGCACGTGACTGGGATTGGGAAGGGAAGTGCTGTCAGAAATGGACACAAATTGAGACCTATCAGACACATATGATTGGAACCAGGTTAACGTACTATCACCAATACCAGAGTTTTTAAGTTTTTGTAATAGGATGCCATGGTCTACTGTGTCAAAAGCCTTGGCAAAATCAAGGAAGATGGCTCCAGTTAGATTTCCTTGTTCCATGCCCGCTTGGATATCATTACAAACTTTTAAAAGGGCAGTTGTAGTTGAATGGTTTGGACGAAAGCCTGATTGATCTGGGGTTAAATAGTTCTGATACTGATAATAATCACGTAATTGAGTGTAGACACATTTTTCCAGAATTTTTGACATTACAGGGAGCAGTGATATTGGGCGGTAGTTGGATACCAAAGTATTGTCTCCACTTTTATGGATAGGTACCACCCTTGCAGTCTTCCAGAGTTTGGGCATGTATCCAGTCGCCAGTGATTCATTAATCAGGGTTGCGACAGGTTTTGCAATTGCTGGTGCAATGATTTTCAACAGCATTGCTGGGATTTGATCAGGTCCAAACTGGTATTTCATTTTTTTGGTTATGGAGAAGTTTAGTGATGGCACTGACAGGCACTGGTCAAAAACTGAATTTCTCTGGGTTACGGGGTCTTTGCACTGTTGGTGGGGCCTGACCTGCGTGCGGCCTTTCTGATTGCGTGTCATTTCCTAGCTTAGCAATCAGGGTGGTGGCGAATCCAACAAAATAATTATTATTATCATCTAGGGGGTGTTGTACAGTTTGGTTGTTTACTTTTAAAGCAGCCGGTTGGGAGTGGACGGGGAGTGCTTGTAAGTTACTTATGATTTTCCAAAAATTTCTGGGGTTTGATATGTTATTGTTTAAATTTTCATTGAAGTGTTGGGCTTTAGCCATTTACCAAATGACGGCAAATGTTTTTCCTTTAATCTATTCATAAACAACTGCTTGGGGCGGCAGCCTGTATGAAAAGAGGAGACATTTTAGGACACGCAGAACAAGTTTAGTGATTTTGTTGGCTAAATTATGGTGAAACTTATGCAGGCTTTGGATGAAAGTAACAATAGGTGCTTTAAAATTGGGCCTTTAGTGTCGTCAACAGTGCCGTCACACCGTAACCCCTCTGAGGTATTGTGGAAGAGTGTGGTATATCCGTGTCTGGCGCTGTCTGTAATTGGGTATCTTTATTCCGATATCCCTTAATCTTGGAGTATAATACGAACCCCAAATATAATGTGTGGAGTATTCGTCCTAGAATTTGTCTATCTACAATATATCTTTGGTTAAATCTATATTGCATGTGGGTGCGTAGTCTCTAGTAGTGTGGATTGTGACTGGCGGGGTTTGTACTGATCTATAAATCAAGTCTTGATGTTCCCCAGTCTGCCAAAGGACATTAAGGTCTTTCTTTCGTGTTCTTATGTACCACTGTTGGTGTATAAGGTAAATGCTGCCTGATATAGCAGTCTTCTACTACCACCTAGTGGCTAAAAATAGAAATACAGTCACAGAAAAAAGTATGAAAAAGAGTGTAAGTATTCTGCTGTAACACAGGTTTTCTTTGTAGTTCCTTCCTTCTTTCTCGTTGCCCTCATAAGAAAAACAAGGAGAAAGAATACATAGCGTAAAAACGTATTTACAAACGCTGCTAATGTAAATAAATGGATCCACTCACGTGGTCTAGAGCCTTAATGGATGTAGTCAGGCTCAGACATTTCAGCTTTGTAGGTCCATAGAGGTGACCTTATCCCTTCTTTTTCTCTCCAAATCCTCTGCTGTAGGGAAGGTTTCTCCGGGGTCTTCTAGGTTCTCAGGGCTACCTGTACCAAACTGCAGCTGTTGGGGCTGTCAGAGGCGTACCCTCCTTTCCCTCCGGAGCAAGGCACAAAACAGCAGACCAAAGGAGTTAAAAATAAAAAGGGTTTTAATAGCATCAAAACAAAATTTAACAATGGTGATAAAAAAGATAGGGGTATCCAGGAAGCGTTTCGCCTAAACCTAGGCCTCTTCTGCTGATCCAAGAGAGTAGAATAAGGGGATAGACCTCCAGTAGATAAGAAGTGCCAATCGGTTTATTAGGGTACAGCACACCCAAGGAAAATCAGTGATTTTCCTTGGGTGTGCTGTACCCTAAAAACCAATTGGCACTTCTTAACTACTGGAGGTCTATCCCCTTTTTCTGTTCAGCTGATCCAGGGGGCTAGCGGCGTCCCCATTTGATAGAAACCTCGTGGAGACGGTTGGTAAATTGGGTCTCCCACTGACCAGTGTTCATGACGCTTGGATACTGATCCAAGAGAGTAGTCAGTAAGGAAGCCAGAAGTCAAAACCATGAGATCAGTTAGAACGTGAAACTAGAACGCGGAGAAAACACTGGAACTAATAACATGGAAACCACTGGACATGAACTGGAACCTAGGCTAAGTAAAGACACCACGGACAGATCAAAGAAATAAGGTAAACAATAAAACATAGACTTGACCAGACAGAACAACAGGGAGCTCTCAGGAACATAAAGTCAGCAGCAAACAAAGACTGAAAATGAACCAGATGCAAGAGCATTGTGATATGGGCCCATGGCTTTATATAGGGAAGTAATCAGCCCATATCACCAACAGAAGCTAAATGAGCAACTAAACAAGAAGACACTTAACCCCTGAGCTGCATCCCAGGGAAAGCAGCATAGGGAAACACATAGGAACCATACATAAGGAATACAGAGGGCAGGGGGACAAGGCTATAACTAGGGATGAGCCGAACACCCCCTTGTTCGGTTTGGATTCGAACTCGAACAGTTTCAAAAGTTCGAGTTCGAACTCGGTCGGTTTTTAGAGTGCCCTGTAAGAGGGCATATATGCAATATATTTGCCATAAAAAGTGTATGGGGTCCGGGTAGTGCCCCGGGGGACAGGAAACAAGGACAAAAAGTTTAAAAAAAGACATTATTAACCTTTACGCTGCTGAGGCTTACCCGCCTCTGTGCTGAGGTCATTTTTACCGGTTTTGCTCATCATGTTTAAACGTGTTTTGAAGGCTTATGTTAGTATATGACCCAGACATATTATATATCATTCTTTCCGTCAGACTCGGCAGATTAATAATATGTCATTATTATATGTATACGTCATGACCTGTCTGTATATTATAACAAAAAATGCAATAAAATATGTATTTTCAATAATTTACAATGTGTAAAGTGTTTTTTTTTCACATTTTAACATGCGAGCAATTGTGGTTATATTTTGTATGGGGTGCGCTTGTTAAAAAAATTAGAGATGGGGTCTCGTTACATTTTTTTGGGGGGAAAATTACACGATTTTTAACAAACGCACCGCAAACAAAAATCGTTAGTGCAGCATCATTGTTCACATTATAATTGAAATGGGAACATTATTGCTACACTAACCAACCAAAAAAAAGAAAAAAAAATGTTTTTTTTTTTTTTTTTTTACAATTATTTTTTTTTTATTATTTATTTATTTATTTTATTTATTTTATTTTTTTACAAAAGCATTCACAGTCGTGTTTGGTATCGTTGGAACGGCCATGCTCTGGCCGATCCAACAGTACCAAATTTTAACCCCTAGCTGCCACGGATCGGGGGATAGGGAGTTAATTGGAACCCCCTATCTCCACCGTTGGTGGCAGCTAGGGGTTAACTCCAGGACTGGCGTCATCGTGCTATGCACGATGACGCCAGTCCTCAGGGGGAGTTCCCGGAGGCTTGGCCGACATCTAAGATGTCGGTCAGCTCCGGGAAAGGATCACGAACCGGCGCTTTTCAGCGCCGATTCGTGATCCGGCACCCCAGAGGTTAATGCCAGGTACCATTTGGAAGGGCAGGCTGTGTCCTTCCAAATGGCGCCTGGGTTAACCCCCACAATGCTGCCGATCGGGAGGGAGAGAGGTCCGAAGGACCTCTCCCCCTCCCTTTCAGGCGCCTCCTCCGCACATGCGGGGGGGCACCTGAATTAGGTGTCATCGCGTTGCCGCGATTACACCTAATGTCCCCGCCGGGCTCCCGAGTGCTGGGCTGACATCCAAGATGTCAGCCCGCACCGGGGGGGCGCAGCAATCCGCCGGAATCCGGCGGATTGCTGCCTCCTGTGCTCGGACGCGCTGAGCGCGTCCGTAGCACAGGAGAACCACTTGGCTGGACACGCTGAGCGCGTCCATAGCAGCCAAGTGGTTAAAGGGACAGTGAGTTTTCCATGAAATAAGGGTTAAAAATAAAAACGGAAAATTCCTTCAAGTATCGTGCCTAGGAGGTCCCCACAACCTGCCCGTGAAGTGGCGGATTTGAAGGATGTATAGAAACATTTAAGAACAAAAAAAATGACATTTCAAATGACGGTAAATGCTTTTCCTTTAATCTATTCATAAACAACTGCTTGGGGTGGCAGCCTGTATGAAAAGAGGAGACGTTTTAGGACACGCAGAACAAGGTTAGTGATTTTTTGGCTAAATTATGATGAAACTTATGCAGGCTTTGGATGAAAGTAACAATAGGTGCTTTAAAATTGGGCCTTTATTGTCGGCAAGAGTGCCGTCACACAGTAACCCCTCTGTGGTATTGTGGAAGAGTTCAGAGTTAAACCCTGCGTTCCAAAAAATTTAAATTATATAAATCTGGTACAGGCATCAGTGCTCCCAAATATTATGCCTTTCATGGCAGAAAGTGCCTTCACATTCTAACCCTTTTGTGGTATTGTGGAAGAGTGCAGGGGTGGACCATGCTGTCCTATATTAAAACGATATGAATCTGGTAAAGGCGTCAGTGCTCCCAAATATTGTGCCTTTGGTGGCAGAAAGTGCCATCATACAGTAACCCCTCTGTGGTATTGTGGAAGACTGAATGGGTGGACCATGCGGTCGTATATTGAAAAGATATGAATCTGGTAAAGGCATCAGTGCATTCAAATATTGTGCCTTTGGTGGCAGCAAGTGTCTTCACATTGTAACCCCTCGTGGTATTGTAGAAGAGTTCAGTGATGGAGGTTTTGTGAATGCAGAAGACATCCCCGATCTATTCCGTTACATCAGCATCAGGGGATTGATAGCTGCTGATCCAGGACTGATTCATTTTTATAAATGTCAGCCAGTCTACAGAGTCGATGGACAGACGCACTCTTTTGTCTGTGACAAAACCTCCAGCAGCACTGAACATCCTTTCAGAAAGCACACTGGATGATGGGCAACCTAGTAGCTGCATAGCATATTGGCTAAGTTCTGGCCAGTGATCCAGTCTCAACACCCAGTAAGCCAGTGGATCATCTGCTGGAAAGGTATCAAGGTCTGCTATTGCTCCTAGGTAGTCCTGCACCATACGGTGAAGACGCTGGCAATGGGTGCCTACATTTTACATCCCTGGGCGTCGTGGACTAAAATTTTTAAAAAGGCATCAGTCAAGCTCCGGCCTTCACCACTTTTCCTCTGATCATCCGCAGCCTCAGAAGCACCTGTGTCATCACTTGGTAACCTACCAGTGCCTGGAAAGGTGTTGCACAAGTGTCGCTTTAGAGCGTCCTCAAGTTGTTTCATTCTGTGCTCCCTCTGTGAGGGCAGGATGAGCTCTGCAACCTTACCCTTGTATCGTGGATCAAGAAGGGTTGCCAACCAGTAATGATCCCTCTCCTTGATATCAGGAATCCTGGGGTTCTTTTGCAGGCTTTTTTCTGGATCAGGGAGCCCATGCAGTGTAGGTTGGATGTGGCATTAGCTTCAGAGTGTTCCTGGTCGCTGAGGATGACCGTATCGTGCACTACCTCCTCCCAGCCACGTACTAGTCCTTGGGTTTCTGGGGACACAAACCCTCCATTGAGGTATCCCCACCTTCAATGCCCCCACAACTTAAATATTCCACCTCCTCCTTCTCCTCCTTCTCCTCCTCCTCCTCCTCCTCCTCCTCCTCAGGAGGTGGTCATATGTCGCCACAAGCACGTGGTACCCAAGCGTCCAGTGTCTTTCCCACGCTTGAGCCTCATCTGACATAGATTACAAATAGCAACGGTGGGGTCTGCTGCACATTTCTTAAAGTACTCCCAGACAGCAGAGTTCCTGGTTGTATGCTTTTGAGACAACAGCGCTCTGCACCTGAGCAGTTCTGACATCTGATGCCTTGGACTGGCTAGTGCTGCAGTTGGTCATAGAGGACGTTGTGCCTTTTGTTTGTTGTGCCTCCTCACTTGACTCCTCTGTTCGATCAGGCACCCAGGTGGAGTCAGTGACCTTATCGTCATTGTCATCACCCCCTATCGCCTCATCACTGGAGCCAATTTGGCAGTATGCTGCAGCTGCTGGGGCAACATGAGTGCCAGTTATTTGTGTGTCATCACTGGCACCCCCTTCCTCTAGGTTGGTTATATTCCCCCCAACCTCAGAGATTTAATGAAAGCACTGTAGTTGCTGTGCATCTTCAAGCAGCATGTCACTGTCATTGTAGTCAAACAATTCAGCTGACTCCTCCGTGTGTGATAGTGAGGCTACGGCAGGAGTAGCTGTGGACATGGAGGCTGCATTAGATGCTTTGGCAGCTGAGGTGGACTGTAAACCACTACAAGCCTGGCTGGAAGAGGACTCGGAGGATGAGGATGGCCTGGTTAGCCAATCCACCAAATCCTCTCTATGTTGCTGCTGCTTAAGATGGCCAGCACCAGTTAGAAAGGACAAGAGTGCCCCTGCAGAGGATTCACCACGTCCACCACGACCAAAAGCACAGCCTTCTGACACAGAGGCTGCTTGCCCTCTTATCTGTGCCTGGGAGCGTCTGCCTGTCCATTTTGGTCTGTCTTACATGGTGAGTGATATATAGATTAAATATATACAGAACTCTGATTCAACTCTGTTATAAAAATTGGAGATATGCTGCAGAACTCTGATTCAACTCTGGTATAAAGATTAAAGATTTCAAGATCTCTGGTATAACTCAGTGAGACACCCTGATAGCTTGCAGCCAGTGACAAGACACAGATTACAATTGCCAGAAACCTCCTTTAAATCAGTGAGACCCCCTGATGGGTGGCAGTGACAAGACACAGATTACCACAATTCCCGGATATTTTGTAGAAATTACTGACCCCCAAAATACTTGGTGGCAGCCAGTGAGAACACACGGATTAGAACAATTCCCAGATATTTTGTAGAAATTACTGACCCCCAAAATACTTGGTGGCAGTGAGAACACACAGATTAGAACAATTCCCATATATTTTGTAGAAATGAGACTCCCCCAGTAGCTGGTGGCAGACTGGCAGTGAGAACACACACTAACACAACAACAATCTCCTCTCAAACATGTGCTGAAGTGCTGTGTGAAGCCTTACATAGTGTGCTGCGGGACCTAGCTCTGTGAGCCCATGATTGGGCAAAATTTGCCAAATCAGGACTCTGAGCCGTGATTGGCATAGTCTTGAACCTGTCTTGCACCAGACCTGTGATCATGTGCAAGGCTGTAGCCAATTACAAGCTTCAGGGCAGTGGAAAAGTGCATTGTGGTCCATTGTGGTGCATTGTGGGCGAACATACGGCGCACACGCGGAAATGTTCGTAGTTCGCGACCATGCGAACAGGCGATATTCGACACGAACTCCGAACCGATCGAACCGAACAGCTCATCCCTACTCTGCAACTTAACCCTTGTATCGTGGATCAAGAAGGCTTGCCAACCAGTAATAATCCCTCTCCCTGATAGCACGAATCCTGGGGTCCTTTAGCAGGCTTTGCAGGATAAGGGAGCCCATGCAGCGTAGGTTGGAGATGGAATTAGCTTCCGAGTCTTCCTGGTCAATGAGGATGACCCCATAGTGCACTACCTCCTCCCAGCTACGTACTAGTCCTTGGGTTTCTGGGCACACAAAACCCTCCCTTGAGGAATCCCCACCTTCAATGCCCCACTACTTAAATATTCCTCCTCCTCCTCATCCTCCTCCTGTCTGATCTGAGGACCTGCAGGAATGCTGTCTGCATAAATACTGGAGCCTTGAGAGCTAGGGAAGGCCTTCGCTTCCTCTCGCTGCTCTGCTTCTATTGCCACATCTACAATGCCATGCAGAGTGCGCTACAGCAGGAACACTAAAGGAATTTGTGTCACTGATGCATGCACTGTCCCTGCTCCCCATCCTCGTTGCCTCTTTAAATGGCGACAGTACAGTGCATGCATCCTTGATCATCAGCCACTGCGGGGGGGACCAAGTTGACCTGAACCTGTCCTTGTGCCATACTCACACAGGTACTCATTGACAGCCCTCTGCTGCTTGTGCAGACGCTGAAGCATTGCTAATGTCGAGTTCCACCTGGTGGGCATGTCACAGATCAGACGGTTTGTGGGAAGGTGGAATTCTCTTTGAATTTCTGCCAGGCGAACACTTGCTGGGAATGACCGTCTGAAGTGGCTGCAGACTTTTCTGGCCTGGCTGAGAAGCTCTGCCAGCCCTGAGTACCTGGTTAGGAAACACTGTACCACTAGATTTAGGACGTGTGCTAGGCATTGTACATGCATCAACTTACCCAGGCATAGGGCGGAGAGAAGCTTGCTGCCATTATCACAGACGACCATTTGCAGCTGAAGCTGGCATGGTGTTAACCATCTCTGCCCCTGCAGAGCTGACAGAATTTCTGGCCCGGTGTGGGTCCTGTCCCCTAAATAATGCAGCTCAAGCATAGTATGGCATCTTTTTGCTTGAGCCATTGCCACGCGTCGGTTTAACTGCCTCTTCGCCAGAGACAGAGAATGAGGAGGAGGAGGAGGAGGAAGAGGTGGTGGAGCAGACAGACCTCATACAAGCAGCTTTCTGGAGGCGTGGATGATGATGGAAGCAGAGTCCACCAGCTGGAAAGGCAGCAGCTGTAATGGAAGTAATTTTGCTAAGCTGGCATTTAGACGCTGTGCTTGAGGATGGTTGGGACTATTTTTTTTCGTACTCTGCAGCAGTTGGGGCAACATAATCTGACTGCGTAAATCTTCAGCTGATGGGATGCTGTCACATTGTGAGGAAGGACCTGGTACACGCATTACTGTAGCATCTTCCCTGTCAGTGGAGGTTGTAGGCAATGACATGGCAGGACATATAGTGGGGTAGAGACAGATGAGGAGGAGGAGGACCTATGCAAAGTGTTGTGCCAATTTGAAGCGTGGCAGGTGGTCATATGTCACCTCAAGCACGTGGTACCCAAGCGTGGGATGTCTTTCCCACGCTTGATCCTCATCTGAAATAGATTACAAATAGCAATGGTGCAGTTTGCTGCATATTTCTTAAAGATCTCCCAGACAGCAGACTTTCTGTACATGTGCTTTGAGACAACAGCGCTCTGCACCTGAGCAGCTGTGACTTCTGATTCCTTGGACTGGCTACAGTTTGCGAATTGCCCAATCAGGACTCTGAGCCGTGATTGGCATAGTCTGCACCTGTCTTGCATTTGACCTGTGGTCAGGTGCAAGGCTGTAGCCAATTACAAGCTTCAGGCCAGTGGAAAAGTGCATTGTGGTCCATTGTGGTGCATTGTGGGCAAACTTGAAACAAAAACACGGAAAAGTTCGGAGTTCGCGAACAGCCGAACGACCGATGTTCAATGCGAACTCCGAACAAATCGAACCGAATAGCTCATCCCTAGATAGAACCAAGAGATCTCAACGCTGAGTTCGAAATGTGTCACTTTTTATGAAAATAGCTTATGCATTTATGATAAGTGGGATGCTGGTTGAAACTGACAAGAGACTATAAAGTTAAGGAAAGGAGGGAGAAATATCATTGGATTAGGATTAGAACTGATCCCTTATATAAAATTGGGAATAATATGAAGGACATATTTATACATGATTTTTTGGAGTATTACTGTATAGTTTCCATATTTTTGATATATAAGGACAATAACTGCAAATGTGAAAATAAGAATCCCCCACGACTTCTGTTTGATGGGAATAGATAAGTGTCATAGGAGAAAGAATATATGGAGTATTCTTTTATGCAATTTCCAAGTTTGATATAATGTGGTATGCTAACGGAGCTTCCCTCCTTCCCTTTCCCCTTCTTCTATAATGTCTCGGAATCTGGGGCTCCGATGAGATTGAAGATACGATTACATCGCTCGCGGTAAAGAGAATTCGGACCGGAAGTAAGTGTGAACCAACGTGGAACGCAAACAGGAACAAAGAAGAGCCGCGCTGAACGAATGACACATGGAACGCAAACAGGAAGCGGACAATGAGACACACACAAATCAACATGTGCCGCTACTAATGAGGGGTCTAGCGAGTATAAAAAGCTTCATTTTAGTCAGAGACATCACAGACTGAGGAAGCCTGCAGCACAAGCAGGCGAAACGCGTAACTGAGGACGTTTCTTTATTTTATTGTATTGTTTTATTAAAAAATTGTTTTATTGGAGAGCAGACCAACTTCTTATTGGAGGATTCCATTTGCACCTTTATTGTATTATTATATATTATATATATATATATATATATACTGTATTTATTATATTTATTATACAGACAATATTGCACCATAAATGTCCCTTTTGTATATTTATTGAATATATGATAGTCGTCATGAAATAAGTGCTCATACAGAAAATACTGAACAACAGATAAGTAATCATCTGATATATACGTGTTTATAACATCACTGGGATTTTATCTGTGCGCTCACACAAGGACTGGTGTCCAATTGTTTTTTATCCGTCTAATATTATATTCTGCAGTAAAGAGTCTCTTTATCTTTAGATTTTTTTAGGATATTTTAAGCATTTTTTTAATTAATTTTTTTTTCGAACTTTCCGCGAACGGCCCGAAAAGTTCGAAGTTTGCAAATGTTCGTACAGCCGATGTTCGAATCGGACATCGAACCGGCAGCCCATCCCTAGTCATGAATGAACCAGATGCTGACTGAATTAAATTTTGTTTGTCTGAAAAAATATTAATTTTGCCTGTAACGATTCAAGAATTTTTTTTTTTTTGCTGTGAACAAGTTACAAGTCTAGGAATCGTTACACTTTATTCTATGGTCCTGGAGCTCTGTCCCTTCTGTGCTCCAGAATATGTCAGTGCGCTGGATCATGTTGGCTCTGTATGAGATAATGTAATATATACAGTATATATGTAAAATATCTCTTATCTCCCCCTTCAGATCAGTCATGGAGCATCCCACATAGAGCTCAGCGACAGGAAGCTTTATCCGTACTTTTTCCGCACAGTTCAAGATCACAAGGTTTACTATCAGGCTATCGGGATCTTACTGAAGTATTTGGGGTCAAACTGGGTTGGAATAATCACAACAGATAATAAAGAGGAGATTGAGTACATGAGCCAAGTGATCACCAGCCATGGGATCTGCATTGAGTTTAATATTAAATTAACAGGTAAATATGACCAGAACCTGGATATTGTTAAGAAAGCCACGTCTCGGATCTTCATCTTGTGCGGGGACGGCTTAGTGAGAAAAGCTATGTTTCTTTGGGAAGATCCATCGATTTTTCAAAACATTACATTAATTATTTGCCCTTTAAGTATCCAAGGTTTATATCAAAGTATACGACACGTATCAATTCTCAACGGCAGCTTGAGTTTAGACACGTCCTCACAGCATATTCCGGGCTTTAATTCTTTTATTGAGAATGTGAATCCTTCCAGTCGCCCGCGTGACCCCCTGCTGGAGGATATGTTTATTATAGGTTTACATTGCAAATCACCAAACAGAAATAAGACTGAATTTTTTGAAAGCATGTATAACTTTACATCGCGTAATTGCTCAGAAGAATTAAAATTTTCTCGCATTGTTGATATCGACAAGTATGTCACTGCTTATAAAGTGTACACTGCGGTGCATGTTCTGGCACAGGCTCTGCATGCCCTGTCACAGGCTCTGCACAGGATGCCAGGGGAATCAAACAGGAATTATCACGCGTGGAATCAAGGAAAAGATATTTTCAAAAACAAGGTGAACTTTCTCAAACATTACTCCATGATAACCATTTATTGAGTTACTAGGTGTAAAGCCTGCCCAGAGGGCAGTCTATTGATAAGTGTGGTGCGTATGAATGTTTGTCGAAAGGAAAACACAGAAGCATGAAGCAACGTTAAATATTTTTAGTGACTATTTTGAATAAATTTCTTTAAATACAACATTTTTAGTGAAACATGCATCAGTCCCTGGTAATAGGTAGCCTTGTTCACGTCCATCGATGAGTTTTATTTTAACGTCCGCAGAGCTCTTGACTCGGGAGAATGCAACATATAGTTGTCCATGGCTGAAGACGGGTTCTGGTAGATATATGCCAACTCTGTCTAAGGTTTGTCCTTGGGATTTGTTAATAGTCATTGCAAAGGCCAATTTAACTGGAAATTGTCTCCATCGCAAAACAAATGGCAGTTCGGTGTTACTTGGTGCTAAATCAATTCGAGGAATGAAAATGTTTTTTGGTTCTGAGGTAGGTGTTAAAACTTTAGCAATGAGCAGATTTTGTCGCATAGCTGTCACAATCATTCTTGTTCCATTACACAGGCCTCTCTTTGTATTCAGGTTACGCAGGAGCATAATAATACTGCCAATTTTTAGTTTCAGTTTATGAACTGGCATTCCTGAAGGAGTCAATTCATTTAAGAACTCAATGGGGTAATTATCCTTGTCTTCCTGTGATTCATCATCAATAGAATCAGTGCTTAAATATGTTCTGCTCTCACCTTCTAACAAACTAAGCACTTCTTCATTGATGTTGTCCACATCACAATTTTTGGGGCATAAAATTGCAGTTTTCTCAAACTGCGAAATATGATCAGGTTGTAAATGGTCACCATAAATTTCTTTGACAATGGAGTTTTTGCAGATCATTGTAGGTGGTATCTGAAATATATCTTGATGGAAGCCATGTTCGTTTGTGAGTTTTCCATCGCCAAGATTAATTAGCCAAGAGCTGAACTCTGGATCCACAGATCTTACATTAGTTTGCAGCTTTATGATCTTAAATTTATCCCATAGTGTATTGAATTTAATGCTGGATTCTACGATTGCTGATCGACTGCCATGTGCCACAACAGGTAGAGTTTGTCGGAAATCGCCGCCGAGGATAATTGTTTTTCCGCCAAATGGTTTGTTGTTTTTCATGAGCTCTTGCAGGAGTTTGTCAATGCATCTGAGAGCATTACTTGGAGCCATGGTTGATTCATCCCAAATTATTATTTTTGTTTTTCTAAGGACTGTGGCATCATTAGATGTTTGCCTCATTGAAGATGTAGAAGTGTCCAACAAAGGAACAGGCAGTTTGAATTGTGAGTGATATGTGCGACCACCCTCTAGTAAATTAGCAGCAATTCCTGTAGAAGCAACAGCTAATGCTATTTGTTTGTTTCCTCTAAATGAATGTAATAAAGTTTGGTATAGGTATGTTTTGCCACTACCTCCAGGACCATCGATAAAGTAGCACCTTTGGGGTAAAGTATCGTTTTGGGTTGCAGAAAGAATGTCTTCGAAAGTTTCTCTTTGTTGATCATTTAAAGCCGCCTGCATTTGTACTCCGATGTGACTTTGATGAACCGCATCATAAATGTCTGTTGTTAAGACGGTTGAATAGTCGGTAGGCGTTGGTATACCGAAATCCTGACATTTTTTACCGTTAACAATTAAAATTTCTTGAATGTCTAATAGTGCACTATTGAGACATATATGGCAGTCTGGTGTGTGACCAGGGTGTCTTGAGAAGTCTTCAATGAGTTGGTGTTTATATTTTTCAAACAGTTCTTTAGCATTTGGTGGAGATGCAAGGGCACAAATGTTGGCAAAAAGCTCTCGAAGCAGTTGAGGCATCATCTCATTTGAAGCTTCTTGAAGAGTCAAATCCCATAATTCATCATCCTGAAAAAGACCGAGTCTTTGAGCAGCTTCTTTGAATGTTGGAAAATGGACACCACCAACTGTTCGGATATGTTCAAATGAGGTGGCTCCTTTAATATGGAGTAAAAGTAATCTTAAGCAAAATCTCTCAACATCTGAATTTATGTTAACAGAGTACATTCGCCCAATAGTGTTATTCTCTCGATGTCTCAATCTCCTTTCCCATGTTGTTTTTTTCTGATGAAATACAAAATGTTGTGGAATATCAGTATACAGGAATTCACGTGCAGCCACATCTACTCTGTTTAAGGTGAACCAAGCTGTCAATGTTGTGTCTCTTGATTCTGTTCTTTCTATAGCGTTCCTGATGTTATCTTCAGTAAAGTATACCGACTGTTCGTCTGGGAGATGGATTTGTAAGCGCACGATGGTATGTGTTTGATGGTGCATTTTGAATCCAAGAAGACGCCATGCCGCTTCTGGAGCTGTCACATATCTAGAATCCATGAAGGAGGTGATCTCGTCATGATGGAGCGTTGCATGTTCTTTGATGGCAATATTTGCACAGTCATGTCCTTTATAGATGTATTTGAATAAGTACTTTACACTTTTAATAGAAGCGCAGCTCTCAACGTTTATATGGCAGTTGTATTTTAAAGATAATAATGGGTTGTACGGCACAACCCAAGAGTTATTGATTATTTTTCCATTTACCTCAATAGAAGCAGCTGTTTGTGTTCTCCGGTACAGTGGATAGCCGTCCATGTTTGACAATGTTTGTTCTTGGTATGTTTTTGGGTAGTTTTTCGAACAAACACCATCTGTCATGCAGGGTGAATTAATATTCTGAGGGCCACATGGTCCATGTATCATGTGTTTGACGACTATTGCATGTAATCGGGGTTGTGAGTGAGTGTCCGGGATTTCTGCTGAAATGAACCTATCAATATCATTGGCATCCTTAAGCTTATCTTGTGGTGATAATATTAGTAAAATATGGGCATGAGGTAATCCACGTTTTTGAAACTCTATTACATGAATTTTAGCAACAGGTTTACCTAAAACATGTTTGTCTGTGATGTCGTGTAGTAGTTCTTTTAGCTTTAAGTTGAAAACCTTGGCAACCAAATCAGGACGGTATTCCACTGCTTGCCCTTCTGTAATATTTTCTATAATTTCTGGCCATTTTGGGTTGCATGTCATTGTTATGAAAAAGTCAGGCTTCCCATATTTTCGCACAATAGCCATGGCGTCTTGGTAGTTTTGCAGCATGTTTCTGGGACTACCCTGGAATGTTGATGGAAGTATTACTGCTTTTCCTGGTATCAAGCCCTGTTCTTTGGCAGCGTTTTGTAGATGGTCCATGAGACCTGTGTATTTTTCAACTCGTAATTTGGACTGATGTTGTCGTACATAATTGAGACGGTTACCTTCGGTCTTAACATATGCGTCTACAAAATACTGTTGAGTTAATTTGCCTGCATTTAAAAATGGGTTGAAATCTTTTCGGATGGAAAGCATGTAGCTGTAAAATTGCATTTGAGTGACTCTTTCTCTTGGCTTCACAGACGAATGACTGCGTATGTTTTTCACAGTAGTAGGGGTGTAGTTAAGTTTAATGCGTGGTGACCAACTTTGGTCCCCGAAAGGAAATAAAAGTGGATAGAGCATCGGCTCTAAGTTTGGATCTAAAATGCTTATTCTTTCTGTTTTTCTGTCTGGGTTTTGCGTTCGGCAATGAATGATAAGATCTCGTTCGAGAGGAGGTTCTCCATCATCATTTTGGAAAATAATTGCTACCTCATTACTGCGAGGTGCATTGTATCTGCGTTGATCGTCCGTGCGATCTTGTACTATCGCCATGGTGACAGTTGGTGTTATAGTGCCATTTTGTATAGCCTCCTGTAAGGATTCTTGTTCTACCTCATATAACATCTTACAGGCCTCAGCAAATGGATTGTTTTTATCCATGAAAGTGCTTAACTCTGTCATGAGCTCAGGGTTGCATTTTGAATTTTCATTAATCATGAGGCGTTGTTTTGCGCCTCATCTGGATCAAGAATATATAGTTGTGCAAACTTTCGGTTCTCCTCATTGTGTGGATGAAGAGATGCAGTTCGGTGGTAAATCTGGCCATTAATTCTAAAGCAGTATGGTCCATAACCAGGAGGAGGAGTAATGTTTGCCCCCATGGAAGCAAATGCTAATGAACTGTTGATTGAGCGAATATTTTGTTTGAAATTTTTGGAATGCTTATGAGTGCCTGTCATTAGACTTTCTATTAAAGGTGCAACTTTAATGGGCTCCATGTATACTTTTCCTTTGTTGCAGCATTGAGTGAATAGTCTGTCGGATGGCTTGTTCGTATCAAAATGAAGTGCATTGCATTTGGTGCACAGAACATCGAGTTTCCCACAATAATGTTGCTGTACTGTATCATCCTGTTCTTTGTTGATGTTTTTTTTTATTTTTGTTTCTGCACGTTGTACTTTGTGAGCCAAAGTGTTTTTTATTCTTTCTTGACATCGTGCATTTTCATCCATCTTAGCTCTTTCCTTTCTTTTCTGTTTTTTTTTTTTATTTCTGAAATGTTGTAGTTGCTCGTTCGGCGTGTCATCATTGTTATAATCTGTTTGATTTTCTCGCCTTTTAGCAACAGATTGTAGTTGAAAATCCATTTTTCTTTTGGGTGGCATTTTTGTTTTACAATAATAATAAAAATAGTTTTGTTTTTGTGCGATTTCCTTTGTTTTATATTTAAAAAAGGGTTAAGTAGTTTGTGGTGGTTTTGTGTAGAGGGGTGCACTGTTGTTTTGATTGGATTTAAAAATTTTTTTTTTTAAACGTTTTTGTTGTGTTATTGTGTCCGTTTATTGTGCTCTGCTCAGTGCTCTGTTCTGGGCTCTTGTGCTCCGCTATGTGCACGTCGGTGCTCTGTTCTTGCACTCTGGTCAGGGATATTGTACTATGCTTTGCGCTGTTTATTTGTTCTCTGCTCTGTGTCGTTTATTGTGCTCTGGCCTGTGTTGTTTATGGCTCAGTTTTCATTTATTTTGCTGTGCTCAGCTCTGTGCAGTGTATTGTGGTTTGCTCTGTGCACTGCCGTTTATGCTGATGTTATCTTGTGATTTGGTCCGTGCTTTGATTGTTGCTCTTGTGCTCTGCGCCGTGGTGCTGTGCTCTGTGTTGTTTATTGTGCTCTGCTCAGTGCCGTGATTGTTGTTGTAGCGTTTATTGTGGTCTTGCTCTGTGGTCAGAGCTATTTATTGTACTGTGCTTGCCTGTGTTCCTTTTTTTATTGTGCTCTTGCGGAGTTTATTCTGATGGGCTCTGCAGGGGTTTATTCCGGTGTGCTTGGCACCGTGCGTGGATCAGTGACGTTTTATGTGCTGTGCTCTCTGCCGTTTATTGTGCTGTGCTCAGCTCTGTGGAGTTTATTGTGCTCGGCTCTGTGGCGGCTATTGCGACGTGCCTGGCTCTGTGGCGTTTATTGTGCTTGGCTCTGTGGCGGCTATTGCGACGTGCCTGGCTCTGTGGCGTTTATTCAGTTGTGCTCGGCTATCTGCTTGGCTATGTGCTCGGTTCTGTGCCGTATAGTGTGCTTTGGGCTTTTTTTTCACATGGCTAGTTTGTGTTGTGCTTTGTCCTTGTACTTTTTAGCTGTGCTGGGCTCTGTGCTCCGGTCTGGGCTCTGCGCTTGGTCCTGGTGGTGTGCTGAGTGCCGGGCTATGTGCTCAGCGCTGTGGAGATTTCGCGCGCTTACATTGGTGGTCCAGCGGCGGGAGGCGCGCGCAACCTCCACAAAATGTTTTGGCGGGAGGCGCGCGCAACCTCCACAAAATGTTTTGGCGGGAGGCGCGCGTGGAGCCAGCTGCGTGCGCATCCTACCTCGCAAGACGCTTTTGGTGTTCTTGCGGTGGTGTGATGCGCGCGCACCTGGCTGGGTGAAAAGCTTCCGTTAAGCAAATGTCGGCGACGAAGAGAGAGAGAGAGAGAGAGACAGACAGAGAGAGAGAGCGAGCGAGCGCTGGAAGCTGCACCGCCATCGCTGGAGGGCCGATGTCGGTGAGTTTTTTTTAGAACCTGGTGGAAGGCTCGAGGGTGATGTTGGTTGAGTATATGCTCTCCACACCCAACCCTTCTTGCTCGGCCGGCCTCCGTGCTTAGCCGATCCCCCGGTTCGGCTTGGGCCTAGAGGCCCAGCCGAGCCGGGGACTCGCCTGAGCATGGAGGCCGGTCGAGTTGCATGCTCGGCCGGTATCCATGCTTAGCGGAGTCCCCGGCTCGGCTGGGCCTCTAGGGCCACGCCGAGCCGGGGGCTCTGCTAAGCCTGGATACCGGCCGAGCAAGCAGGGTTGGTGTGGACAGCATATAGTCACCTACATTAGCCCTGAGCTCCAGCGGTGACTGTCGTCCGACTGTCGCAGGCTGCTCGGCCGGCCTCCTAGCATAGGCGAGCCCCCGGCCCAGCTGGGCCTGTAGGCCCAAGACAAGCCGGGGGCTCGCTTAAGCTAGGAGGCCGGCCGAGCAGCCTGTGACAGCCCCAGCTGGAGTCCCGGGCCAATGTAGAGGGATGTTGTCAAAACATACTCACCCACATCGTTACTTAAAACCTCCAGCGATGGCAGGCCTCCGCTCGCGGCGTCCTCTCTCTCTCTGTTGGTCGCCGGTATGATGTCACGAAAGCCTTTGACCCCGGTATTTTGACCCGGGGTCAAAGGTTTTCGTGACATCATGCCGGCGACCAACAGAGAGAGAGAGGACGCCGCGAGCGGAGGCCTGCCATCGCTGGAGGTTTTAAGGGTCGATGTGGGTGAGTATGGTTCGAACTGGCGCAGGACTCGAGGCCGATGTAGGTGAGTATATGTTCTCCACACCCACCCTGCTTCCTCGGCCGGTATCCAAGCTTAAGGCAAGGCCCTGGTTTGGAGTGGGCCTGGAGGCCCAGCCGAGCCTGGGGACTCGCTTGAGCCTCCAGGCCCAGTCGAGTCCCTGGCTTGGCCCGGGCCTCTAGGCCCACGCCAATCCGGGGGCTTGCCTTAAGCTTGGATACCGGCCGTGGAAGCAGGGTGGGTGTGGAGAACATATACTCACCTACTTTAGCCCGGTGCTCCAGCGGTGGCTGTCGCAGGCTGCTCGGGCGGCCTCCAAACTTAGGCGAGCCCCCGGCTTGCCTTGGGCCTACAGGCCCAGCTGAGCCGGGGGCTCGCCTAAGCTAGAAGGGCAGCCGAGCAGCCTGCGACAGCCACCGCTGGAGCCCCGGGCCAAATGTAGGGGGATGTAGGCAACACATACTCACCGACATCGGCCCTTGGCTTCTCCAGCGATGTCCGTTCCGCTTGCAGAGTCCTCTCTTTCTCCGCTGCTTGCCGGCATGACGTCACGAAGCCCTTTGACCCAGGCATCTTGACCCGGGGTCAAAGGCTTTTGTGACATCATACCGGCGACAAACGGAGAGAGAGAGGACGCTGGAAGCGGGACCGCCATCGCTGGAGTAGCTAGGGCCGATGTCGGTGAGTATGTGTATGTCAACACTCTTTCATTGTCCCGGAGCTGCAGCGGTGACCGGCCGGCCTCCAGGCTCAGGAGAGTCCCCGGCTCGGCTGGGCCCGTAGGCCCAAAGGTGAGCCGGGGACTCGCCTGAGCCTGGAGGCCGGCCTAGCAGCCTGCTCGGCCGGTCACCGCTGCAGCCCCGGGCCGATTTAGGGGAGTATGTTTGTTTTTTGAACCTCGGGCCCGATCCTCCATGCGGGTACCGGCTGCCGGCGGCCTGCTCGGCGGGCCTCTAGGCTTAGGCGAGTCCCCGGCTCGGCTTGGGCCTGTAGGCCCAAACCGAGCCGGGGGCTCGCCTGAGCCTTGGGGCTCGCCGAGCAGACCGCCGGCAGCCGGTACCCGCTGGATGATCCGGGCCTATTTAGGGGAGTTTGTTTGTATTTTGAATTTGGGGCCGATCCTCCAGCGGGTACCGGCTGCCGGCGGCCTGCTCGGCGGGCCTCTAGGCTTAGGCGAGTCCCCGGCTCGGCTTGGGCCTGTAGGCCCAAACCAGCAGCCGGGGCTCGCCTGAGCCTTGGGGCTCGCCGAGCAGACCGCCGGCAGCCGGTACCCGCTGGATGATCCGGGCCTATTTAGGGGAGTTTGTTTGTATTTTGAACTTCGGGCCCGATCCTCCAGCGGGTACCGGCTGCCGGCGGCCTGCTCGGCGGGCCTCTAGGCTTAGGCGAGTCCCCGGCTCGGCTTGGGCCTGTAGGCCCAAACCGAGCCGGGGGCTCGCCTGAGCCTGGAGGCTCGCCGGCAGCCGGAGGACGGTCACCGCTGGAGGATCGGGGCATCTGGCCGTGTAAACACACGGGTAGCTGCGCGCGGCTCGTGCCGTTTTTTATTTTTTTTTTCACGCGGCCGGCACGCGCAGCTACCTGTGTGTTCTGACGGCCGCTTTCAAATGTCCGTCGCGCATGCGCAGACGGCTTTTGGCGACGGACAGTTTTTAGCTTATCCTTTTATAGTATAGATGTGGGAATGCACGATGTTAATGTGAAGTAGTGTTCAGTTGTTGTGGTTTTACCTCTGTCACAAATCAAATGTAATAAACACGTCCCTATGATCCAAAATGACCAATAGATGCTGCGCAACGGTGCCCAAAATAATCCGTATCTAGAAAATAAATAGAGCTTTCTGAATGATAAATACAATGGGCTCTATTACATTCTTCGCGCAAACACGCATTAACGTGAGGGGAAAAACAATTTGCGCAGAACGTCGTATTACAATGTCAGCGCAAAAAATGTGCGTTAACGTCTTCTGTGGGTGAACCTGCGCGAATGCTGCGAGGGCTTACTGTGCGTCGCGTGTCCTATACTTTACATTGTGAGCGCAAATGCGGTCGTGCGCTGGTACGCGGATGGTATTACAATCTATACGCAAATTTTGAAGACAGCGTTTGCGCGCATAATTTTAACGTTTTTGAAAAGCTGGTGTTAATGTAAAATCTGAACGTCCTGGCCGAAACCAAATACACCAGCACAAAAAAAAAATACAGCTAAGTATCGGTCAGCGTTCGGTTACCTTTCCTGGTCATTCGGCTATCCAGAGAGCAGGCAATTCGCCAAATCCTGGCGAATTGCCTGCACATACGGTGCCTGTTCGGTGCCTGTTCGAGGGCAGTGAAATCCCCATGAAAAAGCACTGCTTCGGCTATTCAGAGAACACAAACCAGCAGTGAAAGGTTCCCCTAATACCCTGCCATTCGGTGGTTTAATTCGGCAGGTTTATTCAGGCGAATATAAGAACAAATATATACCGCAGTACATACAGGAGCGCAGATAAATATAAAATGTCCTCTTTGAATTTGCAATCTCAGGAATCTCCGGAATGGAGTCTCTTAACACAGATAGTCCAGTTAGTTCTCCAGTGATGTAATGGAAAATACCGGAAATGGAAAAAGAGAAAAAAAATCGAGCAATATCGTTTGTACCATGCAAAAATAAAACAAGAGAATATGAAACTCACAAGACTGGAGCTGAATAGCTCAGTTGAAGCGCAATCGAGTCTCTATGGGGGACTCCTCCCTATGATGATGGAGCTTCTCGTTTCACCATTCACCTTGGTCGAATGTTCCACGTGGTATAGACATCAAGTACCTCGGAAGAGACAATAATAGCGTAATCCCGTTTAGGGTAAAAATTAGATGTACATCCAAATGGGGTACTCACATGTATCGGAACCTCCTGTGATAGGTGGTTCCGTATAGAAGGAGTGGACCACTTAAAGGGGGTCTTAGCCTTAAATCGGATGGATAAAAAAAATTCTTCCAGCAACAGATCAACGGACCCAAAAATAGCGGTAATACAACTCCAAGATGAACGGAGGTGTAAACAAAATATATACGAGTGGAGAGGTGTAAATGCGGAAAAAGATTTATTTAAAACATATAAAAAGAATAAATAAAATCAAGACGCGTTTCCCTTACCAAAACTGTAAGCTTCCTCAGTCGAATGGTCGCCCACAGTAATATCTCCACATTTTATGTCCTCCATAGATTGACGCCGCCAAATTGTGGCGTGCGTTCCACTCAATGTCCAGCTGATTGCGTTCCACATCTATCACTTCCGCATGCGCTACATCCGAGTCATCTCCACCTGCGTTCCACAGGGTACTGGCGCTTGCGTGCCAGTGGAGGTGAGTTGGATATGTGCAATTTGCACTCGCAATACGTATAAAAGACTTCATCTGCGTATCAACAAGAACAAATCGGATAAGTGTGATTTCCCCGATTTATAATACCAGTGGATGCAATAATACCTTCATAGGAAAGCTATATGTACATACTAAAAGGATATAACAAACGCCCAGAATGTAAACAAGTGGAATGGTTAAAAAAAGGGGAAAAAAATAAATAAATATGTGTAAGAAATGACCATATTGGATAGACAATAAATTATTTCAAAAAATGATGGATCTCAAAATCAGCATTGAGGCCACCTGGGATGAGGGTGTCAAGTGTGTAAATCCACCTCATCTCAGTCATAATTAATTTTTTATTGAGGTCCTCACCCCTCCAATTACTTTTAACGGCCTCTATAGCAAAGAAATTAATATCTTTTACACTACCGCCATGAACGTCTCGGAAATGAAGAGACACACTATGTTTTTCGTAACCTCTCACTATGTTGCACAAATGTTCATTGATTCGTACATACATAGGTCTTGACGTTTGCCCTATGTAGTTCTTCCCACATGGGCATTTCAATAGATATACCACATTTTTGGAATGGCAGGTAATTAACTGCTGGATTTTGTATGTGGAATTGGTTCTGGATGCGACAAATTCAGAGATCGTTCTTTTTTTATTTGATGTTTTCCTACATGCAATACATTGACCGCAGCCATAGAAACCAGCTGATATTCCAAATGGATTTCCAAGTGTTGATTTTTCCTCAACAATATGGTTTCTAACCAGTTGTCGTCCTGAGCTCTATCCACCCCTATAAATGATGGAAGGTTTGTCGGTCAGCAATGAATTAAGAATAGGGTCTCTTTTTAAAATGGACCAGTGTTTTATTATTGATTTCTTAATTTCTCTGTTGTAAACGTTATAGTCTAAGACAAAGGATACATCATTTTCCTGAATGCCTGTTCGATGTTTTTTAGTCAGAAGAGTAGATCTATCCATTTGTAGTACGTCTTCCTTGATATTTTCAAGAACACACTTCTGATATCCCTTGTTGGCGAATTCATGTATTAGTTTTTGAGATTGCAACTGATAGTGTCTATCATCAGTGCAATTTCGGCGAACCCTAACCATCTGTCCCTTAGGGATGCCGTTAAGCCAAGGTGGGTAGTGATCACTTCTTTTGTCAATGTAACCATTGACATGGACGTCTTTGAAGTGGGTTTTGGTGCAAACCTTGCCATTATCTATAAATATGGTGAGATCAAGAAAGTCTATTGTGTCTTTACTGATGTTAGATTCTAATCTGATACCAAATGAATTAGTATTCAGATACGCAAGAAAAAGCTCCAGCTCAACATGGCTACCCTGCCACACGATCAAAATGTCGTCTATGTATCTACGGTAAAGGACGAGGCTACGCCCCCAGTCATGTCCGGCCCAAACCATAAGATTTTCCCAATGGGCCATAAATAGATTTGCATAACTGGGGGCGAACCTCGTCCCCATGGACATACCATTTATCTGTAGGTAGAAAGACCCATTATACCAAAAATAGTTGTTGGTCAATATAAGACGTATGCCCTCAATTATGAATTTGGTCTGGTCCGACTCAAAACCTCCTGAGTCTAAAAGAAAAGTCTCGGTGGCTTTACATCCCACATTGTGAGGGATTATGGTATACAAGGAATTGACATCGCAAGTTGCCATAATGTAGTTGTCATTCCATTCAATCTTATCCAAAAGACACAGTAACGACATTGTGTCCCTGAGATAAGCACGAGTCCCTACCACTATGGGCTGCAATAGTAGGTCAATATGTTCAGAGATCCTGGATGTTATTGAATTAATGCCCGACACTATAGGGCGGCCTGGGGGATTGATTTTGTTTTTATGTAGTTTAGGCAGATAATATATGACCGGTATACGAGGATATTCAATTTTCAAATATTGGTATTCCCTCTCCTTAAGAATGCCCATATCCTTACCCCTCTGCAGATATTCAAAGAATACTTGTTTTATTCGGGCAGTGGGGTTACCAGGTAATAGTTGGTAAGTATTAGAGTCACCCAGTAGTCTGCTCATCTCTTGGTGGTACTGGTCAATATTTAAAACTACAACACCACCCCCCTTATCTGCAGGTTTGATGATAATATTGCTATCTTCTCGCAATTGTTTAAGTCCTACATTTTCCCCTTTAGTTAAATTTTTATGAAATTTGTTGTTATTCTTGGTCTCTAATTTCCTTATATCGGCATAGATCATTTGCTCGAATGTGTCTATCTCTTTAGAGACCATGTGGCGAGGGTAGAAAGTTGACTTTTCTTTAAGTTCAGTATGTACATATGAATCTGATTGTAATTCCAATTGTCTCTCCAAAGGAGTTCTTGAGAAAAAACATTTGAGACACAATTTTCTTTTAAACCTTTGCAGGTCAATATATGTGTTGAAGGTGTTACCTCGATTAGTAGGGACAAATTTGAGTCCTTTGGCCAATAGGTCAACTTGACCTTGAGTGAGTGTTTTGCCACTAAGGTTAAAGATACCCCCTCTACATCCTCTTCTCTTAGGGGTCTCTTCCTTGGAGTCTTCTCTTGTTGTTGATAGTTGGTTGTGCCTTTCATCTTGTTTTTGTAATTGGCCAGATGAGGGACTTCATTCCCAAGATCTAGTCTCTCAACTCTTCCAGAGATCTCACGATCTTTGTATTGGAGAAGAGGTGTGTAACGATTGCTTAGGGGAAGTGGTCGTGCTTTTTGAGGATTAAATTCACGAGATGTGTTATGACCCACTTCGTAAGGATGTTGGTATTTAGTACTCCTATGTTCATAATTTTCAAAGGTTTTCCGATACGTTTCATATGGATCATTCTCTTTTCTGCTTGGAGGTGGCCCTCTATTTATTTGATTCCATCTAGGACTAGGATTGTAGGTATTGGGGCCTCGAAA
This sequence comes from Leptobrachium leishanense, assembly GCA_009667805.1. Lineage (NCBI taxonomy): Eukaryota > Metazoa > Chordata > Amphibia > Anura > Megophryidae > Leptobrachium > Leptobrachium leishanense. The sequence continues at coordinate 532,344,410 of CM019063.1, read as the reverse complement.
GCTATTTCTTCTTGGCGGAAACTTTCTCCTTACCACTATATTTTCTTTTTGTTGTGTCCTCTCCTGTGGATACATCCAACGGGGTCTTGATAGTTTTTGCTGTGGGGTCTCCTCTAATGTCACTTCTAGGGGTAAAGCAGCTTTAACACCCTTTCTACCCCTGAAGTGCTGGTTTATTGTGTGGTTCTGAAAAATCCAAACTCTATTGGCAGCATAATCTCCCAAGTCACGGTTAAATTTGCTTCTCTTCTTGATTATGAGCTCTTTCTCTAATTTTCCCATTGCATTCTCAATAGAGACTCGATTGCGCTTCAACTGAGCTATTCAGCTCCAGTCTTGTGAGTTTCATATTCTCTTGTTTTATTTTTGCATGGTACAAACGATATTGCTCGATTTTTTTTCTCTTTTTCCATTTCCGGTATTTTCCATTACATCACTGGAGAACTAACTGGACTATCTGTGTTAAGAGACTCCATTCCGGAGATTCCTGAGATTGCAAATTCAAAGAGGACATTTTATATTTATCTGCGCTCCTGTATGTACTGCGGTATATATTTGTTCTTATATTCTATATTGGGTGACGGATACACTCCACAGTGAGCTGCACAAATTGCATAATCTACCTTCTCACATACGGTGTATTACCATCAGCGCCTATAACACTTTTGACCCTTCTTTTTGGGCCATTTTTGTCTTTGATTTATTCAGGCGAATCCCATAGACTTCAATGTTAAAAATATTCCGGATTTAATTCAATATCTAATAAACCATTCATTATAAAATTCTGCAGCAAAAAGTCTCTTTATTTATAGATTTTTTAGGATATTTTAACACTTTCGCTGCTGAGGCATTTCCTGCCTGTGTGCTGAGCTCATTTTTACCGTTTTGTGCTCATCATGTTTAAATGCGATTTGAAGTCAAGTTTTATTATATGACCAAGACAAATTATATATCCTTTTTTTCAGCAGACTCCACAGATTCAAAATATATCATTATTATGTGTATAAGTAAAGATTTAAAAAAAAAAGAAAAGAAAAGGGGGAAAAAAAGTAAAATTTTGTTAAAATTCAGAAGAACAACATTGCATATTTTTTTCTATCTACACTTTATGACCAGAACTATTGTGGTTATATATTGATACATTAGGTGCCTTTTTAAAAATGGTGTAATGGAGAATATTTCATGTTTTTTTTGTACAAAAATATGCAGTTTTCTAAAAATCTAAAAAATCAGCTTTTTTCTTATGTCATGACTCATTGTATGTAATACATAAAATTAGTATATCTAAACCAATTGAAATGGAAAAGCTATATATTTTCTGAAACTAGACAAAATTCTGCAAAAAAAGAGACCTTTATGACACATTTTTAAATTTATTTTGTTATTCATAACTTTATTCAAAAAACATCATATTTAATGTAAAAAAAAAAATCATAATAGGTCAAGATTTATATTGCATAATTTCATATTAACTTTTGGGGTAAAATATTTTTGTTTTGCTTAACTATATAAATATATCCCTCCTATAAAATAATAGATCCAATTTGATTGCACAGATCAAGTTTAGGCAGCGTTGGAGGTGCTAATTTGCGCCATGCGCAAAATAAATTTAGAGAAGCTTTTTATGCCGGTTTTTGAAAGGAGGCATACCTGCAATTAAATGGCTCTAGCTCAACAGGGATCTAAAATATGCCAAATAAAGTATATATCCGGACAAAGTAGACTTCCAGATGAATCAAACGTGGGGTTACTTATTATTCTATCATAAATATTGAGCCCGCAACAACTTGTGGAATTTGGATTTGTGCGCAAAAAAAAATAAAAAATTATTTCAATCACTTCAGACATGATAAAATCTATGAAAACTAGGCCTTTCTCTAGCTCAATGCAAAGCCCCAACCCTTGTGATAAAAATGAGACCCAGGTTTAGTGGTCCGGGTCCCCCTAGATGGAGCACGAGGCGCTAATTTGCGCCATGCGCAAAATAAATTTAGAGAAGCTTTTTATGCCGGTTTTTGAAAGGAGGCATACCTGCAATTAAATGGCTCTAGCTCAACAGGGATCTAAAATATGCCAAATAAAGTATATATCCGGACAAAGTAGACTTCCAGATGAATCAAACGTGGGGTTACTTATTATTCTATCATAAATATTGAGCCCGCAACAACTTGTGGAATTTGGATTTGTGCTAAAAAAATAAATAAATGTAAATTCCACATGCTGTTGCGCCCTCTATTTTTATGATAGAATTTTATTTAACCCCTCATTTGATTCGTCTGGGTGTCTAGTTTCTCCTAATATATACTTTATGTGGTCTGTTTTAATTTTCTGTTGGGCTAGAGACATTTAAATGCAGGTATACCTTCTTAAAAAAAAAAAAAAAAAACATTCACAACATTTTCCCCATGAATTTTGATCAACAATTATGTAGTCTATCAACAATTGTATAGTGACTCAAAATGCTGCACAAACACACAACAAGCCCGCCACACATTTTACATTCACTCAATCAGTTGGATTGGCACATGGGGCATCCATGTGAGCAGTAACGCCACGTCAAGGCCCCAACCAGGTTACTGACCATTCACACATCTTTCACATCTGTTTCACTCACCGAATCCCACACCTTTCATGCAAGAAGCTAGTAAAAGTGGAGTGAGTGACGTTAAGGGGGCAACGAAGGGAAAAGTGCAGAAACACGGAAGGGGAAAAGAGAAAGATAATGAAGATTAGAGGGGGTGGAATAGAAACACCCCCCCCATTCACATCTGTTTCACTCACTGAATCACACACCATTCATGAAAGAAGATAGGTAAGGGAAGTGGGTGAAGGGAAGGGGCAAAGAAAAGGGCAGAGACAAAGAAGTCGAAGACACACCATTAACACCGCAGTTCAATCTGTCTTCAGAGGCTTCTTTCTACATCTGACATATGGAGGACATCAGATTGTTGGGGATGGGGCAACCTATTTTATTGTATGTGGGGTGAATTACATTATAACTGGGGGTGGGTAGTGAACTGTAGGTGGGTAGTGAAACGTGGTGGGTATTGAACCGGAGTGGGTAGTGAAACGTGGTGGGTATTGAACCGGAGTGGGTAGTGAAACGTGGTGGGTATTGAACCGGAGTGGGTAGTGAAACGTGGTGGGTAGTTTTTTTATTAACGCTTGAATTAACACTGCTATAAAATAATGGGGCTGGTTTTGGTTTGTTTTTTTATTTGGGAAAATTTAGAGGAATAGCACTATCCAGGAATAAATGCCAGCATGATCCGGGCAAGCTCTGTCCAGATTACACTGCACTGTGTCCATCAGAATGTCATCAAGATCTGCAAAGATCTTAACGGTGCTATAGCCAGATTTATCAAGAAGCACAAAATCAGTGGCATACCTCAACCTGAAATCTGTTTGTTCTCAGCCGAGAAACAATTCGGTCCCGGTATGCCACTAGTAATGTGTCACTGTATGATAAATCTTGAAGCAATCAGGCACACAAAGACCTGGTTTGGAGGGGCAGTCAGGGCAGTGAAGGTGGCTTTCCTTACGCCGCCCTTGGCGCGCGCAAACCCGACACCTTTTACATGGGGTCACTCTTTTCTCAGTTGGTGGAATGTAGCCTGGAAAGTGGCGGTCACGCAACCTAATTACATCTTCCACCTCTTCAACAATGGGAGCATTCTCTTCTGGACAGAGAAGGGACTCGATAACAGATTCCTGAAATTTTAGGAATGTTATCCGTCGGGCATGAGTGGCCTGATACAAGATGAATGCGTTAAGCATTGACATCTGTATCAGATGGACTGCCAGCTTTTTGTACCATACATATGCCTTGCGAGAAGCAAGATATGGTACAAGCATCTGGTCAGACTTGTCTACGCCCCCCATGTATCGATTATAATCCTGTGCACATAGGGGTTTCATGATAGGGGAATCTCTCCATCTGACGTGAACTGCAGATGTGCATTCGTTATGTATCGTTGTAAGTAAATGCACATCCTTTTTGTCTGTGTATATCACAGCCAGCAGTTCACCGCAGCGCAAGGCAGATGTTTCTCCTCTCTTTTGCTTCCCAAACTGTTTTGTTGGAAAGCCTTTCCTATTCGAACGGATGGTGCCACAGGCTCCAGTACCATTGCTGTACAAAAATTTGTACAGCGGCACACCCGTGTAAAAGTTATCTGTATAAATACAGTAACCTTTACCGAATAGTGGATAAGCGAGGTCCCACACTATTTTTTCAGTGGTGGAGAGGGCGGGGGGGCAGTCAGGGGGGGCCAGCTGCGAGTCCTTGCCAGTGTATACACAAAAGCGATACATGTATCCACTGGAGCTTACGCACAGTTTATAAAGTTTTATCCCATACCGAGCTCGCTTCGAAGGGAGGTACTGCTTGAAAACAAGACGTCCCTTATAAAGCAGCAAGGACTCGTCGACTGACAAGTTTTGGCCTGGAGTGTATAACTCTTCAAATCTTGCCATCAGATGGTCAAGAAGTGGCCGCAACGTGTACAGTCGGTCGTGATCTGGGTGGCCACGGGGCAAAGCATTTGCATTATCATTATAATGCAAATACCGCAGGAGCAATAAATATCTGTCCCTGCTCATAGTAGCAGGGAAGATAGGGGTGGTTTGGGTACTCTTTTTTGACCAGTATGAAGCTATGCTGGGTTTTTGCACAATCCCCATCTGCAGAGTGAGGCCCCAGAACTTCCTCATCTCTGGCAAACTGGTTGGGGTCCATTTACGCGCCCTCGCAGTTGGCAACAATTCTGCCCCTAGACCTTGAAAATATTGTTCGGCATACAGATTGCTCTGCTGAACAATAAATTCCAAGAACCCATCATCTATAAATAGCTGAAAAAAGTTGATGGGTTCAAAATTAGTGATGTCCACTAGTATACCAGGATTGCCAGAAAATTGTGGCAATTCTGGCTGGACCATATTAGGGGAGGTCCAGTCAGATCCTGGTTCAGGCATCGCCACAGCCTGTGTTGCAGATACCCCTGCAATAGGCCTTTGGGCCGGTGCAGAATCAGGTAGTGCAACTACAGACCGTGCGGTCCCTGCACTACCACGGGAGCATCCTGGTAACTCCGTGCGGCCACGCCGTGGCTCATCACGTAGTTCTTCGTCACTGGAACCGTCACTATCTGATGATGCTCCAGGGACAAAGTCACTGCCTGAATCTTCAAAAGATTCATCAGCGCTGGGATCAGAGTCTGACATCATAAGGACGTCAGCTGCTTCCTCAGCGCTTAGAAACCTTTTAGCCATAATTTTCTTTCTGAAAATGTATTTTCAAAAGAAAATTACGCCGTTTGATAGTATCTATATATATATATATATATGTGTGTATATATATATATATGCACGTGTGTGTGCGTATATAATATATTATATATATATATATAAGCGTGCGCGTGTGTGCGTGTGTGCGTGTGTGTGTGTGCGCGTGTGCGCGCGTGCGTGTGTGCGTGCGCGTGTGTGCGCGTGTGCGCGTGTGCGCGTGCGTGTGTGCGTGCGAGTGTGTGCGTGTGCGCGTGTGCGTGTGTGCGTGCGCATGTGTGCGCGTGTGCGTGTGCGTGTGTGCGTGTGCGCGTGTGCGTGTGTGCGCGTGCGTGTACGCGTGTGTGCGCGTGTGCATGCGTAAATATGTATATATATGTGTGTGTGCGTATATATGTATATATATGTGTGTGTGTGATGAGGGTTTAACCCTTTCGCTGCTGAGGCTTTTCCCGCCCCTGTGCTGAGGTCATTTTTTACCTGTTTTGCGCATCATGTTTAAACCTGTTTTGAAGGCTTATTTTAGTATATGACATCGACATATTATATATCGTTCTTTCCGTCAGACTCGGTAGATTCATAATATGTCATTATTATATGTATACGTTATGTCATGTTTGTATATTATAACAAAAAATGCAATAAAATATGTATTTTCAATAATTTACAGCGTGTAAAGTGTTTTTTTCCACATTTTAACATGCGAGCAATTGCGGTTATATTTTGTATGGGGTGCGCTTGTTAAAAAAATTAGAGATGGGGTCTCGTTACATTTTTTTTTGGGGAAAATGACACCATTTTTAACAAACGCACCGCATACAAAAATCGTTAATGCAGCATCATTGTTCACATTATAATTGAAATGGGAACAATATTGCTGCATTAACAAACCAAAAAAAATAAAAAAAAAGTGTTTATTTTTTTTTTTTTAAATTTTTTTTTTAATTTTTTTTAATTTTTTTTTTTTTTTTTTTACAATTTTTTTACTTTCATGTTTGGTATCGTTGGAACGGCCATGCTCTGGCCGATCCAACGATATCAAAATTTAACCCCTAACTGCCACGGATCGGGAGATAGGGAGTTCATTGGAACTCCCTATCTCCACAGTTCGTGGCAGTTAGGGGTTAATGCTAGGACTGGCGTCATCGTGCGCAGCACGATGATGCCAGTCCTCTGGGGGAGTTCCCGGAAGCTTGGCCGACATCCAAGATGTCGGCCAGCTCCCGGGAAGGATCGCAAATCGGCGCTTTTCAGCGCCGATTTGCGATCCAGCTCCCCAGGGGTTAATGCCAGGCATCATTTGGAAGGGCAGGCTGTGCCCTTCCAAATGATGCCTGGGTTAAGCCCCTGTGAGCCGCCGATCGGGAGGGAGAGAGGTCCGAAGGACCTCCCCCCCCTCCCTTTCAGGCGCCTCCTCCGCACATGCGGGGGGGCGCCTGAATTAGGTGTCATCGCGGGGGCGCGATGACACCTAATAATGGCGGCCACTGCTCCGGATGCCGGGCTGACATCCAGGATGTCAGCCCGCACCGGAGGGGCCAGCGATCGGCCGGAACCCGGCCGAACGCTGACCCCAATGCGAGGACGCGCTCAGCGCGTCCTCCGCATACCAGCGGTAATGCTGAGGACGCGCTGAGCGCGTCCTTAGCATTGAAGTGGTTAGCAAACCTGAAACAGCGCTGTCCTAGGAGTGGCTTTGACCAGTTGCATAACCTTATCTTTGCTAGAAAGCCACAGTGTGGCATAGCATTGATTTTAGGGTTCTGTGTAATAACAGATCCAGGATGTGTAAAAGTGAGACAGGGGTCATTTGCATATCTTACCCAGAATTCCTTGCTGCATATGGGGAATGTGGCACAGGAGCTCTGGGATGCAATTCTTTGAATTGCTATGATGTGCAAGTGGCTTCTGTAACATTAAACACACTTTTGATAGTGTGGAGGCTTTTTGTCTCACTTTTAGTCCTTCACCACAACCCTTATAGACACTTACTTATATATATATATATATATATATATATATATATATGTGTATTAGCAATTTATCACCTATTTTATGGAGACAGCCTCTGCGACACTAACACCTCGCAATCCACATGCAGACTGAGGATAGAAATGAAAAAATTATCAAGATTTGAAAAATTCATTCCCCGTGATTGGCTGGAGGGTCAATCGCTAGGTTACGGGGTCATTTTAGGGTTATATTTCTATCCTCAGCGGCCATGTTGGAGGTGGCAGTGATAATTGTGACAGCTAAGTGATCATTGTTACTACAGTGATCACATAGCTGTAACAATAAAATGTGAAATAAAATAATAAAAAGGGGATTGTAATTTTATTAAATGTGGGGTTTGGGGGCATCTGGGCAGTTTTGATTTTTTCTACTGCCCTTAGAGACCCTGTGTGTGGTGTTTTTTACTTTATGTTTTTTTTTAAATATTTTTTTTACATTTTATATTATAATGAGGCACACCGTTGGAAAGCTCAGGCTCTGGGCTTTCCATCGGTGCCTCATTTATCACTGCAGCCCTTACCGATGAGGAGATAGAGAGGTCCTAAGGACCTCTCCCCCCTCCTCCTAAGGGCTGTCTATGCGGCTGTTGAAAGTGACGTCATCACGCCAGGCGTGATGACGTCACCATGACTCCCATGATCCCACAGTGAGGGCCGACATCCCGGATGTCGGTCCCTCACTGTTTGCCGCCGGGGATCTCCGCCACACCGCCGCTTCGCTGCCGGGAGGATCGGACACGCTGAGCGCGTCCTCCGCACAGCAGCGGGAACTTCCTGGACGCTCTCAGCGCGTTCGTAGCAGCGAAGTGGTTAAGCATTTTTCTGAAATTATTTTTTTTTTTAAAAGTCTGATTTCTTTTTTTTTTTTTTAAGTTTATTTATTTTTCTGTAACAGCCCTTTTTATTATCATTCCCTGGACCTCATATGCGAATTTCAGACATTTTCGCTCAGTAGTTTCTTTGCAAACAGTGTTTCATTTTCACACAATCACACAAACTATTTTGCTAATTTATTCACCTCCCTCTGTGTTCTCGGCTTTTTCTCGGCTTTTTCCGGCGGCTTCGCTGCGTGTGATCGGCTCCTGCTCGGTTTTTCCAGCGTCTACGACGGGTTTAATCCAGATGTTTTTGCGGGTTTTCGGCGTGCATTCGGTGGGTTTTGCAGTTAGTTTTCGTCAGGTTTGCAGTTAGTTTTTGTCAGGTTTGCGGCAGCTTTTCCCTGCAATTCGGGGACCCTGTGGTGTTTGCTGAATACACCGCAGGGTCACCGAAATGGGATCGGCAAAAGGAACCGAATTGAAGAGAACGAAAAGTCACCGAACGTGCGGTGACTTTTCGAATCTCTTTGGATTAAGTGAGTCAATTAAGGTAAATTAATGTCAATTAAGGTTCTTAATTCTGATTGGCTGAATCCCGTGAAAAAAACAGTCCGCACACTGATTTCTGCGCGCTACGTTACTGCGCGCGTATTTATCTGCTTTTTGCGCATTCATTTTACTTGTGTTATTTTTTGACGGATGAAAAATGCGCGAGGATTGTAAAACCACCGTTAATTTTCACGCGTTAACGCTGAAAGCTGTGCGCAAAATTTATTGTACTGCACGCGCGTTTATAAGAGATGACTGTAATAGAGCCCAATATGTCCGTAAAGGCTAATTGAAATGCACTCACAAACCTGCGAGTGACCGTGTGACACATGAACACCCTGGGGAGGATCAGACCCAGTCATCGCAGAGGATCCCCAAATGGTGGAACTGATGGATGGAGCTGAGATATACAGGTTTATTCAGAGAGAGATGAATTAGATGAATTTCCACATACGGTGCAGTGTCGGAGCAATCTGACTATACAAAAAGCAGGCAGTTTGCCAAATATTGACTAATTGCCAGCGAAATACGGTGCCTGTTTGTCGGCAGTGAAATCCCCATAGTGAAGTAATGGTTAATCTATTCAAAGAACACCCAATTGCGCCGAAATGTTAGTGAAATGCTCTGAAATGGTTTAATTCAACAGGTTTATTCAAGCGAATCCCATAGGTTTTAATGTAAAAAATATTCCCATTTTTATTAAATATTTATTAAACCATTTATTCTTTTAATCTGCAGCAAAAAAGTCTCTTTTTTTATTTTTCAAGATTTTTTAGGCATTTTTCTTTGAAATTTTTTTCACCCGTCCTGCGGCTTTTCGGCTTTTTCCTGTGGCTGGTTAGCGGTCTGTTCGGAAAATCGTTGGCTTTCTTTTAATGCATTTATGGATTTGGCGATTTTGCGGCTATTTTTCTCTTTCACCCATCTGAGGTGTCCCTCATTCTTGTCAGACCAGCACAACCCATTTCATCTCTGAAGAGGGGTGAGTGTCACCCACACTTGGTGGCTCCAAGGAGAGTGAATTCTTAACTATTCGTTTTTGTCGATTGGTGTCTCTCCAGCGTTTTTTTTTAACCTGGAGGGTTGGGGAAGTTGTGATTCCTGGCAAATAAAATGACACTTGTTTTTACCCAGCACTGAGTCTCGACAAGTGTACGGGGAAAGGGAATATAATCTCTGATTTCACCACAGCTTTAATTACATGGAATTATCTAGGCTGCTGCGGGGAAGAAAATTAATGGAGTGCCCCTGTTCCGGTCCAGCGCTACGTTACACCCCATCTCTCTGGTTCAAGATTATCTTGGTCTCAGGTCTACGTTCACCTGTACTGCCTAACCTGTGTGTGTATACTTCCCTAAGGTTCCTCCTCTGGGTTCTGTTAATAGGTGGCTGTGCTGACCATTTCAAGGATTGGAAGGTTAGGATAGCTGTTCTACGTATAGGGATCGAAAATTCCACATGCAGGCGCCCAACCTGTATATAGCAAAGCGTCTGTATGGATTTTATAAATTTATGTGAAAAACACCCATTATTCTTTTTCATAATTAAGAATGATGTTGGGACAAAAAGATGTTTGAACAAAAAGACAAAGTTTTCATCGTACCATGTGACATATAACCTATATATTGTATGTATAATATACCATTAAATCCTTGGTGCTGGGAACACATGGGAGCTTTGTATGAACCACGTACTTCATTCCAATCCCACATCTTGGCACTGTTCTGGGGCTTCTCCCACAGCAGGCTGACATCTTGGATGCCAGCCATTGTTGTGGGACTTCAATCCACCCACTGACATAATAGCACAAGGTCACAAGGGAAAAGAGGTTTCCCAGGAAGATCCCATTACAGGATCTACAGGTGGTCGGTTGGACTCTTGTTTCACCAGAACTCTAAGCCTCACACAATCAAGTTAAGTATCATTGGAAAGGCCTGAGACTAATGCTGTATATAGAAAACAATAATTACTAAAATAAAATATTATTTTAAAGCAGCGGTAATATCTACTTTTCACGCATAAAGCATACACTACTGAAACAAGAACTCATATATTAGAGATAGATTTTCAATATGAAGGTGTTATGATATTTTATTTATTTTCTGAAAAAAGCTATAAAATGATGCAACATGTGAATGTTAATATAAATCTCAGAGCATTAAGCTGGTGGAAAGTGACCGGCATTAACACATATATGAGATACAGCCTTGTCACACCTGGGACTCTTGGGGGGGGGGTCGGGGGGGTCGCCACTGGCTGGGGCCGAGTGCCAAGAGCTCCAGCGGCACCCGGTATGGATGCGGCTGATCAGGGGGTGGGGCACGGCTGGATGAGGCGTAGCCGCCGGCCTGTAAACACAGAGCGCGCGCCCTGAGACATTGCCTTGGCGAAGAGTAATTTTACCGCATCGCTGATTGTTTCGTGTATTCGATTCACTAGTTCACTTATTCTTGATTCCCTGCTTTGTTGCCGATTCTGTCGGAGATATTACAGGTAAGAAATTTATATGAGATATAAACATCAATCGTCTATATTTCTCAGTTCTCCTAAATTCTTTTATTGTATGTGTTTTACTTTATAAAATAAAACCAACCAGCTTAGATAAAAATATATATATTTATTATGTATACAAATTGATTTAATCTCACCACATAATCAAAGATTTATAAAACACAATATCCATCCATCAGCACACAGATTTCTAGCTCCCCAATATATATATCTCCTGCTAGTAACTGCATATATGATTAATATAATTTACCTTATCAGTTAGTAACTATACACAGATGGTTAATAAACATCTCTGCTTAAAGAAAACAATTAACATGTATTCCCAGCACCAGTTTAAAACAAACTAGTATCTTGTAGATAGATAAATGTATATATCTCCTGTGCTCTTGGATTAACAAAAGATGAGCTATCACTTATTCTATTTCTAAAATGAAAAGTAATAAAAAATTATTTAGTGAATCCTCCCCTAATAACAAGAATTAAGCTTCTAATCTTCTGCTTTTTAGATTGCTGGTTATATAATTCCTTGCCTATTAATTCAATCACAGTAACTTCCAAATTCAATATATATATTTGTATATCATTGCAACAAATACTTTAGGATAAATTATATCCTCTTATCAGATTCTTCTTTATGATATTTCTATACTGCAGTGTTAGAAGTATTTTTGAAAACTCTGATCTAGCGGTAATCTGAGATAAATCTCAGTCTATATCTATTGCAATTATACTCAATATACATATAATATTTTACATTAATACCACTATTTGCTTTCATACATTACCTGACCAAAATCTGGATTCAGCATTTCTGTAGTCTTCTTACAGCAACAATAAATTCTTTGGTTATAATGTATTTTAGAGTATATATGAGAATAAGATATTATCTCTTAGTTTCTATGTTTCTTTTTGAAAGTATCTTTCTTTTAGAATCTCCTTGGTATAAGGGAGAGATATAAGTCAATGCACAAGAATTGGAAATCTGTGTATTCTCATGAGGGAGAATTTAGGTGTGGTCTTAGTTGAAATGAGGTGTAATGTCCTGAAATCAATGCATTGTGTGTCGTGTCCTGAGATGATCTGAATGCCTGCAACGAACAGTACATGGCCAGTTATAGTAGATTCCACATCACTCACTTATCTATCTCCTAATTTATATATAATTAATACAGAAAAAATTGCCTCGCGCCCATACTCACCGGAGCTGCAGCAACTGCCAGGAGTAACAGCCCAGTTAATGTATAAAACATAACAAGGAAAAAAGGTGTCATCTGCGCTCGTTTCTATGTGTTCCATGTACAACAAAACTGAGGTTTTTGTTTGTTTCAATGGCCATTGCAACGTAAGCTCACTCGCCACTTCACGGCACCTCTTTACAGAGTGAGTACCTAACATGTACCAAAAGGCCGCTCTACTGAGCAGCTCCAAGCCCCTCCTGCTGCTTTTCAGCCAAGGAGAGGCAAAGATATGATGGGTTTTATTTATACACGCACCAAACACTTCCCATTTGGGATTAAAAACAAAAACATGGAAAGAGGAACAGCTGCAGAACGACGGACTGGTGTTACAAGCATGATATACATAAATACAGAAAAAATGGCGTTGCGCCCATACTCACCGGAGCGGCAGCAACTACCAGGAGTAACAGCCCAGTTAATGTATAAAACATAACAAGGAAAAAAGGTGTCATCTGCGCTCGTTTCTATGTGTTCCATGTACAACAAAACTGAGGTTTTTGTTTGTTTCAATGGCCATTGCAACGTAAGCTCACTCGCCACTTCACGACACCTCTTTACAGAGTGAGTAACTAACATTTACCAAAAGGCCACTCTACTGAGCAGCTCCAAGCCCCTCCTGGCAGTTGCTGCCACTCCGGTGAGTATGGGCGCGACGCCATTTTTTCTGTATTTATGTATATCATGCTTGTAACACCAGTCCGTCGTTCTGCAGCTGTTCCTCTTTCCATGTTTTTGTTTTTAATCCCAAATGGGAAGTGTTTGGTGCATGTATAAATAAAACCCACCATATCTTTGCCTCTCCTTGGCTGAAAAGCAGCAGGAGGGGCTTGGAGCTGCTCAGTAGAGCGGCCTTTTGGTACATGTTAGGTACTCACTCTGTAAAGAGGTGCCCTGAAGTGGCGAGTGAGCTTACGTTGCAATGGCCAATGAAACAAACAAAAGCCTCAGTTTTGTTGTACATGGACCACATAGAAACGAGCGCAGATGACACCTTTTTTCCTTGTTATAATTTATATATAATGTTTCTCTATGGGGACCTCCATTTTATTCTTTAAAATATCAACAATTACTACACCACAAGATGGCAGCGTTGATTTTCAAATGAATTAGTAATATTTTAATTCTACTATATTTGAGTCGTATGACAGAGCTCATAGATCATTCTCCATTCATCAAATTTAACAAAGAAACCCTCATTTAGTCCCAGGCAGACCGTCTCTCTATGTCTAATTTGATTTAATATCCCTGGTTATTTAACTTTTTCAAGGATTCTCTGATCTATTTCTTATCATTACAGACATTCCTTTACATTTAAGTCATATTTAAACAGCTTAAATCTAAACCTTCAGTAATTATACTGTTATAATATACTTCAAAATATTTCTAATATTATTTTCTGTGCTACTAATATAGATTGATTAAAAGAATATATTTTCGTGAATGTATTTATATACTTGCATAGATATTTTACCTTTTATGACTATAAAAAATATCTTTAATTCGAGGACAGCCTTATATCATATATCTGTTGTGTCTGGCACTAGGCTCCGACCTATATCATATAAAAACACTTTATCTCTCGTGATTAGGGATGAGCCGAACACACCTAAGTTCGGTTCGCATTCAAACTCGAACTATTCAAAAGTTCGAATTCGAACTCCAACACGAACTCATTGCAAGTCAATGGGACTCAAAATTCGATTTTTAGAGTGCCCTCCAAGAGGGCATATATGCCAGATATTTGCCATAAAAGGAGTATGGGGGTCCGGGTAGTGCCCTGGGGGACAGGAAAAAAGAACAAAAAGTTTTTTAAAAAAACTTTTTTAAAGGGACAGTGAGTTTTCCATGAAATAAGGGTTAAAAATAAAACAATATTCCTTCAAATATCGTGCCTAGGAGGTCACCATAACCTGCCCGTGAAGTGGCGGATTTGTAGTATGTATAGTAAGATTTAAAAACAAAAAAATGACGTTTCAAATGATGGTAAATGCTTCTCCTTTAATCTATTCATAAACAACTGCTTGGGGCGGCAAACTGTATGAAAAGCCATTTTAGGAAGCGCAGAAAAAGTTTAGTGATTTTTTGGCTAAATTATGGTGAAACTTATGCAGGCTTTGGATGAAAGTAACAATAGGTGCTTTAAAATTGGGCCTTTAGCGTCGGTAACAGTGTCGTCACACAGAAACCCCTCTGAGGATATGAATCGGGTACAGGCGTCAGTGGCAGTGCACCCAAATATTGTGCTTTTGGTGCCAGGCCAGCAAGTGCATTCATACAGTAACCCCTCTGTAGTATTGTGGGAGAGTGCAGGGGTGGATCATGCGGTGCTATATTAAAAAGATATGAATCTGGTAAAGGCGTCAGTGCAGCCAGATATTGTGCTTTTGGTGCCAGGCCAGCAAGTGCATTCATACAGTAACCCTTCTGTAGTATTGTGGAAGAACGCAGGGGCGGACCATGCGGTCCTATATTAAAAAGATATGAATCTGGTAAAGGCGTCAGTGCAGCCAGATATTGTGCTTTTGGTGTCAGGCCAGCACGTGCATTCATACAGTAACCCCTCTGTAGTATTGTGGAAGAGTGCAGGGGTGGACCATGCGGTCCTATATTAAAAAGATATGAATCTGGTAAAGGCATCAGTGCAGCCAGATATTGTGCCTTTCATTGCAGCAAGTGCCTTCGCACCGTAACCTTTTTGTGGTATTGTGGAAGAGTTCAGTGCTGGAGGTTTTGTGAATGCAGAAGACATCCCTGATCTATTATTTTACGTCAGCATCAGGGTATTGATAGCTGCTGATCCAGGACTGATTCGGTGGACAGACGCACTCTTTTGTCTGTGACAAAACCTCCAGCGGCACTGAACGTCCTTTCAGAAAGCACGCTATATGAAGGGCAACCTAGTAACTGCATAGCATATTGGCTAAGTTCTGGCCAGTGATCCAATCTCAACACCCAGTAAGCCAGTGGATCATCTGCTGTAAAGGTATCCAGGCCTGCCCTTGCCCCTAGGTAGTCCTGTACCATATGGTGAAGACGCTGGCAATGGGTGCCTACATTTGACATCCCTGGGTGTCGTGGACTAAAAAAATTTAAAAAGGCATTAGTCAAGCAGCCCTGGCCTTCACCACTATTCCTCTGATCATCCGCAGCCTCAGAAGCACCTGTGTCATCACTTGGTAACCTACCAGTGCTTGGAAAGGTGTTACACAAGTGTCGCTTTAGAGAGTCCTCAGGTTTTTTCATCCTGTGCTCCCTGTGCGGGCAGGATGAGCTCTGCAACTTTACCCTTGTATCGTGGATCAAGAATGGTTGCCAATCAGTAATGATCCCTCTCCTTGATAGCACGAATCCTGGGGTCCTTTAGCAGGCTTTGCATAATAAGGGAGCCCACGCAGCATAGGTTGGAGGTGGCATTAGCTTCTGAGTCTTCCTGCGCAATGAGGAGGATGACCCCATTGTGCACTACCTCCTCCCACCCACGTACTAGTCCTTGTGTTTCTGGGCACACAAAACCCTCCCTTGAGGAATACCCACCTTCAATGCCCCCACTACTCAAATATTCCTCCTCCTCATCCTCCTCATCCTCCTCCTTTCTGATCTGAGGAGGACCCGCTGGAATGCTGTCTGCGGAAAGACTGGGGCCTTCATAGCTAGTGAAGGCCTCCTCTTCCTCCCGCTGCTCTGCCTCTAGAGCCACATCTATAATTCCCCGCAGAGTAAGCCCCAGCAGGAACACTAAAGGAATTGTGTCACTGATGCATGACTGTCCTTGCTCACCATCCTCGTTGCCTCCTCAAATGGTGACATTACAGTGCATGCACCCTTGATCATCAGCCACTGTGGGGGGGGGAAAAAACAAGTTGGCCTGAACCTGTCCTTATGCCATACTCACACAGGTACTCGTTGATGGCCCTCTGCTGCATGTGCATACGCTGCAGCATTGCTAATGTCGAGTTCCCCCTGGTGGGCATGTCACAGATCAGCTGGTTTGTGGGAAGGTGGAATTCTCTTTGAATTTCTGCCAGGCGAACACTTGCTGGGAATGACTGTCTGAAGTGGCTGCAGACTTTTCTGGCCTGGCTGAGAAGCTCTGCCAGCCCTGGGTACCTGGTTAGGAAACGCTGTACCACCAGATTTAGGACGTGTGCTATGCATGGTACATGCGTCAGCTTACCCAGGCGTAGGGCAGAGAGATAATTGCTACCATTATCAAAGACGACCATTCCCAGGTCAAGGTGGCGTGGTGTTAACCATCTCTGCACCTGCCCCTGCAGAGCTGACAGAATTTCTGGCCTGGTGTGGCTCCTGTCCCCTAAACAAACCAGCTCTTGCACAGTATGGCATCTTTTTGCTTGAGCCATTGCATAGCCCCTGTCAGGAGTTGGTTTAACTGCCACTTTGCCAGAGACACAGAAGGAGGAGGAGGAAGAGGGAGAGGTGGTGGTGGAGCAGACAAACCTCATACAAGCAGCTTTCTGGAGGCGCAGTGGATGAACAAGCTCCAGCACAGAGCCCCGTCTTGGATCCCTCCCAGCTGCAATCAGAGTTACCCAGTGTGCCGTGAAGGAAATGTAACAACCCTGTCCATGCTTGCTGGACCACGTGTCTAAAGTAACATGCACCTTGCTGCTGACTGCCTTTCCCAATGACTGGATAACATTGTCTTCCACGTGCTGGTATAGTGCTGGAATGGCCTTCCATGAAAAGTAATGGCGTTTTGGAACATGCCACTGTGGTACAGCACATTCAGCAAATTCACGGAAGGGAGCAGAGTCCACCAGCTGGAAAGGCAGCAGCTGCAATGCATGTAATTTTGCTAAGCTGGCATTTAGACTCTGTGCTTGGGGATAGTTGGGACTATATTTTTTCTTACACTGCAGCAGATGGCATCATAATCTGACTACGTAAATCTTCAGCTGATGGGATGTTGTCACATTGTGTGCAAGGACCTGGTACATCCATTACTGTGGCATCATCCCTGACAGTGGAGGTTGTAGCAAGCAATGACATGGCAGGACGTACAATGGGGGTAGATACAGATGAGGAGGAGTGGGAGGACCTACGCAAGTTTTGCGCCAAATTGATGCGTGGCAGGTGGTCATTTGTCGCCTCAAGCACTTGGTACCCAAGCGTCCGTTGTCTTTCCCACGCTTGAGCCTCATCTGACATAGATTACAAATAGCAACGGTGTTGTCTGCTGCACATTTCTTAAAGAACTCCCAGGCAGTAGAGTTCCTGGGTGTGTGCTTTGAGACAACAGCGCTCTGCACCTGAGCAGCTCTGACATCTGATGCCTTGGACTGGCTAGTGCTAAGGTTGGTCATAGAGAATGTTGTGCCTCATGTTTGTTGTTCCTCCTCCTCCTCACTTGACTCCTCCGTTCGATCAGGCACCCAGGTGGAGTCAGTGACCTCATCATCATTGTCATCATCCCCTATCTTCTCGTCACTGGAGCTAACTTGGCAGTATGCTGCAGCTGCTGGGGCAACATGAGTGCCAGTTATTTGTGTGTCATCACTGGCACCCCCTTCCTCTAGGTTGATTATACTCCCTTCCTCAAGCTCAGAGATTGAATCAGAGCACTGTACTTGCTACGCATCCTCAAGCAGCATGTCACTGTCATTGTAGTCAAACAATTCAGCTGACTGCTCCTTGTGTGATAGTGAGGCTACGGCAGGAGTAGCTGTAGACATGGAGGCTGCATTAGATGCTTTGGCAGCTAAGGTGGACTATAAAGTAGACATGTGCACAGCACAAAATTTCGTTTTGAACTAATGGATTAGTCCTAAAATGCTATTTATTTAGTTGCTAAAGATATTTGTTTTCAGTTCTTTGGTATGAAAACTAATTTCATTCATCTGAAAACCAGCGGATACAATTACTATTGTAGTGGCTCCTCAGAGGGCTGAGATCGGCTGCTTGTTACAGTATCTCTCACTCTCAGTACAATGTGGGCCATGTTACATGGTTGGTGCTAACTTAACCAGAACTGTTATAAACTTCCCAGAGCCATTATAGCCTATGGAGGTTTTCAGTTTACAACAGCTCTGGTTAAGTTAGCACCAACATTGTAATACTGTCCCGTGTCAGGCAAAGCTGTTACAGTAACTGACTGCTGCTCATCACAGTGCTCAGAGTTTCAGTAAGACTAATAAATAATATTTGTATATATAAGAGGTTATAACGATATTATTTCCTTGTTTCACTGAAACTCTGAGCACTGTGATGAACAGCAGTCAGTTACTGTAACAGCTGAGACTGATACATTGTACTGAGAGATAATATGAGAAGCAGCCGATCTCAGCGCTCACAGCCACTGGATTTAAAGGGCTAAAAAAAAAGACTCCTCTCTGTATAATGTTTAGAACATCCTCCTGCATTAATTAATAGCCCTCTCTGTATAATGTAGATAACATCCTCCTGCATTAATTAATACCCCTCTCTGTATAATGTATAGAACATCCTCCTGAATTAATTAATACCTCTATCTGTACAATGTATAGAACATCCTCCTGCATTAATTGATACCCCTATCTGTATAATGTTTACAACATCCACCTGCATTAATTAATACCCCTCTCTGTATAATGTATAGAACATCCTCCTGAATTAATTAATACCCCTCTCTGTATAATGTATAGAACATCCTCCTGCATTAATTAATACCACTATCTGTATAATGTATACAACATCCACCTGCATTAATTAATGCCCCTCTCTGTATAGAACATCCTACTGCATTGGCATGTGCAGGGTGCAGAACTTTGGATGTTGCACTCTTCATTGCTGGTCTCCTTCACTCATCAATGTAATATCACAAAAAGGACTGAAACTAAAATGTAGTGCATTTTATTTTAGTTTCTTTCGTTTTTTGTACTGAGCAGTTTTGTATCTCTTGAGTCATACGAAAACTAAATTATCCCAAAATTTGGACTAAATCGTTTTAGTACTAAAACGAATGCACATGTCTACTGTAAAGCACTACAAGCCTGGCTGGTAGAGGACTCGGAGGATTAGGATGGCCTGGTTAGCCAATCCACCAAATCCTCTGTATGTTGCTGCTGCTTAAGAAGATGGCCAGCACCAGTTAGAAAGGACAAGCGTGCCCCTGCAGAGGATGCACCATGTCCACCACGACCAGAGGCACAGCCTCCCGACACAGAGGCTGCTTGCCCTCTTATATGTGTCTGGGAGCGTCTGACTGTCCTTTTTGGTCTTTCTGACATGGTTAGTGATATATAGATTAAATATACACAGAACTCTGATTCAACTCTGGTATAAAGATTAAAGATTTCCAGAACTCTGGTATAACTCAGTGAGACACCCTGATAGCTGTCAGCCAGTGACAAGACACAGATTACAATTCCCAGAAACCACCTAAAAATCTGTGAGACCCCCTGATGGGTGCCAGTGACAAGACACAAATTACAATTCGCAGAAATCTGCTACAAGTCAGTGAGACTCCCTGATAGGACCCCTTGATAGCTGGCCACAGTGACAAGACACAGATTACATTTCACAGAAATCTGCTAGAAGTATGTGGGACCCCCTGATAGCTGGCAGTGAGAAGTCACAGATTACAAGTCTCAGAAACCTCCTATAAATCAGTGACACCCCCTAATGGGTGGCAGTAAAAAGACACCGATTAGAACAATTCCCAAATATTTTGTAGACATTACTGACCTCCAAAATACTGTGTGGCACTGGCAATGACAAGACACAGATTACCTCAATTCACAAATATTTTGTAGAAATGACTGACCCCCAAAATACTGGGTGGCAGTGACAAGATACAAATCACCTAAATTCCCAAATATTTTGTAGAAATTACTGACCCCCAAAAAAAGTGTGGCAGTGACAAGACACAGATCACCTTAATTCACAAGTATTTTGTAGAAATTACTGACCCCCAAAATACTGGGTGGCAGTGACAAGACACAGATCACCTCAATTCACAAATATTTTGTAGAAATTACTGACACCCAAAATACTGCGTGGCACTGGCAGTGACAAGACACAGAACACCTCAATTCACAAATATTTTGTAGCAATTACTGACCCTCAAAATACTGGGTGTCAGTGAGAACACACAGATTAGAACAAGTCCCATATATTTTGTAGAAATGAGACTCCCCAGTAGCTTGTGGCAGACTGACAGTGAGTACACACACAAATCTCCTCTCAAACACGTGCTGAAGCGCTGTGTGAAGCCTTATATAGTGTGCTGCGGGACTTAGCTCTGTGAGCCTATGATTGGGCAAAATTTGCCCAATCAGGACTCTGAGCCGTGATTTGCATAGTCTTGAACCTGTCTTGCACCTGACCTGTGGTCAGGTGCAAGGCTGTAGCCATTTACAAGCTTCAGGCCAGTGGAAAAGTGCATTGTGGTCCATTGTGGTCCACTGTGGGCGAACACGCGGCGAACACGCGGAAATGTTCGTAGTTCGCGAACAGGCGATATTCGATGCGAACTCCGAACCGATCGAACCGAACAGCTCATCCCTGCTTGTGATTATAGTCTACACACATAACTCTTATGGTTCACCTCGCAATGAGCTCATAATAAAAAAAACTCTGAGTCCATTTCAAAAACTAGGATAAAGGTGAAAGACTTGTTTCATATAAAAATATAGATATACTAGGTGTTAAGCCTGCCCGTAGGGCAGCCTATAGTTGAGGATCTGGCTGCTGTCAGCGTGCCCTGGGATCTGGCTGCTCTGCACTCCATTGGGGGGGGTTGCAAGGGCATTGAGGGTGCAGAAGTTGGTATTGGGGGTTGCGGGGGCAGTTGGGATGCAGAAGGTGGCAATGGGGGGTTGTGGGCGTGCAAAAGGTGGTATTGCGGGGTTGCAAGGGCAGTGGGGGCACAGTGTAGTATTGGAGGTTGCAGGGGTTCAGAAACTGGTATTGGGAGGTTGGGGGGCAGTGGGGGCACAGAGTGTAGTATTGGAGGTTGCGGGTGTTCAGAAGGTGGTATTGGGGGTTTCGAGGGCAGTGGAGGCATGGAAGGTGGTATTGGGTGCTGCAGGGGCAGTGGGGGTGCAGAAGGTGGTATCGGAGGCAGTAGGGGCACAGAAGGTGGTATCGGGTGTTGCAGGGACAGTGGGGGTGCAGAAGGTGATATGGGGTTGTGGGGGCAGTGGGAGGAGCAGAAGGTGCTAACGGGGGCAGTGGGGGTGCAGAAGGTGATGTGTGTGTGAGGAGGTGTTGCAGGAGGTGTGTATGGGGGGTTTGCAGGTGGTGCGTGTGCGGTGGGGTTGCAGGAGATGCATGTGCGTGGGGGTTGCAGGGTGTGCGTGGGATTGCAGGAGGTGATGGTGTGTGGGGGGGTTGTAGGAGGTGCGTGTGTGGGGGGGTTGCAGGAGGTGTGTGTGGGGTTGCAGGAGGTGCTTGTGTGGGGGGTTCCAGGAGGTGTGTGTGTGTCGGAGGGTTCCAGGAGGTGCATGTGTGTTTGTGTGTGTGGGCGGGTTGTGTGTGCGTGGGTAGGAGGTGCGTGTGTGGGGGTTGCAGAAGGAGCGTGTGGGGGGTTGCAGGAGGTGCGTGGGGGGTTGCAGGAGGTGCGTGTGTGTGTAAGGGGGGTTGCAGGAGGTGCATGTGTGTGTGGGGAGCAGGAGGTGCGTGTGTGGGGGTTGCAGGAGGTGCATGTGTGGGGGGTTGCAGGAGGTGTGTGTGGGGGATTGCAGGAAGTGCGTGTGGGGGGCTGCAGGAAGTGCGGGTGTGGGGGGTTCCAGGAGGTGCGTGTATGTGGGGTTACAGGAGGTGCGTGTGCGTGGGAGGGTTGCAGGAGATGCGTGTGTGTGTGGGGGGTTGCATGTGCATGTGTGAGGGCAGGAGGTGTGTGTGTGGGGGTTGCAGAAGGTGCGTGTGTGGGGGGTTGCAGAAGGTGCGTGTGTGGGGGGTTGCAAAAGGTGCGTGTGTGGGGGGTTGCAAAAGGTGCGTGTGTGGGGGGTTGCAAAAGGTGCGTGTGTTGGGGGTTGCAAAAGGTGCGTGTGTGGGGGGTTGCAGGAGCTGCGTGTGTGGGGGTTGCAGGAGGTGCGTGTGTGGGGGGTTCCAGGAGGTGCGTGTGTGGGGGGTTCAAGGAGGTGTGTGGGGGGGTTTACAGGAGGTGTGTGGGGGGGTTACAGGAGGTGCGTGTGTGTGTGTGGGGGGGGCTTGCATGTGCATGTGTGGGGGCAGGAGGTGCGTGTGGGGGGTTGAAGGAGGTGCGTGGGGGGTTGCAGGAGGTGCGTGGGGGAGGTTGCAGGAGGTGCGTGAGGTGCGTGGGGGAGGTTGCAGGAGGTGCGTGGGGGGTTGCAGGAGGTGCGTGTGTGGGGGGGTTGCAGGAGGTGCATGTGTGTGAGGGGGTTGCAGGTGGTGTGGGGGGTTTGCAGGAGATGGTGTGTGGGGTATTTGCAGGAGATGGTGGGGGGTTTACAGGAGGTGGTGTGTGGAGGGGTTGCAGGAGATGGAGTGTGTGTGTGTGTGTTTGCAGGGCGTGGGAGCTGCGCGCAGTAAGGAGAGAGACTTACATGGAGAGGGACACGGAGAGGAGGAAGTGATGAGTCAGAGGGAGGAGTTAGCTGCACACGCTGCATCTATTGGCTGTGAGCCGGCCCTTTCCCTCTGAGCTTCCTCCTCACACAGCCTTCCCACCAACGGACAGGATTTCCCCCCCTCGCGCAGGCCGGCCGGCAGATTCCTCTTCAGACATGCGCAATGTGCAAGTAAGTTGACGGCGACGGACTTTAAAACGGTTTTATTATATAGATGATTAAAGAAGATGGCTACAGACATCCATTTAAATTTTTCTTATAATATACCCGATAATTCGCTTTGTATGAGGACCCTCTCTGTTGTTGACCCGGACTGATTACTGATGATTCTGTCTCTGACGCAGCCTGTATGTATGGTTTATCCTGAGCAGCCTCAGAGTGATTGCTGATCCTGCCACGCTGACCCAGAGTATATACGGACCCTTCTGTAACGCTGACCCTGTTTTGTATGAGTGCCATCTCCTTTACCGAATCAGTCTGTATGAGTATCCTCTCTGTTGCCAACTCTGCTTGTATACAAATCCTCTCTGTTGCCAACCTGGATTGTGATATTGACCAAGCTATTTCTGACTCATTTGAGTTAAACGACCTGTACAGGCATTCCTTATTGTCCTCCTCACATCTCACCACATGCCCGCTCGACCCCATTCCCTCACATCTAATTCCTCCCCTCTCCTCCTCCCTCACCCCTGCTCTCACACACATCTTCAACCTATCTCTCTCCACTGGCTCCTTTCCATCCGCCTTCAAACACGCGCTAGTTACCCCTTTACTAAAGAAACCATCCCTTGATCCCAACTCTCCATCCAACTACCGCCCTGTATCCCTGCTTCCCTTCACATCAAAGCTCTTAGAAAAACTAGTCTTCAACCGCCTCTCCCTCTTCCTGTCCTCCAATTCCCTACTTGACCCCCTGCAATCTGGCTTCCGTCCCCTTCACTCAACTGAAACTGCCCTCACCAAAGTCACCAACGACCTCCTAACTGCTAAAAAACACGGCCACTATTCTATTCTCATCCTGCTCGACCTCTCGGCTGCTTTTGACACTGTTGACCACCCCCTCCTTCTACAGACCCTCAACTCTCTGGGTCTCGGTGACACTGCACTCGCTTGGGTCGAATCCTATTTATCCAACAGGTCCTTCTGTGTGTCCTTTGCTGGTAACTCCTCCTCCTCATTGCCTCTATCTGTTGGTGTACCTCAAGGCTCTGTCCTTGGTCCTCTGCTCTTTTCCATCTACACCTCCTCCCTGGGCAAAATCATCAACAGCTTTGGCTTCAATTACCACCTCTACGCTGATGACACTCAGATCTACCTCTCTACCCCTGATCTCTCTCCCCCTGTCCTTTCAAAAGTCAGTGACTGTTTATCTGGCATCTCCTCCTGGATGGCCTCCCACCACCTAAGATCAACATGTCAAAGACTGAACTCCTACTTATTCCTCCCTCCAATGCCTCCCCACCTCCTGACTTCTCTATCACGGTGGAGGGTATCACCATTTCCCCATCAAACCAAGTTCGCTGTCTTGGAGTTACACTTGACTCTGCTCTTTCCTTCATCCCCCACATCAAGTCTCTTTCCTCCTCCTGCCGATACCAACTGCGTAATATTTCCCGAATTCGGCCATTTCTTACCGCTGTCACCACAAAACAACTCATACACGCCCTGGTAATCTCCCGACTCGACTATTGCAATAATCTCTTATCTGGCCTCCCTCTGTCCCGCCTCTCCCCCTACAATCCATCCTGAACGCCTCCGCCAGGCTAATTCACCTCACCCGCCGCTCTGTCTCTGCCGCTCCCCTCTGTGAGTCCCTTCACTGGCTCCCCATCCACTGCAGAATTAAGTTCAAAATCCTTATCCTTACCTACAAAACCCTCACTAACTCAGCTCCCCACTACCTGTCCTCACTAATCACCAAATACACCCCGGCCCGCTCCCTAAGGTCAAACAGTGACCTGCGCCTAGCTTCTCCCCGCATCACCTCTTCCCATGATAGACTGCAGGATTTCTCACGCGCAGCCCCCACTCTCTGGAACGCTCTCCCTCGTACTGTCAGACTTTCCCCTAACTTCTCTTCTTTCAAACGCTCCCTTAAAACGTTCCTATTTAGGGAAGCCTACCACCCAACTCACTGACGCAACCATCAATCACTCTCACCTTACAGTCCTCTCCTCCTGTTTCCAACCCCAACCCTCCTAGATTGTGAGTTCCTACGGGAATAGGGCCCTCATCTCCTCCTGTACTGTTTGTCAAATGTTGTTCAATGTATTGTAACCCTGTCTATACTGTGCTTATTGTACAGCGCTGCGGAATATGCTGGCGCTTTATAAATAAAGAATAATAATAATAATAATAATAATCTGACAACAAGTGTAACCCTTTCTACCCCAGTGCACACTCAGTCCTGATATCTACTGCCAAAACATCCAAGCTATACTCTCTATTACTGGTGTGTTTATATTCCCTGGCTGTGAGTGATAGGGTTAGCGGTCCTGACCATCTAAGGATCGGAGGGTGCAGAGGTCTGTCTAAAGGGATCCACACCACGGTTATCGAGTCTGAACGTGACAAGCATTTAACGTTGTTACAAATGTATCTAATATGTAAATCTTCTTTTGAAAGCTCCATCACTTTGTAAAACGCGTTTACTACAAGGACCATGCAGGGAAGGAAATATACTTTAACGATAAAGGGGAACTGCCTGACCCGCTCCATCTGTTTAAGGTGGAATTGAAGCGACTAGGGACTCGTACATATGCAACTAAATCACGCATTGCAGTCATCGACACATCTCTTCCAGAAGATCACCAGTTTCCGTTAGAACAAATATTGGAAGTCTGGAAACATGGTAAAGTAAGTCAATTTTTTAAAAAAAAAACATTTTTTATCAACCTCCTTCACTACCAAAACACTTTTTGTTGACAAAGGTATTATTATAACATTTATTTGACACAAAATATGCATAATTAACCCCTTGAGGACCAATGACGTAACTGTTACATCATAAATGCATTAACTTTAAAGACCCTTGGTACTTAAGGGGTTAATAATTAACCTTTTCTCTGTGCTTGACTAGTGATGGCCCCGAACACCCCTGTGTTCGGTTCCCATTCAAACTCGAAAATCGGAAAAAGTTCAAACGAAATGCAAGTCAATGGGGCTCAAAAGTTCAAAAATTAAGGTCATCTCCAGAGGGCATATATGCAAAATATTGGTCATTAAAGGTGTATGGGGGTCCGGGTACTGCCCTGGGGGACAGGAAACAATGAAAAACAAATAAAATAAACTTTTTAACCATTTCACTGCTGAGTGTTGAGCCATTTCACCGCTTTTTTGCTCATGTTTAAATTGCGATTTGAAGCCATGGGAAATGTTTTACCACAGAGTGAGAAAAATTACGATCTTAACGCAAATGTTAACGCTCACTTGCTCGTGTTCACCGAAATATTACAATCCAAACCCAAATGGGTTAAGCAACCCATTTGCGTTTGGTACCTTGCGCTTTTCAGCACGAGGTTACTCTACTTTGTGCTACCTATACTTAATATGGGGAGCGCAAAGTGTTAATCAGCACTGGATTGCAAAGTCCCAACGCTGATTAACGTCCGGCTGTGGTTAGTGGAAAGTTAACCACATCCAGGACTTGCTGTTAACGGATTCCGCTTCTGCAGAATCCATTAACACAAGGCTGAAAAATAAAAAAATTAAATCAGATACTCACCTCCTGTCCCGCGGCGAGAACCACGGCTCTGACCGCCTCCTCTGTCCGGTGGGAGCAGGGAAAGACTGGGGGGGAAAGTCCCCCCAGTCTCTCCCTGCGTGTCACTACGCAGACACAGGGGCGGATCCAGACATAGGTTTCGGGGGGGGGGAAGATTCTACCTGTTTTGGCCAAGAGCTGGTGTTGGGTTCGCAGTGACAAGAGGATATATTTGCCCCAGCTCACATGGATATATTTGCTCCCAGCTCACATGGATATATTGCCCCAGCTCACATGTATATATTGCCACCAGCTCACATGGATATGTTTGCCCCTAGCTCTCACCTCCTCTGCTGCCACACCCCTCCGCAGGCACTCCGAGTACCCGCCGGCTATTTTTCTCCCTACGAGCGGCCGCTGGCATGCAGATTGGCCGCTCACTGAGAACCACCTGACCAGCGCAGCTGCGTTCTCGCGAGATTGCGGAGTTCACCTGAACAAGAATATCTTTATTTTTAGATTTTTTAGGACCTTTTAAGCATTTTTTGGAAAAAAAATTTAAAACATTTTTGTTCTCAAACTTTTTTTTCTCGTGTTGCTTCACATTTTAACATCCGTCGTAGCATAAAATTATGATCAATAGAGACCCACGCATGAAGTACGTCCCCACAGAAGTGTGAACGCACAACGCACGTGGCACTGGATGCAATTTAGGCAAGAATGTCAAACCACTAGGACGGACGCACAGAGTGCGCCACGTCTGCGTATCTTTGTGTGTGAGTGATGGAGCGTAGTCAGACTGACTGCATTTTTGACGTCCAGCATTTTTGATGGACTAAATGTTTTTTCATATCATGTATCAATTATTTTCATTTTACATATTAATTTCTATTTCTCAATGAAATTTTTTTTTTATTGTAACAAATTTTTATTGAAAATTGAGGGTTACCGTGAATAAAGGTTGTACATCAAAGATACAATATGATATTCAAACATCTATATACTTTCCATGGTAATGTAATGGTGCATTCAGAAGGCATGTTTGGTGACCTTCAGGAAGGTACATATTAACTTTCTAGGGGGGTTGGGAAGTGGAGGTGAGAGTAGGGGTGTGAGGGAGATTGGGGGTAGAAAGGGGGTTTCGAGAGTCATGTTGAGTGAGGGATCCATGTCTCTTGGGGTAGAGATTTTCATTCTATTAAGCCGCAGTCCTGAAATATCAGAGTACTTCTTTGAGTAGCATCAGTGGTACGCACGAGAGTCAAAGTTTTACAATCTCAGGTAGTGGAAGAACTACGTGTGAGAGGTCAGGCAGCTGGCCAGTAAAACCATCGGTGCAGATGTTTGTCTGTAGTGCCAGCCGCTCGATGAAGAAGGTCTTCGATGTTGCGGAGATCTTGTAGCTCCTGTACCCATTCCTTAATGGAGGGGGCTGTGGTCGATTTCCAATGTCGGGGGATAACAGCCTTAGCCGCGTTCAAAAGCCTGATGTCCAATGAGTTCGCATAATCTACCGACAAAACTGTGTGGTGCAAAAGCATCGGAGCAGGGGAAAAGTCAGGGGGCATAGTGGAGATCTTACAGATGGTGTCATGTACTGTATGCCAGAACGATTGGAGATGCGGGCAGGACCACCACATGTGAAGCAGGTCGGCATGGGGAGAATGGCATTTCCAGCAGGAACCATCAGTTCGGGTGTCATAGTGGGCAATCAGCGCGGGAGGTTTGTACCATCTCGATAATAGCTTATAGGCCGTTTCTTGCGTTCTGCTAGCTATGGAGCATTTTGTGGCGAGGGTGGTGATTTTATCCCATTCGTCATCTGTGAAGGGCTGCTGTAGGTCTGCCTCCCATCTGGTCCTATAAGGGGGCTCAGGGCAGGTCAGGTCCCGAAGCAGGCCGTAAAGGAGGGATATACCATGGGACAGGGTACTGGGGCGATGTATCAGCATTACAAAAGGTGTGAGGGGTCGTGTAAAGGCGGACGGCTGTGGTAAGGTGCGTAAGTATGTGGTCAGGCAGTGTAGATGAAATCATGTGAGAAATGAGTGTGGGTGAGGCAGTGGGATAGCTGCTGGAGACTTGAATGTGTCTCCGTCAATGTATAGTGAGGCTCGTATCTGCTGGGTCCTGTCCTGAGTGGGGAGGACGTGTCTGGAGAATACAGGTAAGCGATCAATAGGGAGGAGGGGGAGGGCCATGGGGCAATTGTCATGGAATGTTGGAGGGCTTTCCAGATTTTAAGGGTAGCGGAGACGGTGGGGTGTGAGGGGAGCGTACATTTTGTGGCAGTGTCCAGAAGCCACGGGAGCGAGGCTAGGTCACCTCCAGCGAGATCCCTCTACAGGGGTACCCAGAGATTTTGGGAGGGGTTGTTCAACCATTCTGAAATGTGAAGTAAATGTGTAGCTTGATAGTATTGCTTAAGGTTGGGTAGGGCCAGGCCGCCTTTGAGTTTCGAGGCAGTCAAAAGGTGAAATTTATGTCGGGGTTGGCGGTTGTTCCACACATAGGTGGTAAAGGTCGACTGCAGGGAGTTGAAGAACAGTCTAGGTATGGTGATCGGCAGTGTCTGGAAAAGATACAGTATGCGGGGTAGGATATTCATTTTTAGGACATTTATGCGGCCAAACCAGGTGACATGGGGGAAGGCCCAAGACGCTAGGTCCGAGGAAATGGATTGTAGCAAGGGGAGGAAGTTCGTTGAGTAGAGCGTGGACAGGTCTGAAGTCAGTTGGACGCCTATGTACTTGAACACAGAGTTGCGCCATCTAAACGGGAATGCTGCCTGCAGCTGCGCGCGTATTGGAGGTGGGATATTCACCCTCAAAATCTCGTATTTTGTCATATTAATTTTGTAGTGACTATACGAGCTGTATTCGCGTAGGAGTGCCGTGAGGGATGGGAGAGTCACTAGGGGTTGGCAAATGAAGAACAACAGGTCGTCAGCATACGCGGCAACCTTGTGGTGCTGCATTCCTACTGTCACACTGTGTATTGAGGTATCTGTCCTGATTGCTTGTAGAAGAGGTTCTAGGGAGAGGGCAAACAACATCAGGGAGAGGGGGCAACCCTCCCGTGTTCTGTTTTGAATAGGGAATGAGGGGGAGAGGATGCCGTTCAGATTAACTCTGGCCGAGGGGCATGAGTAGAGGGCGCCAATCCAGGTCATAAGATTGGGGCCGAAGCCCATACAGCCCAGTGTTTGGAAGAGGAAGGCCCACCGCACTCGGTCAAACGCCTTTTCGGCATCTGTGGAGAGCAGGAGTATGGGTTCAGATTTGGGGAGGGAGGCTGGGTGTATCAGGTTGATCACTCGCACGGTATTATCCCTCGCATCCCTGCCCAGTATGAAACCAGACTGGTCAAGATGTACCAGCCCAGGGACATAGCGGGCAAGTCTCGAGGCAATGGCTTTTGCAAACAGTTTGATATCTTGGTTAAGCAGCGATATGGGGC
Organism: Leptobrachium leishanense; assembly: GCA_009667805.1. NCBI lineage: Eukaryota > Metazoa > Chordata > Amphibia > Anura > Megophryidae > Leptobrachium > Leptobrachium leishanense. The sequence continues at coordinate 532,314,305 of CM019063.1, read as the reverse complement.
GGTAATTTGCGCAAACATCCGGGTCTTTTCCCGGCTTCGGGATAAGGGTGATAGTGGCCTCTAGTGTCTGCGGTGGCAGGGAGTGCGGCCTCTGAATCAGCGTGTTAAAAGCGACAAGCCACGCCGGGGCAAGGGATGGGAGAAATACTTTATAGTACCATAGGGATAGCCCATCCGGTCCCGGGGTTTTGCCTGTCGGTGTGTTTTTGATCGTTTGCAACAGTTCTTCTATTGTGAAAGGTGATTCCAAGGCGGTTCGCTGGGGTAGGGACAATTAAATATGGACATGTTTACGTATGAACTGGAGCATTAAAGAGGGAGGGGGGTACTACCCTCTTCCTGGGAAAGGTTGTATAAGTGATGGAAATGGTCTTGAAGCAGCGCAATCATGTCCCGAGGTAGCGTGGCGTGGGATCCTTGGGGTGTGCGGAGTTTGGAGATGTACAATTTATGTCTATGGGATCTAAGGGCGCGGTTAATTTTATTTCCCATCTACATCTACAGTATCATCAGTCAGAAAGTGTAAGTTTGTTTGCACGGACGCACAGTGTGCTCAGAATGCGTTTGTCTGACATTAGCTTTTATCGATGGTGTATGACACCGAGAATCTAACAGGGTTATTCAAAGAGATCCGAATTGTGGCCGAAAGGTAACCAAACAGTGAAATTCAACGTACAGTTACCTTCACAGTTGCCCGGCTGTTCGATGGTTTCATTCCGCAGGTTAATTCAGGAGAATCCCATAGGCTTCAATGTTAAAAATATTCCCGTTTTAATCCAATATCTACTAAACCGTTGCTTATAATAGGGAACAAAGATATCTTAAGGCGCTGTGCAGTGTATAGACTCAATTGGTGTCTGATCACCGTAAGAGTGTGCTGCCAACTTAGGGGTGGTTGCAGAGCCTTAATGCTGCTACGTGTTGGACAGAGAAGAGAATGTGGGTACCCCTTCGTGCGGCGCTGCTCGCGGATAAAACTATTAGAAGGAGCAGTAGGACGAGGTGTGCTCCTTAGTATTGTCAGTTATCCTGACTTAGTTATGACAAATCAGGTTTAAACAAACGAGTATAGGCAATCAATCCCTATTTCAGTCGGTGCAAAAAATGATTCTATACACAATAGTCTGTTATGTTAGATTGATCCTCATTTGATTCCAGTGTGCCACCTAGTGTCCAAATGGTGGAATTGTTCTGGTAATGCTATGTCAGTTTCAGCCTCTGCTCCTCTTGACCCTTCAATATTCCTCCAAGAGAAAGAGTTGTGGTTAGGGGTGCATCCAGGTCTGTCAGACAATGTCGTTATAGACAATGAAAATTTATGCACTTACGTTAGGATTTGATGGATGCTGCTGAATCCTTGGCAGTGTATCAATATACCTCTTGAAACTTGCTCCTTGGTGGCTTTTTCCTTCAGTTGGCCTCGTCCAGGAATAGCTGCAAAGCTACCCTTTTACGGAGCTTCTAGTTACTGGCGGCGTTTTAAGGATGGCGACTGGATGCAATTAGGGGTTAAATCTTTTTAGCAAATTTATTCTAGCAGCTTCACATCAATCAAAAGGATAATAAAATCAATAAAAATAACGTAGGGCATAAAAAACACATAAAAATATGTACTAAAAAGAGTCCATAATAATAGTCTGTGATAAAAGTTTAACATAGGGGTCTCCAAGACGCGTTTCGCCAGCTCCCTGGCCAGCTTCATCAATTGGATGCCCCCTATGCTGTAGCGCAGTGTATTTAACAAGTTTTTGGGGCAGGAAATGTTTTGTTTTCTCATGTCGTTCTGTGCATGCGCGCTGCTCCGTTTTCCTTCTGGTCACGTGTTGGTGATGTCATCCTGGGTAGGCTCCATCTCTGACTGCACACAGATCGGGGTTCTCGCTAGTGAATGTTCCACTTGCGTTTGAATACCATGGCAGGGGGGAGTGTTAAAGGCAATGACATTTTTACTCTATGCTCATTATGGAGCTGAGTTGAGAAACATATTAAACATTTGAACTTAAAAAAAAGAAAAGCATGAAGTTTGCAGCCGTGTCTGCTCTGAATGCGGGGTTCCATTATAGATACCCTTGTATATGCTGACAGTATGGGATGCATCCTTCTTATTGTACAATGGGAATGATATAGGGGGGACATTAATTCATCCTTCTTATCACCAGTAGGGATGTGCGGTTCGGTTCGATCGGTTCGGAGTTCGATTCGAAAATCGCCTGTTCGCATGTTCGTGAACTACGAACATTTCCGCAGGTTCGCCACATGTTCGCCCACAATGGACCACAATGCACTTTTCCACTGACCTGAAACTTGTAATTGGCTACAGGCTTGCACCTGGCCACAGGTCAGGTGCAAGACAGGTTCAAGACTATGCCAATCACGGCTCAGAGTCCTGATTGGGCAAATTTTGCCCAATCATGGGCTCACAGAGCTAGGTCCCGCAGCACACTATATAAGGCTTCACACAGCACTTCAGCACGTGTTTGAGAGGAGATTGTTGTTGTGTTAGTGTGTGTTCTCACTGCCAGTCTGCCACCAGCTACTGGGGGGGGGAGTCTCATTTCTACAAAATATATGGGAATTGTTCTAATCTGTGTGTTCTCACTGCCACCAAGTATTTTGGGGGTCAGTAATTTCTACAAAATATCTGGGAATTGTTCTAATCCGTGTGTTCTCACTGGCTGCCACCAAGTATTTTGGGGGGGGGGCAGTAATTTCTACAAAATATTTGGGAATTGTTATAATCTGTGTGTTCTCACTGGCTGCCACCAAGTATTTTGGGGGGTCAGTAATTTCTACAAAATATTTGGGAATTGTTATTATCCGTGTGTTCTCACTGCCTGCCACCAAGTATTTTGGGGGGTCAGTAATTTCTACAAAATATCCGGGAATTGTGGTAATCTGTGTCTTGTCACTGCCACCTATCAGTGGGTCTCACTGATTTATAGGAGGTTTCTGAGAATTGTAATCTGTGTCTTGTCACTGGCTGCCAGCTTTCAGGGTGTCTCACTGAGTTATACCAGAGTTCTGGAAATATTTAATCTTTATAACAGAGTTGAATCAGAGTTCTGTATATCTTTAATCTATATATCACTCACCATTTCAGAAAGACCAAAAAGGACAGGCAGACGCTCCCAGGTACAGATAAAAGGGCAAGCAGCCTCTGTGTTGGGAGGCTGTACCTCTGGTGGCCGTGGAGGTGGTGCATCCTCTGCAGGGGCACTCTTGTCCTTTCTAACTGGTGCTGGCCTTCTTAAGCAGCAGCAACATACAGAGGATTTGGTGGATTGGCTAACCAGGCCATACTCATCCTCCGAGTCCTCTGCCAGCCAAGCTTGTAGTGGATTACAGTCCATCTCAGCTGCCAAAACATCTAACTCAGCCTCCATGTCCACAGCTACTCCTGCCGTAGCCTCACTATCACACACGGAGGAGTCAGCTGAATTGTTTGACTACAATGCCAGTGACATGCTGCTTGAGGATGTGCAGCAACTACAGTGCTCTGATTCAATCTCTGAGGTTGAGGGGAATATAACCAACCTAGAGGAAGGGGGTGCCAGTGATGACACACAAATAACTGGCACTCATGTTGCCCCAGCAGCTGCAGCATACTGCCAAGTTGGCTCCAGTGACGAGGAGATAGGGGTGATGACAATGATGATGAGGTCACTGACTCCACCTGGGTGCCTGATCAAACAGAGGAGTAAAGTGAGGAGGAGGAGGAGGCACAAAAAACATGAGGCACAACATCCTCTATGACCAACCATAGCACTAGCCAGTCCAAGGCATCAGATGTCAGAGCTGCTCAGGTGCAGAGTGCTGTTGTCTCAAAGGACACATCCAGGAACTTTGCTGTCTGGGAGTTCTTTAAGAAATGTGCAGCAGACCCCACCATTGCTATTTGTAATCTATGTCAGATGAGGCTCAAGCATGGGAAAGACACCGGATGCTTGGGTACCATGTGCTTAAGGCGAAATGTGACCACCTGCCATGCATCCTGTTGGCACAAAACTTTGCGTAGGTCCTCCTCACCTGTCTCTACCCCCACTGTATGTCCTGCCATGTCATTGACTTCAACCTCCACTACAGGGATGATGCTATAGTAATGGATGTACCAGGTCCTTCCTCACAATGTGACAGCATCCCATCAGCTGAAGATTTACGCAGTCAGATTACGTTGCCGCAGCTGCTGCAGCGTAAGAAAAAATATAGTCCCAACCATCCCCCAAGCACAGTGTCTAAATGCCAGCTTACCAAAATTACTCGCATAGCAGCTGCTGCCTTTCCAGCTGGTGGACTCTGCTCCTTTCCGTGAATTTGCTGAATGTGTTGTACCACAGTGGCAGGTTCCAAAACGCCATTACTTTTCACGGAAGGCCATTCAAGTACAAAACCAGCACGTGGAAGACAATGTTATGGAGTCATTGGGAAAGGCAGTCAGCAGCAATGTGCATATGACTTTAGACACATGGTCCAGCAAGCATGGACAGGGCCATTACATTTCATTCACGGCACACTGGGTAACTCTGATTGCAGCTGGGAGAGATCCAAGATGGGGCTCTGTGCTGGAGCTTGTTCATCCACCACGCCTCCAGAAAGCTGCTTTATGAGGTCTGTCTGCTCCAACACCACCTCTCCCTCTTCCTCCTCCTCCTACTCCTCCTTCTGTGTCTCTGGCGAAGTGGCAGTTAAACCGACACGTGACAGGGGCTGCGTAATGGCTCAAGCAAAAAGATGCCATACTGTGCTTGAGCTGGTTTTTTTAGGGGACAGGAGCCACACCGGGCCAGCAATTCTGTCAGCTCTGCAGGGGCAGGTGCAGAGATGGTTAACACCACGCCAGCTTCAGCTGGGAATGGTCATCTGTGATAATGGCAGCAACCTTCTCTCCGCCCTACGCAAGGGTAAGTTGACACATGTACCATGCCTAGCACACGTCCTAAATCTGGTGGTACAGTGTTTCCTAACCAGGTAACTAGGGCTGGCAGAGCTTCTCCGCAAGGCCAGAAAAGTCTGCAGCCACTTCAGATGGTCATTCCCAGCAAGCGTTCTCCTGGCAAAAATTCTAAGAGAATTCCACCTTCCCACAAACCAGCTGAACTGTGACATGCCCACCAGGTGGAACTCGACATTAGCAATGCTGCAGCGTCTGCACATGCAGCAGAGGGCCATCAACGAGTACCTGTGTGAGTATGGCACAAGAACAGGTTTAGGTCAACTTGTTTACCCCCCTCCCGCAGTGGCTGATGAACAAGGATGCATCTACTGTACTGTCACCATTTGAGTAGGCAACGAGGATGGTGAGCAGGGACAGTGCATGCATCAGTGACACAATTCCTTTAGTGTTCCTGCTGGAGCACACTGTACGTGGAATTATAGATAAGGCTCTAGAGGCAGAGCAGCAGGAGGAAGAGGAGTCCTTCCCTAGCTCTCAAGGCCACAGTCTTTCCGCAGACAGCATTCCAGCGGGTCCTACTCAGATCAGACAGGAGGAGGAGGAGGAGGAATATTTAAGTAGTGGGGGCATTGAAGGTGGGGATTCCTCAAGGGAATGTTTTGTTTGCCCAGAAACCCAAGGACTAGTACGTGGCTGGGAGGAGGAAGTGCATGATAGGATCATCCTATTCATTGACCAGGAAGACTCGGAAGTAGGCTTGTGCACTGATTTTTTTTTCGGTTCGATTCGGTTCGATTTTTCGGATTTTTAAACTTTTCGATTCGGCTCGTTTCGACCGATTTCGGTTTCGATCCGATTCGGTTCGGCTCGTTTTTCGGGTACATTTTTTTTTCGGAATATCGACCATTTTTCGTATTTTCGTGTCACTGTGCTCGGTTTTTGTATCGACTTTTCGTGATTTCGGAAATTTTCGTTTTTCGGAATTGTACATTTTTCGGAATATCGACCATGTTTCGTATTTTTCGTTTCACTTTGTTCGTTTTTTGTATAGACTTTTCGGGAAATTTCATTTTTTGGAAAATTTTCGTTTTTCGGAACGTCTGTTCTCCTCGTTTGACACATTTCAAGTCCATTCGAAAAATCCGAAAATATTTCGTTTCGGCTCGGAAAACGTTTCGGATCTGACACTTTCGGATCTAAAAAATTTCGGAAATTCGGCCGCATCCGAAAACACGAATCGGGAAATTTCGTGAAAATTCCGAAATTCCGAAACCCGAAACGCACATCCCTACTCGGAAGCTAATGCCACCTCCAACCTACGCTGCATGGGCTCCCTTATCCTACAAAGCCTGGTAAAGCAACCCAGTATTCGTGCTATCAAGGAGAGGGATCATTACTGGTTGGCAAGCCTTCTTGATCCACGATACAAGGGGAAAGTTGCAGAGCTCATCCTGCCCGCACAGAGGGAGCACAGGATGAAAAAACTTGAGGACGCTCTAAAGCAACACTTGTGCATACCTTTCCAGGCACTGGTAGGTTACCAAGTGATGACACAGTTGCTTCTTAGGCTGTGGATGATCAGAGGAATAGAGGTGAAGACCGGGGCCGCTTGACTGATGCCTTTTTCAATTTTTTTAGTCCACGACGCCCAGGGACGTCAAATGTAGGCACCCATTGCCAGCGTCTTCACCGTATGGTGCAGGACTACCTAGGGGCAAGGGCAGACCTGGATACCTTTCCAGCAGATGATCCACTGTCTTACTGGGTGTTAAGATTGGATCCTGGCCAGAACTTAGTCAATATACTATGCAGCTACTAGGTTGCCCTTCATCCAGCGTGCTTTCTGAAAGGACGTTCAGTGCCGCAGGAAGGTTTTGTCACAGACAAAAGAGTGCATCTGTCCACCGACTCTGTAGACTGGCTGACATTTATAAAAATGAATCAGTCCTGGATCAGTAGCTATCACTCCCCTGTTGCTGAATGCTGATGTAACTGAATAGATCGGGGATCTCTTCTACATTCCCAAAACCTCTACCACATCACTCTTCCACAACACCACAGAGGGGTTACTGTATGATGGCACTTGCTGGCCTGGCACCATAGGCACAATATTTGGGTGCACTGACGCCTTTACCAGAATTATATAATTTAAAATTTTTGGACCGCAGGGTCCAACCTTGCACTCTTCCACAATACCACAAAAGGGTTACGGTGTGAAGGCACTTGCTGCCATGACAGGCACAATATTTGGGTGCACTGACGCCTGTACCAGAATTATTTCATTTTAATTTTTTGCAATGTAGGGTCGAACCCTGCACTCTTCCACAATACCACAGGGGGGTTACAGTGTGACAGCACTTGCTGCCATGAAAGGTGCAATATTTGGCTGCAGAGACGCCTGTGCCACATTTATATCATTTTAATTTTTTGAACCTCAGGGTCCAACCCTGCACTCTTCCACAATACCACAAAAGGGTTACGGTGTGACGGCACTGTTGCCGACACTAAAGGCCCAATTTTAAAGCACCTATTGTTACTTTCATCCAAAGCCTGCATAAGTTTCACAATAATTTAGCAAAAAAAAATCACTAAACTTGTTCTGCGCGTCCTAAAAGGTCTCCTCTTTTAATACAAACTGCCACCCCAAGCAGTTGTTTTTGAATAGATTAAAGGAAAACCGTTTACCGTCATTTGAAATGTTATTTTTTTGCTTTTAAATGTTTCTATACATCCTACAAATCCACCACTTCAAGGGCAGGTTATGGGGTCCTCCTTGGCATGATATTTGAAGGAATTTTTCGTTTTTATTTTTAACTCTTATTTCATGGAAAACTTACTGTCCCTTTAAAAATGTTTTTTTTAAAACTTTTTGTCCTTGTTTCCTGTCCCCCAGGACACTACCCGGACCCCCATACACCTTTCATGGGAAATATCTTGCATATATGCCCTCTCGCAGGGCACTCTAAAAACCGAAGTTTTGACTCCCATTTACTTGCATTGAGTTTGGTTCGTGGTCGAGTTCGAACTCGAACTTTTGAAATTGTTCGAGTTCGAATGTGAACCTAACACGGGGGTGTTCGGCTCATCCCTAATCACCAGATGTTTAACATTAGTGCATTTAATTGTTTCTAATGAATCAACATAGAGGATTATTTGGTGAAAAATAAATAAATCGTCTGTGCTTATTAATAGAATAATGTTCGACCTTATCACAAAGATCTGCATTACGAATAAATGCACTAGTATACAGTGGATTAGGTATGTGCTTGACATCTGGACATAGAATCTATATGTCACGGGTTCCTCTGTCATAATTTGCCATGGCGCGTGACTGTATTCATAAAATGTGAGATATATCAAGCATATTGTGCAGGGAACGGTGGGAGATAATATACATATCATTGGTCTATTGTACCAATTCTTTGAGGATGATTGGTGCTAGGGATGTGCGTTTCAGGTTTCGGAATTTCGGGAATTTTCACGAAATTTCCCGATTCGTGTTTTCGGACGCGGACGATTTTCCGAAAATTTTTAGATCCGAAAATGTCAGATCCGAAAAGTTTTCCGAGCCGAAACGAAATATTTTCGGAATTTTCGAATGGACTTGAAATGTGTCAAATCGAAATTTATTGCTTTGAAACGAGGAGAACAGACGTCCCGAAAAAACGAAAATTTCTGAAATGACGAAAAGTCGATACAAAAAAGAGCAAAGTGACACGAAAATACGAAAAATGGTCGATATCCTGATAACATGTACAATTCCGAAAAACGAAAATTTCCGAAATCACGAAAAGTCGATACAAAAAACTAGCAAAGTGACACGAAAATACGAAAAATGGTCGATATTCCGAAAAAAAAATGTACCCGAAAAACGAGTCGACCCGAACCGAATCGAAACAGAAATCGGTCGAAACGAGCCGAATCAAAATTTAAACATCTGAAAAATCGAACCGAATCGAACCGAAAAAAAAATCGGTGCACAAGCCTAATTGGTGCCATGGAGGTGTACATGCTAAAAATAGTCTTCTAGCTAGTTGGTATATTCGGGTCTTTGAGTGGGTATTGCCCCTTATGTGGAGATGCCTAAATCTTATATGAATCTCTTCCTTGAGGAGATGTTTCCCAGATATTGAAAAAAACATTCCATCTTCTGGGTTTGGCTATGGAATAGGCGTTGTCCTTGTTTTGCGGGCAGAGCCGGGGGTTTAGTATATGGATAGAAAAGTATGTGTCAGGTCTTTAAGGTGGTAGGGAGGTAGGGGAGCATTCATAGTAAGGCTAGGGTCAGACGAAAGCATTTTTACACGCGAACGTAAAAAAGTGCGTCCGAACGAATTGACATATTTTTTCACGGAATTCGCGAAAACGGTCATACGATGCGCATCTTCGTGCGTGATTTTTTACGGATCCAAACCAGGAAACTTTGGGTGTCTGGACTTTATGTTGGCCGGACATGAGCAGCGTCTGACGTCTCCTAATCACGCAAACACGCCACTATGCCGCAGCTGCGCACTCTGTACGTCCGTACTAGCGTTTCAGCGTTCTCGAAAAAATGCGTTCGTTTTCCACTTGCGTTGCGCGGCCGGACTTTCGTGCGACCGTACTTCGTATATTTCCCGTCATTGCCCGTCATTTGCTGCTAGTGTGGCCGTAATTATGTGCGCCAGAACGCACGTTAAAAGTGCGCTCTTCTGACCCCAGCCTAAACCCCTGAAAGCGGAATGGGGGTTTCTATTAGGATGGAGTCGTGGTCTGCCTTGAAACCTTGGGATATGCAGCTTTTCATACAGGGGAATCTTGACATTTAATGGAAGGGTGAAGGTAGAGCATAATGTCCATATCTTCTTGTTTGTCCCTTAAAGTCTTGGTCAATAGGGATGAGCCGAACACCACCGTGTTCGGTTCGCATTCGAACTCGAACTTTCCAAGTGTTCACATTCAAACTCGAACTCGAACGCAATTCAAGTCAATGGGACTCAAAATTCAATTTTTAGAGTGCCCTCCAAGAGGGCATATTTTCTAGATATTAGCCATAAAAGGTGTATGGGGGTCCGGGTAGTGCCCTGGGGGACAGGAAACAAGGACAAAAAGTTAAAAAAAAAATGTTTTTAAAGGGACAGTGAGTTTTCCATGAAATAAGGGTTAAAAATTCCTTCAAATATCGTGCCTAGGAGGTCCCCATAACCTGCCCGTGAAGTGGCGGATTTCTAGGATGTATAGAAACATTTAAAAACAAAAAAATGACGTTTCAAATGAAGGTAAATGCTTTTCCTTTAATCTATCCATAAACAACTGCTTGGGGCGGCAGCCTGCATGAAAAGACATTTTAGGACACGCAGAACAAGTTTAGTGATTTTTTTTGGCAAAATTATTGTGAAACTTATGCAGGCTTTGGATGAAGGTAACAATACGTGCTTTAAAATTGGGCCTTTAGCGTCGGCAACAGTGCCGTCACACCGTAACCCCTCTGTGGTATTGTGGAAGAGTGCAGGGGTGGAGCATGCGGTCCTATATTAAAAAGATATGAATCTGGTAAAGACGTCAGTGCACCCAAATATTGTGCCTTTGGTGCCAGGCCAGCAAGTGCATTCATACAGCAACCCCTTTGTGGTGTTGTGGAAGAGTGCAGGGGTGGACCACGCGGTACTATATTAAAAAGATATGAATCTGGTAAAGGCATCAGTGCACCCAGATATTGTGCTTTTGGTGCCAGGCCAGCAAGTACTATCATACAGTAACCCCTCTGTAGTATTGTGGAAGAATGCAGGGGTGGACCTTGCGGTCTTATATTAAAAAAGATATGCATCTGGTAATGGGCGACAGTGCACCCAGATATTGTGCTTTTGGTTCCAGACTGCCAGTCCAGCAAGTACTATAGAAACATAGAAACATAGGTTCTTATCTGCCAACATTTTTCTTTCGGCCCATCTAGTCTGCCCAATTACATGGATACTTTACCTGGATTTATCTTTTGTTTAGGATAGCCTTATGCCTATCCCATGCTTGCTTAAATTCAATTACTGTTTTGGCCTCTACCACTTCTACTGGAAGACTGTTCCATGTATCCACCACTCTCTCAGTAAAATAATGCTTCCTGATGTTACTTTTAAACCTTTGCCCCTCTAATCTAAGACTATGTCCTCTTGTTTTGCTACTTTGTTTCCGTTTAAATATACTCCCTTCTTCTACCTTGTGGATTCCCTTTACGTATTTAAATGTTTATATCATATCTCCTCTGTCTTGTCTTTTTTCCAAGCTGTACATGTTAAGATCATTAAGCCTTTCCTGGTAACTTTTCTCCTTCAAGCAGTACACCATTTTAGTAGCCCTTCTCTGAACTCTCTCTAAGATGTCTATATCCTTCTGGAGATACGGTCTCCAGTACTGCACACAGTACTCCAAGTGAGGTCTCACCAGTGCTCTGTATAGTGGCATGAGCACTTCCCTTTTCCTACTGCTAATACCTCTCCCTACACAACCAAGCATTCTGCTAGCTTTTCCTGCATCTCTATTACATTAACTACTTACCCTTAGATCCTCTGAAATAATAACCCCTAAATCACTTTCCTCAGATGTTGAGGTTAGGACTGTATCAAATATTCTATATTCAACCCTTGGGTTTTTATGTCCCAGGTGCATTATCTTGCACTTATCCACATTAAAACTCAATTGCCACAGCTCCGACCACTTTTTAAGTTTACCTAAATCATTTGTCATTTGGCTGATCCCTCCAGGAACGTCAACCCTGTTGCAAATCTTTGTGTCATCAGCAAAAAGACAAACTTTTCCATTAATACCTTCTGCAATATCACTAATAAAAATATTAAAGAGAATGGGTCCAAGTACTGACCGACCCCTGAGGTATCCCACTGGTAACAAGACCTTGCGCCGAATAAACTCCATTTACCACAACCCTCTGTTGCCTGTCACTCAGCCAGTGCCTAATCCATTCAACAATATTGGAATCCAAGCTCAAAGATTGCAATTTATTGATAAGCCTTCTATGCGGAACAGTATTAAAAGCCTTACTGAAATCTAAATAAGCAATGTTTACTGCACCACCCAGCGTCTATTATTTTTGTTACCCAATCAAAAAAATCAATAAGATTAGTTTGGCATGATCTCCCTGAGGTAAACCCATGTTGTTTCTGATCCTGTAATCTATGTGTTTTTAGATGTTCAACAATCCTTTCCTTTAACATGGTTTCCATTAATTTCCCCACTACTGACGTAAGACTAACTGGCCTATAGTTCCCCGATTACTCCCTACTACCCTTCTTGTAAATGGGCACAACATTTGCTAATTTCCAGTCTTCTGGGATGACTCCCGTTAGCAAGGATTGGTTAAATAAATCTGTTAACGGTTTTGCTATTACATCACTGAGCTCTTTTAATAATTTAGGGTGGATCCCATCAGGCCCCATTGACTTATTTGTCTTTACTTTAGACAGCTGCTGTAGAACCTCCTCCTCTGTAAACTTATATGTAAATGTCTCGTTAGTGTTTCCTCCTAACTGAGGTCCCTTTCCTTCCTTTTCTTCTGCAAAGACTGAACAAAAATATTCATTGAGGCAGTCAGCGAGACTTTTATCCTCTTCTACATACCTTCCTTCCTTTGTTTTTAATCTAACTAATCCTTATTTTACTTTTCTTTTCTCGTTTATGTATCTAAAAAATGTTTTGTCCCCTTTTTTACTGACTGAGCTATTTTCTCTTCTGCGCGTGCTTTGGAAGCTCTTATAAATTGCTTTGCCTCTTTCTGCCTAATCTTATAGGTTTGCCTGAGTTTTTTTATAAATATTGAATGCTGTCTTTTTGTTCTTCACTATTTTGGCCACTTCTGCAGAGTACCACAGTGGTTTCTTCCCTTTTTTGTTTTTGCTAACAAGCTGAATGCAATTGCCTGTGGCCTTCAATAATGCTTCGTTTTAAATAATCCCATTTCTCCTGGACTCCCTTTAAACTCCTCCAGTCTGATAATGACTCCTTCACGCAAAATCTCATTTTAGAAAAATCTGTTTTTTTAAAGTCTAAAACTTTTTGTTTTTGTGTGGTGCGGCTCCATCCCTGTTCTTATATTAAACCATACTGACTGGTGATCACTAGATCCCAAATTTTCACCTACAACAATGTCCGATACCAAACCTCCATTTGTGAGTATTAAATTCAATATGGCCTCTTTACGGGTCGGCTCCTCAACTACTTGTGTTAGAGATAATCCCAGTAGGGAGTTTAGAATATATGTACTCACGGTGCACCCAGCTGTTTTGGTTTTCCAGTTCACATCAGGAAGATTAAAGTCCCCCATGATAATAACTTCCCCCTTCATTGCCATTTTGGCTATTTCCTCAACCAGCAGATTATCTAGCTCTTCTACTTGTCCAGGGGGTCTATAGATCACACCTACACGAGCTACTGTATGTTTGCCAAATGTTAGCGTAACCCAAACTGACTCTATGTTCACCTCGCTCACTTTTATTTGGTTCGTTTTTATGTTGTTTTTCACATACAGGGCCACTCCTCCTCCTTTCCTACCTTCTCTGTCTTTTCTATATAAAGAGTACCCCGGTATTGTTATGTCCCAGTTATTTTTCTCACTGAACCATGTCTCAGTAACCGCCACTAAATCTACTTTTTCAGCTGCCATCATTGCATCCAGTTCATTGATTTTATTGACTAAACTGCGAGTATTTATAGACACGACTCTGAACTTGTCATTTTTTTCCCCGCATGTTGCTTGCACCCTCCGATTTAGTTTTGGGGGACAATCGGGCAGATTGTTTTTTACCCTTTTGTCCCCCCCCTCCTAGTTTAAATATTCCTTTGTGAAACCTTTGAAATTCTCACTGAGAACATATGTTCCCCTATGAGTAAGATGCAAACCATCTTTTTTATACAGTTCCTTTCTGCTCCATTTAGAGCTATCATGGGACACAAAGCCAAATCCTTGCTCCCGACACCATTCCCGAAGCCACAAATTAAATTCCCTATTGCGCTTCTCCCTATCCTGAATGTTATGCACAGGCAAAACTTCAGAGAATGACACAGTGGAGGCAATCTCCTGTATTTCACCTCCAAGAACACAAAAATCTTCCTTAATCTCAGAATTATCTCAGGTATTAATCTACCTCATTGCTAGCCAAGTCACTATCATACAGTAACTCCCCTGTAGTATTGTGGTAGAATGCAGGAGTGGACCTTGCGGTCCTATATTAAAAAGATATGCATCTGGTAAAGGCGTCAGTGCACCCAGATATTTTGCTTTTGGTGCCAGGCCAGCAAGTGCATTCATACAGAAACCCCTCTGTGGTATTGTGGAAGAATGCAGGGGTGGACCATGTGGTCCTATATTAAAAAATATGAATCTGGTAATGGGCGTCAGTGCACCCAGATATTGTGCATTTGGTGCCAGACTGCCAGGCCAGCAAGTACTATCATACAGTAACCCCTCTGTAGTATTGTGGAAGAATGCAGGGGTGGACTTTGCGGTCCAATATTAAAAAGATATTAATCTGGTAAGGGCGTTAGTGCACCCAGAAATTGTGCCTTTTGGTGCCAGGCCAGCAAAGTGCATTCATACAGTAACCCCTCTGTGGTATTGTGGAAGAGTGCAGGGTTAGACCCTGCGGTTCAAAAAATTAAAATGATATAAATGTGCCACAGGCGTCAGTGCAGCCAAATATTGTGCCTTTCATGGCAGCAAGTGCCTTCACACCGTAACCCTTTTGTGGTATTGTGGAAGAGTTCAGTGCTGGAGGTTTTGTGAATGCAGAAGACATCCCCGATCTTCTCCGTTATTCAGCATCAGGGAATTGATAGCTGCTGATCCAGGACTGATTCATTTTTATAAATGTCAGCCAGTCTACAGAGTCGATGGACAGACTCACTCTTTTGTCTGTGACAAAACCTCCAGCAGCACTGAACATCCTTTCAGAAAGCACGCTTGATGAAGGGCAACCTAGTAGCTGCATAGCATATTGGCTAAGTTCTGGCCAGTGATCCATTCTGAACACCCAGTAAGCCAGTGGATCATCTGCTGTAAAGGTATCCAGGTCTGCCCTTGCCCTTAGGTAGTCCTGCACCATATGGTGAAGACGCTGGCAATGGGTGCCTACATTTGACGTCCCTGGGCGTCGTGGACTAAAAAAAAATGTAAAAATGCATCAGTCAAGCGGCCCTGGCCTTCACCACTATTCCTCTGATCATCCGCAGCCTCAGAAGCACATGTGTCATCACTTGGTAACCTACCAGTGCCTGGAAAGGTGTTACACAAGTGTCGCTTTAGAGCGTCCTCAAGTTTTTTCATCCTGTGCTCCCTCTGTGCGGGCAGGATGAGCTCTGCAACTTTACCCTTGTATCGTGGATCAAGAAGAGTTGCCAACCAGTAATGATCCCTCTCCTTGATAGCACGAATCCTGGGGTCCTTTAGCAGGCTTTGCATTATAAGGGAGCCCATGCAGCGTAGGTTGGAGGTGGCATTAGCTTCCGAGTCTTCCAGGTCAAGGAGGATGACCCCATCGTGCACTTCCTCCTCCCAGCCACGCACTAGCCCTTGTGTTTCTGGGCACACAAAACCCTCCCTTGAGGAATCCCCACCTTCAATGCCACCACTACTTAAATATTCCTCCTCATCCTCATCCTCATCCTCCTCCTGTCTGATCTGAGTAGGACCTGCTGGAATGCTGTCTGCGGAAATACTGGGGCCTTCAGAGTTAGGGAAGGCCTCAGCTTCCTCCCACTGCTCTGACTCTAGAGCCACATCTATAATTCCCTACAGAGTGTGCTCCAGCAGGAACACTAAAGGAATTGTGTCACTGATGCATGCACTGTCCCTGCTCACCATCCTCATTGCCTCCTCAAATGGTGACAGTACAGTGCATGCATCTTTGATCATAAGTCACTGCGGGAGGGAACAAGTTGACCTGATCCTGTCCTTGTGCCATACTCACACAGGCACTCATTGATGGCCCTCTGCTGCTTGTGCAGACGCTGCAGCATTGCTAGTGTCGAGTTCCACCTAGTGGGCATGTCACAGATCAGCTTGTTTGTGGGAAGGTGGAATTCTCTTTGAATTTCTGCAAGGCGAACGCTTGCTGGGAATGACCATCTGAAGTGGCTGCAGACTGTTCTGGCCTGACTGAGAAGCTATGCCCGCCCAGGGTACTTGGTTAGGAAACGCTGTACCACTAGATTTAGGACATGTGCTAGGCATGGTACATGCGTCAATTTATCCTTGTGTAGGGCGGAGAGAAGGTTGCTGCCATTATCACAGACGATCATTCCCAGCTGAAGCTGGCGTGGTGTTAACCATCTCTGCACCTGGCCCTGCAGAGCTGACAGAATTTCTGGCCCGGTGTGGCTCCTGTCCCCTAAAAAAACCAGCTCAAGCACAGTATGGCTTCTTTTTGCTTGAGCCATTGCGTAGACCCTGTCAGGCATCGGTTTAACTGCCACTTCGCCAGAGACACAGGAGGAGGCAGAGGGAGAGATGGTGGTGGTGGAGCAGACAGACATCATACAAGCAGCTTTCTGTAGGCATGGTGGATGAACAAGCTCCAGCACAGAGCCCCGTCTTGGATCCCTCCCAGCTGCAATCATAGTTACCCAATGTGCCGTGAAGGAAATGTAACGACCCTGTCCATGCTTGCTGGACCACGTGTCTAAAGTCACATGCACCTTGCTGCTGACTGCCTTTCCCAATGACTCGATAACATTGTCTTCCACGTGCTGGAATCGTGCTGGAATGGCCTTGCGTGAAAAGTAATAGCATTTTGGAACCTGCCACTGTGGTACAGCATATTCAGCAAATTCACGGAAGGGAGCAGAGTCCACCAGCTGGAAAGGCAGCAGCTGCAATGCGAGTAATTTTGTTAAACTGGCATTTAGACACTGTGCTTGGGGATGGTTGGGACTATATTTTTTCTTACACTGCAGCAGCTGCGGCAACATGTTCTGACTGAGTAAATCTTCAGCTGTTGGGATGCTGTCACATTGTGAGGAAGGACCTGGTACATCCATTTCTGTAGCATCATCCCTGTCAGTGGAGTTTGTAGGCAATGACAGGGCAGGACATACAGTGGGGGTAGTGACAGATGAGGAGGAGGAGAACCTACTCAAAGTTTTGCGGCAACGGGATGTGTGGCAGGAGGTCATAGGTCACCTCAAGCACGTGGTACCCAAGTGTCCGGTGTCTTTCCTGCGCTTAAGCCTCATCTGACATAGATTACAAATAACAACGGTGGGGTCTGCTGCACATTTCTTACAGAACTCCCAGCAGACAGCAGAGTTCCTGCGTGTGTGCTTTGAGACAACAGCGCTCTGCACCGGAGCAGCTGTGACATCTGATGCCTTGGACTGGCTAGTGCTACGGTTGGTCATAGAGGATGTTGTGCCTCGTGTTTGCTGTGCCTCCTCCTCCACCTCCTCCCCCTCCTCCTCACTTGATTCCTCTGTTCGATCTGGCACCCCGGTGGAGTTAGTGACCTCATCATCAATGTCATCTTCACCCCTATCTCCTCATCAGAAAATTTGGCAGTATGCTGCAGCTGCTGGGGCAAGATGAATGCCAGTTATTTGTGTGTCATCACTGGCACCCCCTTCCTCTATGCTGATTATAATCCCTTCCTCAACCTCAGAGATTGAATCAGAGCACTGTACTTGCTGTGCATCCTCACTGTCATTGTAGTCAAACAATTCAGCTGACTCCTCCGTGTGTGATAGCGAGTCTATGGCAGGAGTAGCTGTGGACATGGAGGCTGCATTAGATGCTTTGGCAGCTGAGGTGGACTGTAAAGCACTACAAGCCTGGCTGGCAGAGGACTCGGAGCATGATAATGGCCTGGTTAGCCAATCCACCAAATCCTCTGTATGTTGCTCCTGCTTAAGAAGATGGCCAGCACCAGTTAGAAAGGACAAGCGTGCCCCTGCAGAGGATGCACCACATCCACCATGACCAGAGGCACAGCCTCCTGACACAGGGGCTGCTTGCCCTCTTATCTGTGTCTGGGAGCGTCTGCCTGTCCTTATTGTTCTTTCAGACATGGTGAGTGATATATAGATTAAATATATACAGAACTCTGATTCAACTCTGGTATAAAGATTAAATATTTACAGAACTCTGGTATAACTCAGTGAGACATCCTGATAGCTGGCAGCCAGTGACAAGACACAGATTACAATTCCCTCCTATAAATCAGTGTGACCCCCTGATGGGTGGCAGTGTTAAGTCACAGATTACAATTCGCAGAAATCTGATAGAAGTATGTGGGACCCCCTGATGGGTGGCAGTGAGAAGACACAAATTACAATTCGCATAAATCTTGTAGAGGTATGTGGGACCTCCTGATGGGTGGCAGTGAGAAGACACAGATTACAAGTCTAAGAAACCTCCTATAAATCAGTGAGTCCCCCTGATGGGTGGCAGCCAGTGAGAACACATGGATTATAACAATACCCAAATATTTTGTAGAAATTAGTGACCCCCAAAATACTTGCTGGCAGTGACAAGAGACAGATCACCTCAATTCCCAGATATTTAGTAAAAATTAGTGACCCCCAAAATACTGCATTGCACTGGCTGTGTGACAAGTCACAGATCACCTCAATTCCCAAATATTTTGTAGAAATTAGTGACCCCCAAAATACTGCATTGCACTGGCTGTGTGACAAGTCACAGATCACCTCAATTCCCAAATATTTTGTAGAAATTAGTGACCCCCAAAATACTTGCTGGCAGTGACAAGAGACAGATCACCTCAATTCCCAGATATTTAGTAAAAATTAGTGACCCCCCAAAATACTGCGTGGTACTGGCTGTGTGACATTAGACAGATCACCTAATTTCCCAAATATTTTGTAGAAATTTGTGACCCCCAAAATACTTTCTGGCAGTGACAAGACACAGATCTCCTCAATTCCCAAATATTTTGTAGAAATTTATGACCCCCCAAATACTGTGTGGCACTGGCTGTGTGACAAGACACAGATCACCTCAATTCCCAAATATTTTGTAGAAATTTGTGACCCCCAAATACTGTGTGGTACTGGCTGTGTGACAAGACACAGATCACCTAAATTCCCAAATATTTTGACGAAATTTGTGACCCCAAAATACTTGCTGGCAGTGACAAGACACAGATCACCTCAATTCCCAAATGTTTTGTAGAAATTTGTGACCCCCAAAATACTTGCTGGCAGTGACAAGAGACAGATCACCTCAATTCCCAGATATTTTGTAAAAAATTGTGACCCCCCCCCCAAAATACTGCGTGGTACTGACAGTGAGTCACAAGACACAGATCACCTCAATTCCCAAATATTTTGTAGAAATTTGTGACCCCATAAAGACTTGCTGGCAGTGACAAGAGACAGATCACCTCAATTCCCAGATATTTGGTAGAAATGAGACCCCCCAGACCCCCCCAGTAGCGTGGCAGACCGGCAGTAAGAACACAGAACAACTATCTCCTCTGAAATCTCCTCTCAAATGTGTGCAGAAGCGCTGCGTGGAAACCTTATATAGTGTGCTGTGGGACTTAGCTCTGTGAGCCCATGATTGGGCAAAATTTGCCCAATCAGGACTCTGAGCCGTGATTGGCATAGTGTTGAACCTGTCTTGCACCAGACCTATGGTCAGGTGCAAGGCTGTAGCCAATTACAAGCTTCAGGCCAGAAGGAAAATGCATTGTGGTGCATTGTGGACGAACATGCGGCGAACACCCGGAAATGTTCGGAGTTCGCGAACAAACGAACAGGCTATGTTCGATGCGAACTCCGAACCGTCCGAACCAAACAGCTCATCCCTAGTGGACACACTGGATCATTACCCATTCGCGGAAGCCAGACAGGGACATTATAATCAAACACCAGAGTAGCATTCACATCAGGTATGTTAGTACGATTATCATGGTTAACAAAAGCAAAAGCACCAGTGGTTATACCATAAGCAAGATGTACTTTAGTGCGTTCCATTTCAGCTCTAGCCTCAGGTGCACTATGGAAATCAGTAATCATGGTCTGATTAGTCTTAATCATGTAATCTAACATCTGTTGTGCAGTCCATGTTATCCCTATAAAGGGATAGCCATATTGTTGTGAATGTGGGGCATATCCGCATATCCAACAGGACTCATTCTTCTTGGAGGATTCACTGTGTACTGCTTGTAGGGATTGTATAAACACATTATCTATCTCGTATGCATAGTGTCGACGGTCTCTATGTGTTATAGGAGCAGAGGTATTGGGACATGAAGAGGGATTAAGAGCGATACATGCACAGTCATTATAACATTCGGTTAGCATATGTATCGCTATGATCAATGGGAAGCCAACCGCACAGATCTTTGTGATCATTCCGATGGAGATGACTCCTCCAGCGAAGGCGAATGCCATGGTTGGATCTTTGGTGGTGCGGCTTTCACTTGCGATGTTTGTATCCAAGCAGGTGAATCACTCGTCAGTACAGCAGTACGGGTAACAGCCACTACCGTCGTCGGAAGACCATATGGTGGATCCTGCGACTTGTGCCTGTGTAGTTCCTTCACCAGGACTTGTTCTCCTGTGCGGAAGGGATACGTTGGCTCACTAGAAGGAAAAACAGAGGACAAGGACACATCACCATAAACACTATTCAGTTTGTCTATCAACCTGGCCACGTAATGTTCCTGGATCTTGTAACATTGGGGGCCTCCAGCCTTTCCGGTGTGCTTGAGGGCAGCATGTCTGATGCTGCTCGCTCACCAACAC
Source organism: Leptobrachium leishanense (assembly GCA_009667805.1). Lineage (NCBI taxonomy): Eukaryota > Metazoa > Chordata > Amphibia > Anura > Megophryidae > Leptobrachium > Leptobrachium leishanense. Next base: position 532,293,670 of record CM019063.1, on the reverse strand, counting down.
CCGGTTTAAATTGAAACAGGCAGGGAGGTGGCTGCATGAGGCGCGGCTTTAGAGGGGGGCGCGGTCTGGTGAAGGTCTTTTAAAAACCAACAGTTCCTGCTAAGCAGTGCCAGATTGTGGTTATCCATACCTGAGCTCCTTGTACCTGCATTCTCTTGTGATTTAACCTGCTATTGACCTCTGCTTGTTTTCTGACTATTCTGCCTTCCGTTGCCCTAGACTATTTTCTTGTACTACGCTTCTGCACTGATATCGACCCGGCTATTCCATTTGACTATTCTGTACTCTGTATTCCTGATTCTGGCTCGTCTGACTACCCCCCTGTTGCTGACCTGGTTTTGTATTACGACATTGTCTTTGATTAACCTTTTCTGTCTAGCTAGTATACCTGGCCAATTCTAAGGACCAGACAGTTAGGGATTCTTCTACAGCTACCCTGTTGGTAGCTTTTTGGCTCCGTGGAGTGTTGGGCTTTAAGGACTGAGTGGTGGGATCCGGGAACCGTGACAGTACGATCTGGCCAATATGGATCCCGCAGACTTAACACAGCATTTGAGTAACTTTGTATCCAGACAGGTCGAGCAGGACCACAGGATGGATCAGTTTGCTCTCGCCTTACAAACTATCCTGACACGTATGGCTCACCTGGAACCAGCTGGGGTTGCACCTCCGCCTGCTATACCTGTGTCCTCTGTTGTTCAGACATCCCAAGTACACATGACTGCTCCTATGAGGTTTGACGGTACTCCCTCGGAGTGCCGGGGATTTTTGGTCCAGGTGGATATTCATTTTAAATTAAATCCACAAATGATTATCACTAACATAGCCAAAGTGGGGTTCATTATTAACCATCTTTCTGGCAGAGCATTGACATGGGCGAATCCTTTATGGGAGGCAGAGAAGCCTATCGTACTGAACTATAAAGAATTCATAGCCGAGTTAAAACGTACGTTTAATCCTACCAGAAAGACCAAGGTTGCTGGCAAATCCTTTTTCCGCATACGTCAAGGGAACAGGACTGTATCTGATTATGCTATAGAATTTAAAACGTTGGTTTCTGACTAGGGATGAGCCGAACACCCCCCGAGTTCGGTTCGGATCCGAACCCGAACTTTTCAAATGTTCGAATTTGAATCCGAACCCAAACTCGAACTCAATACAAGTCAAAGGGGCTGAAAATTCGGTTTTTAGAGTGCCCTCCAAGAGGGCATATATGCTAGATATTTGCCATAAAAGGTGTATGGGGGTCCGGGTAGTGCCCTGGGGGACAGGAAACAAGGACAAAAAGTTAAAAAAAAAAACATTTTTAAAGGGACAGTGAGTTTTCCATGAAATAAGGGAAAAAAATCAAACGAAAAATTCCTTGAAATATCGTGCCTAGGAGGTCCCCATAACCTGCCCGTGAAGTGGCGGATTTCTAGGATGTATAGAAACACTTAAAAACAAAAAAATTATGTTTCAAATGAGGGTAAATGCATTTCCTTTAATCTATCCATAAACAACTGCTTGGGGAGGCAGTCTGTATGAAAAGAGGAGACATTTTAGGAGTCGGACATGCAGAACAGGTTTAGTGATTTTTTGGGCTAAATTATTGTGAAACTTATGCAGGCTTTGGATGAAAGTAACAATAGGTGCTTTAAGGCTGGGGTCAGACTAGCGCACTTTTAATGTGTGTTTAGGCGCGCCTAATCACGGCCGCACTAGCAGCAAATGACGGCCAATATACGAAGTACGGCCTCACGAAAGTCCGCCTGCGCAACGCAAGTGGAAAATGAACGCATTTTTTCAAACGCTGAACCGCTAGTACTGACGTACAGAGTGCGCTGCGTCCGTATAGTGGCGTGTGTACGTGATTTGGAGACGTCAGACCCTGCTCATGTCCGGCCAACATAACGTCCAGACACCCAAAGTTTCCTGGTTTGGATCCGTCAAAAATCACACACAAAAATGCGCATCGTATGACCGTTTAAGCTCTTTCCGTGAAAAAACACCTCAATGCGTTTGGACGCACTTTTTGACATTCGCTGCGAAAAATGCGTTCGTTTGACCCTAGCCTAAAATTGGGCCTTTAGCGTCGGCAACAGTGCCGTCACACAGTCTCACCCCTCTGAGGATATGAATCTGATACAGGCGTCAGTGGCAGTGCAGCCAAATATTGTGCCTTTGGTGCCAGACCAGCAAGTGCCATCATACAGTAACCCCTCTGTGGTATTATGGAATACATGCGGTCAGGGCCGGTGCTAGACTATTTTGCGCCCTAGGCAAGACCAGCTACTTGCACCCCCCCCAAAATAAAACAAAAACGACACAACATGAAACTGCTAAATTTCTTTTTACTTAAGAAAAAAGTTTAAAAAGCACCAATAGTAAAGGTAAAATAAATATAAATAAACTGTATTAAACCATTTTAAATTAACTGTATTGAACAAACTTAAATAAACGAAAAAAATAAATAAAAGTTGTCACGTAAGTTTCAATTTCAGACACATCAAAATTTCAATTTGCGTGCCTTATCCTTTGCTAATTTTCATCATGCGTTTATATATATATTGCCCAGGCCAGCTCACATCATGCGTATATATATTGCCCAGGCCAATCCCCTGGTGGAGATAGGGGGTTCATTTGAACCCCGATATCTCCAGGCATCTAGTGGTTCATGGAGGGTATCAATCAAAAGGCCTGAGCATGGCCTTTCGAATGATACCCAACATGACTAGGTATAAAGTAAAAAAAAGAAAAAAGAAAATAAAAACATGTATTTTTTTTTGTGATATTTTTATTAATGCAGCAATATTGTTCAAATTGCAATTATATTGTGAACGATGATGCACTAATGATTTTTTCTATGGGGTGTGTTTGCTATAAATCACGTAATTCCCCCCACAAAATGTAACAAGTCCCCATTTCTAATTTTTGTACAAGCGCACCCCATAGAAAACATAACCGCAAACGCTCATGTGCTAAAATGTGAAAAAAACAACACTTTACACGCTGCATATGATTAAAAATTCTATTTTTATTGCATTTTTTCATAATATACAGCCAGGACAGGACGTATACATATAAAAATGAAATATTATGAATCTGCAGAATCTGCCGGAAAGGACGATATCTAACATGTCGGTCATTTAACAAAATGTGGCTTCAAAATTGCGTTTAAACATGATGAGCGAAAGCGGTAAAAATTAGCTGAGCACACAGCGGTGAAATCCAGCATATTAGAAGTTTTAGGAGGGAAATTAACACTTCTCAAATCTCAATCAGAAGCAGACAACACCCCACCCCCTCAGTATAGTCTACAATGTATCAAATTGATTAGACCAGACTAAAAACACCTGTTATGACGTTTGAAAAACACAGGTCATTCAGAGTTGAGAATCTTTGCACGTACACATCAGTTTTTAATTTAATATCTAATAAACCGTTGCTTATAATATTCTGCAGTAAAGAGTCTCTTTATTTCTAGATTTTTTTGTATTTTTTTAAGCATTTTCTATACTTTTTTCAAAATGTCTTTTTGTTGCGAACTCGAACCGAACACACCCAAAAAGTTTGAAGTTCGCAAACTTTCGAACAACCAAAGTTCGGTTCGAACTCCGAACCGAACAGCTCATCCCTATTTCTGATGTGAACTGGACTAATGAGGCTCTGGTTCTGGCTTTTATGGAGGGGTTATCAGAGTCATTGATGCATGAGTTGGCTCCTCGTAAATTACCTGAGGTGTTGAGTGAATTTATAGATTATTGTATAGATCTGGATGATCAGATAAGGGACAGAAGAACTCCAAGAGAGAAACCTAAGAGACCATTACCAAGGTTGGTCCCTGTCTTTCAGGCACCATCAAGAGAGTTATCCCCTCCCTCTGAGCCTATGCAACTAGGCCATACTAGGCTGACAGAGGAAGAGAGAACAAGGCGTCTTCGTGAGGGATCGTGCCTGTATTGTGGTTTAAAAGGACACTTACGACTTCAATGTCCCACTCGCCCTAGAATGCATGATAAGTCGGAAAACTACCGAACCTAAGGCAATTGAGGAGACAGGCCTTGGGTGTGACGTTCATGTCTCCTGTCAAAGACACTAGACTCTTGTTACCAATATCCGTGGCTTGGGAGACCAAGACCACGCATACTACTGCTACAATTTGCTGAACAGGCCATCCCGGCTCTCGATGAACATCTCACACAACTACAGGATATTTGGAGACAGATTTGCGAAAACATGGAGCGCAATGTTGCTGTCCAGAAACGCAAGGCTGACAGGCATAGGTTACAAGCTCCTTCCTACAACGTGATCGAAAGAGTTTGGTTGTCCACTAGGAATGTGAAGTTGCGGGTGCCTTCTATGAAAATGGCACCTCGGTTTATCGGTCCATACAAGATCATTCGCCGCGTTAACCCTGTGGTTTATGCTCTTGACCTTCCTAGACATCTTCGCTTGCACAACGTCTTCCACACCTCCCTACTGAAGCCTTTGTTGTGTAACAGGGACACGCAGATCATTCCTTCTCCTCCACTTGTTCAGGTTGATGGAGAGACGGAGTATGAGGTTAGGAAAGTTCTGGATTTGCAATGGACAATAGAAGTCCGTCCTCGGATGCCAGTTTCTTTTCTAATTCGGTGGAGAAGTCAGATAGCTTTGCTCATAAAGAAATCACACAGACAACGAATACGTCTATATGGTTTCCGAGCCAAAAGACTGCTCTGCCTTTATTTGACAATTCACAAGCCTTTTTATGCTACTTTACATGTACCGATAACAGGCTGTTACCCAACATTCTATTCATCATTAATATTGTGAAATTACAGACTTTGTTTAATAACAGATAAAGAAAATAAAACAATAGTGTCTCCGGATGTTCCTTTAGCCGTTTAAGGGCGTTCGTTACAGGACGTTCTGGGATGTTCCCAAAACATTCTACAAGATGACCTTCAAGATGTTCTCTTCTTGAGACACAGGACAAGAAACTTCATGTGCGTACAAAAACAAAGATAGCGTTTAAAGAATAATATGCATTTGATGCATAAATCTTGATTAACCATTTAAACTACTCAAATGAGCATTTTTCTAGGCCTCCTTCTAAGCCTTTGAATATTATAAAAGCGAATATATACATTTCTGTCCACAACAGTCCCCCCTAAAAATGCACATTTCCCAAGTATACCCCTGGAGACGAGCCGTGCCTTCATCCGTTCCCCTAATAGTCTCACCAGTCATTCCAAATCTTCACCGGAGGTTGAGACGAGAAATTCCTATTGAATAAAACCCCTGTGTAGTCCGGGCTTTCGTGCATGGTCGAGACTGGTGGGTCAAGAGTCGGGCTTCAACTCGTCTTGCAACGGGCCACTAACCTTGGCTTAGAGCAAAATTATAGGTGGTGTTCTCGAGATAGGGGATGCATGGATTCATAATTCTGTGGATGACTTGTTACAGGTGGGCGGAGTTCGTCATACCTCTTATTCATAGGAACCCCCAGAAATTCTAGACTAGTATAGGAAGTGCCAATATTTTTCCCAGTGTCCCTACACACTTGATTAACCCTTTCGCTCCTGAGGCTTTTCACACCTCTGTGCTGAGGTCATTTTTACCAGTTTTGCTCATCATGTTTCAACGTGTTTTGAAGGCTTATTTTAGTATATGACCCAGACATATTATATATCATTCTTTCCGTCAGACTCGGCAGATTAATAATGTGTCATTATTATATGTATACGTCATGACCTGTCTGTATATTATAACAAAAACAGAAATAAAATATGAATTTTCAACAATTTACAACGTGTAAAGTGTATTTTTTTCACATTTTAACATGCGAGCAATTGCGGTTATATTTTGTATGGGGTGCGCTTGTTAAAAAAATTAGAAATGGGGTCTCGTTACATTTTTTTTTGGAGAAAATTAGGCGATTTTTAACAAACGCACCGCATACAAAAATCGTTAGTGCAGCGTCATTGTTAACATTATAATTGAAATGGGAACAATATTGCTGCATTAACAAACCAAAAAAAAAAAACACTTGTTTATTTTTTTTAATAATTTTTTTTAAATATTTTTTTATTTTTATTTTTAATTTTAATTTTTTTTAAAAAACTTTTTTCACAGTCGTGTTTGGTATCGTTGGAACGGCCATGCTCTGGCCGATCCAACAGTACCAAACTTTAACCCCTAGCTGCCACGGATCAGGAGGTAGGGGGTTCATTGGAACCCCCTATCTCCACCGTTGGTGGCAGCTAGGGGTTAACTCCAGGACTGGCGTCATCCTGCTATGCACGATGACGCCAGTCCTCAGGGGGAGTTCCCGGAGGCTTGGCCGACATCCAAGATGTCAGCCAGCTCCGGGAAAGGATCATGAACCGGCGCTTTTCAGCGCCAATTCGTGATCCGTCTCCCCAGGGGTTAATGACAGTCACCGTTTGGAAGGGCAGGCTGTGCCCTTCCAAGCGGTGCCTGTATTAACCCCCTGCTTCCCTAAGATCGGGAGGGAGAGAGGTCCGAAGGACCTCCCCCCTCCCTTTAAGGCGCCTCCTCCGCACATGCGGGGGGCACCTGAATTAGATGTCATCGCATCGCCGCAATGACATCTAATGTCCCCGCCGGGCTCCCGAGTGCTGGGCTGACATCCAAGATGTCAGCCCGCACCGGGGGGCGCAGCAATCCACCGGAATCCGGCGGATTGCTGCCTCCTGTGCTCGGACGCGCTGAACGCGTCCGTAGCACAGGAGAACCACTTGGCTGGACGCGCTGAGCGTGTCCATAGCAGCAAAGTGGTTAAGCAGTAAAGGTGTAGTGGATTCCACAGTTCGTTCGATAACCTTTTTAATGCAGGGTAAAACACAACATCCAATAACCGTCAACAGAACCATCATTACCAGGATAACTATCCCTATTTGTGTGAGGATCTTTTGCCAGGCACTCATCCAACTAAAATACTGATCCCATGGATCAGTAATGCCAGAGTTTTTCTTCAGTTCTTCAGACAGGTCTTCTAATCGTTTAATGGCTTTAGTGACTTTGCCAGTGGGGCCTGTGTTATCCGGGATAAAGGTGCAACAGGAGCCACCAGTACCTTTCAGCATCGTACAGACCCCACCCCTCTCTGCCAGTAGCATATCAAGGGCCATTCGGTTCTGGAAGGTCATTGCAGAGGTCGGGCCTAGCTGGTCGGCCAAACCCTGGAGGGCATCTCGGGTATAGTTAACAAACCTCTGTTGGTTGTAATAGATGTAGTTAATCCAATCAACATTCTTGTTGATGGTTACCATGGGGATCAAAGATTCAAATCCCGCCTTTACCTGGTTTCTAGCTTTGAACTCATTAGGCACCCCCCTTGGGACTCCTATGACATCAAGGTAGACGTGGGGATTGAAACTGCCAGGTACAGAATTCGCCTGTCTCCTTTGTCTAGTGAGTCTGGGGGTGTGGGCATTAGGCAGGTCATCATCAAAGGGCTGGATGTGGAGGGGCATGATGGCTTTAGCCAGAGCACACTCACCGTCCCACGCACCTACCAAGCAGGAGCGGACTCGCATGTCACCGCAGATCCAATAGACATCTCCCAGGGAGATCACCTGGTTTTGCACCTTCTCCTTCTCCACAGCGCTGTACTGCGCACAATAGCCTTCTGTGAAGTTTCCAACTACCCGGCCACCGGTTCCCCAAGAGGAGTGACAGGTGTAGTTCCTGGGGTAGATGGTGATACTCTCTGAGAGTCTGGGGTTTCATTTCTGGGGGGGTATTTGGACTTCCATTCTTTGCAAGCATCGTGACTTAGAGTGGTGTTGGTAAACAAGCTGAGAAAGCATTCCTCGACATCCTCGGGAATATTGAGAGGTCTCGTACCTAGATGAGGCCTAGCAGTACCACACACATAGCAATTGGTTCTGTTGTGGGACTGAGCGGTATATTTCATCCATTCATATCTGAGTATCCTGTTTCAATGGCCATAGTATCCTCGAAAGTGGGATCAGCGATGGCCACTATACCATTGGGAGAGATCATCATGTGGTGATTAAGGGGTTTGGACTGTTGGTGCGGAGGGACCCAGTCAGGGGCAAGGTACATGTCTCGTAGGCGGAATTTTCCCAGAATCTGCAGATTCTCTGAATCCCCCTTTACCCATAAACCCAGAACATAGATACCTGAATCCCCGGGTCCTGGATTTTCTAGGGTTAGAATTAGTTTCAGTGCTGTTGCCCCTGTTCTAAACCACACCTCCCCATCATCATCCGACTCCTGTAATTCATATCTGGGGCAGGTGTTTGGGGCCATTGTCAGTGTCATACGAGCGAGAAGTGATTTACTATTGTTATCTTTCCCGTCTAGGGAGCTTTGTGGCTTGTGTCTCCAGGGAACTCCCGTATTCCATCCCACCGATGCCCAACTACCACACTCCTGTCCCCAATAGTAATTGGTAACGCACATATATATGTCATAATCATGTGGAATCCCATTTCTCCAGATACATTGCAAGCGGGGGCCTGGGCATGGATGTATATCACAATAGTTAAAGGTGTATGTAACCACGTGAGTGTTAGATGAATTATACCAGAAAGTGGTTAGTGTGACGGGGGGCCTGACCTGACATGGCACAGAAGGGGTGTGAGCTACTTGAGCAGTTAACAGACATGACCCATGGATGTATAAACAAAACAAGGGATTTATTTACAACAGTACTATATACAGCAAGGAACCAGAACACCACAATGAAACGAAAAACCTGAGCACTAGAATTAAACCATAAACCTGAACTGAATATGCAATAGATAAACAAACAGATGAACAACCAAGGGACCTGGGAAACTATAGGCAGAAAGACATAAGAGAACTAAACACTAGAGTAACATGAGTGAAAACATAAACCTGTTTAAACCTAGAAAAGAAAACATGAAAAGCAAACATAAATACCAAACATGAACCATATGAACAAAACAGTATGAATAACCAAGGACCTGGGAGACTATAAACAGATGTAAATACAGAACTGGCGGAGGAGTAAACCCAAAACCTGAAAGTAAAGTAATAAAGGGTAACTAGAACACTTACAGGAGAACCTGAGCAATAGATCCCTACCAAAACTGCAAGGTAAGTGAATAAGAATCAAGGAGATCAAGGCTTGGAACAAAGCAGACTGAAACATCAGAATGAGGCAGCACCCTTCTTAGAGCGATGCCTGCTTATATAGCACATGACCAAATGAGAACAATTAAAGTCCAGGTGAGGTCCAGGCTTGGATGTGAACCAAATGTCCAGAACTAAATGCAATGTCCATAGAAGCCAGAGGGGGCGCCAGATGTGCTAGAATGTCCAAAAACATGACTGGCAACTCCCACCTCTGCCAGAGGGGGCGCAGGACGTAACAGTTAGTTTGTGTTTGGCGGCAGTAGTATCCATTGCGTGGCCCATGACATGGGCATTGTCCGTCAGTTGTCCCAGGGCAGCTTCCACCTGGGCTCTCATAACCGCTTGTACCATATCATCAGCTGCCTGTCCCAGTAAAACAGCTACATTGTGCCCCTGGATTCCCACCCCCCAAATGAGAAAGATATACACAATCATGTTTGTTTTGTTGTCTGGTCTGCTGTTGGTGTACAGGTCTTTTTACAGTGGGAGGCGCGGATCCAGGTGGCTTTTCCTTCCAATTTTACTGAAGTTGCAGTTGTGAGGAGGACCTGGAAGGGACCGTCGTATCTGGGCTCAAGTGGATTCTTTCGAAGAAACTTCTTCACTAGTACCCAGTATGATGAGTGTCGTGGATACTTTCAGGGTCTGGAATGCAAGAGAACACTTTACCATAGATATCAGTTAATATTGTTGAAACACTTGTGACATAATTTATTAGACAGTCGGGCTGTAATTGCAACTGTTGAGGGAAACAGTATTCTGAAAGGTGACAGATTGTGTAGACCGATGAGAGCATTCATCATTGTATTTTGAGAGGTGTGAGGGCCCATGTGCCTATGGTACTACAGCCGGATAGAGTGCCTTAGGTAAGCACACTCTATTTCTTAGTTCTGGGTTACTAGTAGTGTGACTAGCTGCTCGAGTTCCTTTTCCTGTGTCTGCTAAACGATTTAATATCAGCTTCTGGTGTACTAAACTTTCCATATGCATTTACTTTCATCGCTGCAACCTGTGTGAGTGCGTGTAGCTGCGCTTGTATTGTTTCTTTTCCCTCTTCTGGCAGAAAGGGTGGGGCCGAGGGGGGAAGTTGAACAGAATTGATTAAAAATCTCTCATAGTTAACAGCATCACAACTACCAGAATTAGAATCACAATCGGAACCACCCCCACCCCCCTCAGGAAAAGGAAAGAGAGTAGCGGTGGTAAGACACAGAGAGCAGTGGAGAGCGACATTATCAGGGGCGCAGGAGGGAATATCGCCGGCGCAGTAGGCTCGCAGAAAGGTCATGTCGCGCTAACACCCAGGGCTTCTGGTCCCTACCCGTGGTGTGCAAAACTAATAATTAATCAGCAGGCATCATTAGACTGTTGCTACTAATATTCTGTGTCATCAGTGAATAGTAGGTTAAAACTTTCCTGGCATTTGCAGCTTTATCTCGTACTTAGCAAGGTCATACTCTGTCAGTGTGGTCGTCAGCAACTAGAAAATCCTCTAAATTGACTAGGAAATAAAAACCTGCAATCTTCCGATACGGACAGTACACCTTATCTACTTGAAACCAAAATAAGCTAATGCAGCAGCGAAAAACCCGCTCCACGTTTAAACTGCATAGAGTTGAACATTCCCCTGTTCTGTTGTTTTTTATTTTTTTCTCTTTGCACTCAGCAGGGTTAAAATATCTGATCTTCACGGTCATAGGAAGAGGAACCAATTTAATCTTTCTAATTTCACTTTCTCGTCTGCGTCCTGCTTCCCTTTTTTTTCTTTTTCCACATAAAAAACATAACACAGGATATTTTAAAACCCACTTCGTTTTCTTAACATTTAACACTTAATTCTTCCCGGCTCCGTAGCACTCTGTCCTGCAGAGCAATACTGATAGAATACGGAGCCTCTCTCTCCCGAGAATATTTCGTATAAAAATATCAATCTGCAATTACAGATACGTGTGCATACTATGCATCACAAACCAAACCAAACCTGCTCTATCTAAAATTGCATAGAGTTATACATTTGTTAACTTGCAGTTGCACCCCCCTTACTGGAGCTTCTGCACCCGCTGCCCCTCCTTCTCCCCCCGGCAGTAATCTACAAGTTTAGAACTCCAAGGTTAACAAACCATCCTGGGCAAAATCCTGTTTACCCTCAACCAAATAAAAACATAACGCAATAGAATACAGGATATTTTTAGTGTAACTTGTATTCCATATTAAGGGGCATTAATAAATCTACCATGAGATTCAAACCTGGTGCAAAATTAGGTGGGTCTGGAAGATCACTCTACAATTATGCAGCAAAAATATACTTTCTAATTAATATATATATATATATATATATATATATTATATTATACCGTAAGGAAAATTAGTATCCAGCAGAAAACAATTTTCCTTGCATCTACAAAGCACCAACGAGCGCCGTGGTGCCGCACAAAACCTTAAATATCTAAAACCGTGATCTTTTTTGCAGAAAAAAACCTCTTAACCCTGTCCTGCAATGCAAAGCTGATATAAATATAAAGGTAGGGCGTTCACACTATAGACATACATTAGTAATTCAAGAATAACAATTTTGCATACAGATGTCTATACTTCACACATACATTATAACAGTAAACAAAGCATAATCTCTCCTGGCAAACACCCAGCAATGGAATCATATCTCAAACAAAGCAGTTGTTATGTCTCTCCTGTCTACTTTGTTTGTTGTCTTCGCTTACCGTGATTTACATCTCTGACATACATACATACATACAAACATACATGTCCTTCTTATTGCTCCTTACTAGCAAGCAACCTATAGTTGCCATCTCTTGGATAGGCTTTCCTAACCTCTTCTCACATTGACTCATAAACTATCATCCGCCTTTTATAGATTATCCGATTCTGCTTTAAAATAACTTTCATCCCACTCATAAAAATTCATCATTTTGTCTGCATCCATTTATACAAGTCGGAACAGGCATCCCTGACCAACCGCCGATTAAATCTATACCTTTTAATTGACTCAAACTTTATACACATACACATATACATCCATATAAACTAATACATACACCATATACACAAATACATATATATCCATTTAAACAAATACACACACCATATACACAAATACTTATATATCCATATAAACAAATACACACACACTATATACACAAAAATATATACAAAACACACAGTATATATACAAATATATATATATATTGGTTGCTTGGTCAGACATCATCTTGGTGGAAAGGTCTAAACGAGGGATTGTGGTCGTGGGAAATTATCAAATACAATTGCAGTATCCTGCTAATGGTCATTGGCGGCATCTGGGCTTTGGGTGGGGGCCGTCGCCTGTGGGGTGCTTTACAATTCCGTTTGAAATGGCTGGATTCTCCACAAGAAAAACAGGTTTTTGGTGGACGTCCCCCCTCCCCACCAGGCTCCCCTTCCACGGTGCCTGCTGTCATACTGGGAGTTGGCTGCTGTGTCCAGGTGATATTTTTCTTGGGAGTCGGGGGTATGTCTTGGGTGTTTTGGTAGAAAGGACATCTGGTGTCGGTTTGCTGGGGTGGAAAGGTGATGAGGTCTTGGTGGTGGGGTGGAAAAGTCATGGGCTGGCTATGGGTGACCTGGGGTGTGGTTGCAGGTAACCCTATGTGGGATGTTAGGGAATCATCAGTATGATTTACTGAGTCAAAAAAAGGACTGGAGAAAGGTGGGTGACCCGGGTCACCGGTCCAGTCTATCGTGTGGAGAGTGGTATCTAAATTTGGCAAATGAGGCATTATAGGGTGTATTGTCGGTACCTGGCTTGTGGCTGTTAATGAGGACGTTACAGGACGAGTGGTGTAGTACGACCCATTGATACATAAAACAGGGTAGAGAGCTGTCGGCTGTTTTTGGGCAGTTGTTGTTTGGGTTGGAGTTATTATTTTCTTTTTGGATACCTTACTATAGGAAGGAGGCTCAGAACCTGGAGTGAGATAATAGTAATTCGTTTTTTCTTTCTTCTTATCTATTGTTTCTATCCACCCTTCATTCTTAATTTCTTTTGCAACCCTATACCAATCCTGTGCTACATTCCATAAACCATTATCAATCAACATTCCTTTCTTATTTCTCAACACATGTTTCCATTCTTCTACCTGTAATCTGGGATTATCTAATTCGCAAATCTTGCCTAACATCTTTAGGTTTGTCACATTACTTTTGCCTGTCCTTTCCTCAACTAACTTGCATGGTGACAACCAACCAGTATGGCTACTCTGTTAATTTCCCATTCTAGATTGTTATCTTTGTTTCCTGATCACTTCTTCAATTCACTTAGTTTATCAACAGTCAGAAATGAGGATAGACCTATATCTATCGTGTCCTATGTTACCACGACAATAAAGTGTCTTGTCCTCCCCTATATTCCAAATATAGGACCCTGCTAGAAAGGTGTAGCTAGTACCTCTTCGTCGCGCAGCATATATATCCTACAGTGTTACCTGCTCCTACTAGATATATATATTCTTGTGAGTTCCTAATAGATACGCCTAATGCATCATCTATCCCAGTACCCACAACAAAAACTCTTCTGACTGTCAATCAAACTATACTTCAATCAGAGATATATCGCGTCCTACTACCAAGCTTGTGATCGCCTGTTGACTGTTAGGAAAGTCCTAGTACCAGGTATGCGCCTATTTCATCACATCACCTGTAACCGTCTGGAGATAGCTAACCAGGTACACGCCACTAGTTACCATAGGTCCACGATAATCTCTCTGATTAACAACCAAACAAAATACAATTTCTATCAGGAAATATGCCGTCAATTCAAAGAATCATGGACAGACACGTACAAACAAGCAGACAACTGGCATGCGGTCGTGGGACAGTATAACGGGAACCTGGGCAAAGTTAAATAAAACCCCACTTTTGATGCTTTTCCCAAGCGTCACACTGGGGTTTCCCGGGGCAGGATCACAGACCAGAACACGTCACCGATAAGATATCAAAAGGTATCTTACCTGTGAGGTTACGAAGTTGATCAGGCTCCGGTTCTGGTGTGGTCCTGTCAGGAAATCCTCGTCAGTGACATACTGGAGAAAGCGAAACCCAGGGCTCCACGGTGGGCGTCAAATTGCAATGGACAATAGAAGTCCGTCCTCGGATGCCAGTTTCTGTTTTAATTCGGTGGAGAAGTCAGATAGCTTTGCGCATAAAGAAATCACACAGACAATGAATACGTCTATATGGTTTCCGAGCCAAAAGACTGCTCTGCCTTTATTTGACAATTCACAAGCCTTTTTATGCTACTTTACATGTACCGATAACAGGCTGTTGCCCAACATTCTATTCGTCATTAATATTGTGAAATTACAGACTTTGTTTAATAACAGATAAAGAAAATAAAACAATAGTGTCTCCGGATGTTCCTTTAGCCGTTTAAGGACGTTCGTTACAGGACGTTCTGGGATGTTCCCAAAACATTCTCCAAGATGACCTTCAAGATGTTCTCTTCTTGAGACACAGGACAAGAAACTTCATGTGCGTACAAAAACAAAGATAGCGTTTAAAGAATAATATGCATTTGATTAATAAATCTTGATTAACCATTTAAACTACTCAAATGAGCATTTTTCTAGGCCTCCTTCTAAGCCTTTGAATATTATAAAAGCGAATATATACATTTCTGTCCACAACAGTCTCCTGTCAAAGACACTAGACTCTTGTTACCAATATCCATGGCTTGGGAGACCAAGACCACGCATATTACTGCTACAGTTTGCTGAACAGGCCATCCCGGCTCTCGATGAACATCTCACACAACTACAGGATATTTGGAGACAGATTCGCGAAAACATAGAGCGCATTGTTGCTGTCAAGAAATGCAAGGTTGTTACAAGCTCCTTCCTACAACGTGAGGGAAAGAGTTTGGTTGTCCACTAGGAATGTGAAGTTGCGAGTGCCTTTTATGAAAATGGCACCTCGGTTTATCGGTCCATACAAGATCATTCGCCACATTAACCCTGTGGCTTATGCTCTTGACCTTCCTAGACATCTTCACTTGCACAACGTATTCCACACCTCCCTACTGAAGCCTTTGTTGTGTAACAGGGACACGCAGATCGTTCCTTCTCCTCCACCTGTTCAGGTTGATGGGAAGACGGAGTATGAGGTTAGGAAAGTTCTGGACTCTAGGCTGTTCAGGGGTGCTCTGCAGTACCTGGTCGATTGGGTGGGTTATGGTCCGGCGGACCGGTCCTGGATTCCGGCTTCCAACATGTCTGCCTCTAGGTTGGTCAGGGTGTTCCATGCCTCACACCCCAATCGCCCTGGTGGTCGTCCTGCCACTTGTCCTGTTGGTCATCCGGTGGCCTCCCGTGGAGAGGGGGGTACTGTAACGTTGGGGGCTTCCAGCCTTTCCGGTGTGCTTGAGGGCAGCATGTCTGATGCTGCTCGCTCACCAACACCCGGTTTAAATTGAAACAGGCAGGGAGGTGGCTGCATGAGGTGTGGCTTGAGAGGGGGGCGTGGTCTGGTGAAGGTCTTTTAAAAACCAACAGTTCCTTCTAAGCAGTGCCAGATCGTGGTTATCCATACCTGAGCTCCTTGTACCTGAATTCTCTTGTGATTTAACCTGTTATTGACCTCTGCTTGTTTTCTGACTATTCTGCCTTCCGTTGCCCTAGACTATTTTCTCGTACTATGCTTCTGCACTGATATCGACCCTGCTATTCCATTTGACTATTCTATACTCTGTATTCCTGATTCTGGCTTGTCTGACTACCCCTGTGTTGCTGACCTGGTTTTGTATTATGACATTGTCTTTGATTAACCCTTTCTGTCTAGCTAGAATACCTGGCCAATTCTAAGAACCAGACAGTTAGGGATTCTTCTACGGCTACCCTGTTGGTAGCTTTTGGGTTCTGTGGAGTGTTGGGCTATAAGGACTGCGTGGTAAGATCCGGGAACCGTGACAGATCTGTTCCAGATCACCAGATAACATTACCGGTGGCCATCCTTTGCTCCACGGTGTTGGGAACTGTTGTCCCATCAGAATCTCGAATGGCGACAGCTTAGTCTTAGCCATTGGAGTCATTCTGATTTCTGCCAATATGACAGGCAGATAATCAGGCCAATAAGTGAAAGTGCCTTGCGTGGCCTTTCTTATCTTATCTTTTATGGTACGATTTTGGTGTTCGAAGAGAACTGAACTTTGTGGGTGGTACGGAAATGTGAAACTTCCACCGTATTGACATTAGATTAACCACTTGTTGGACAAGTTTTGAGGTAAAAGCAGGGCCTTTATCAGAATCAATTGTAACCGGACAACCAAATCTGGGTATTACTTCCTTAAATAGAATCTTAGCCGTTGTCCTCGCATCCTCTCTGGTGACAGCAAAGGCCTCACGCAATTTGCTGAACCTATGTACTATGACAAGTAGATATTTAACTCCACCTCTAGCTGTTGGCATGTGGGTGAAATATAGCTGTAATTCCTGAAAAGGACCCTGAGCTGGGATTATATGTTCATGTAATCCTACTCTTTTACCTTGTGTGTTTATTGCGGGCGCAGGTCAGGGATTGACTGATTTGGGCCTGCACCATGGATGTCATATCAGAAAACAAAAAATTTTGGCCAGTTCGGTACATGTGCGTTTAATCCCACGGTGGCCAATACCATGGAACTGTCCTATGAAGACGGGTGCTGCAGCTCTGGGCAGCCCAGCCACCCCATCTTTGGACAATAGTCCTGTGGAATCTATCATCATTCCCTGTGACCGCCAGAAGGATATATCCTCTGGAGCGGCAACTGACTGTAATTCTAAAAGCAAGGTATCACTGGGAAGTGTTGGTGGAGCAAGAAAGAAATGTGTCTGTGTGATGTTTGTTATGTCATCTGTGTCAGCAGCCTCTTTTGAGATAATGTCAGGGAACTGATTTCCTTTCGCTTGGAAAGAACCATCAGTGGCATGTCCTTTTGCACTTAACTACTGCTAACCTAGCAGGTAACTGTATGGCCTCAAGTAAATCAGTGATGAGGTCTGCATGTGCTATCGTCTTACCGAAAGCTGTCTGAAATCCTCGTCTCATCCACAACACAATAAAAATCATGCACCACTCCAAAAGCATACCTTGAATCTGTATATATTGTTACTTCCTTATCTTTTAACAACTCACATGCTTTTGTCAGTGCTATTAATTCTGCTGCTTGTGCTGATCCCTGTGACAATCTTCCTGAATCATGTATGATGTCTGGTAATTCTACCACGGCATATCCTGTCATGTAGGTACTGTCTGTGGGCCTACGACATGAGCCATCAACAAATATGTGGCGTATGTGTTCTCCTTCCAGTGGTGTGGACATAAGATCCATACATGGGGAGGTTACTGCATGTATAAGAGGCAGGCAGTCATGTTCGTCATCTTCTTGTGTGTTACGTAACCTAAGTAGGCTGTTTAGTGCATATATGGGACCTGAGGTTGGTGATGTGTACTTGACAGTCAGGTTTTGTGAGGCTGTAAGGATTATCTCATATCCTGAGAGTCGTTCTGCGGTCACATGTT
This sequence comes from Leptobrachium leishanense, assembly GCA_009667805.1. NCBI lineage: Eukaryota > Metazoa > Chordata > Amphibia > Anura > Megophryidae > Leptobrachium > Leptobrachium leishanense. The sequence goes on along the minus strand of CM019063.1, from coordinate 532,276,003 downwards.
GTGTGGTAAGGTTATTCAGCACCTTCAGTACATGATGTGGTGTGTGTAGTACAGTATCATGTGATAATGTAATGGCTTGTGCTACTTCTACAGCCATTGCACATGCTGCTACAGCTCTTAAGCATGCTGGCATACCTTGTACTGGAAGAGGCAACACCCTTGAAATGAATGCTGTTGGCCTGATAACACCTCCGCGAACCTGGGCCAGTACCGCCGCCATGGTTGTACAATCTTCTCGGCAATACAGGTGAAAGGGTACATGAGAATTGGGCAAACCTAGAGCAGGAGCAGATGACAACAATACCTTTAACATTTCATATGTGCCGCACATGGACTCGTCCCAGATCAGCGTATCTGGTGCATTCTGCCTTGTAGCTTTACGCAAAATATTGTCATAGTGGGAGCAATCAGGAATCCAATGTCTGCAGAAATTGACCATACCTAGAAAGCTCATCATGTCTGTTTTGCTGGTGGGCTGGGCCAGCTGTGAAAGAGCTTCTATACGAGAGGTGGAGACATGCCTCTCACATGGGGAAAGCGTGAAACCCAGGTATGTGACCTTTGGCTGGCAATACTGCAATTTTGACAAGGAAACCTTATGTCCCTCTCTTGCCAGGTGCACGAGCAGGGCTGACATATCCTGCTTACATGCATCTGCGTCTGAGCTACAGAGCAACAAGCCATCCGTATCCTGCAATAGGACTGAACCAGATGGCGGCGACCAATCTTTGAGGGTCTCATGGAGAGCTCTGCAATAAGCAGAAACGGAGTCAACGAAACCCTGCGGGAGTCGCCTCCAGCAGAACTGCGCACCCTCAAATGTGAAGGCTAACAAGGGCTGTGTCTCCCTGTCCACTTTTATAGAAAAGAAGGCATTGGACAGGTCTAGGACTGTGAACATTGTAGCGGTAGCAGGTATGGATGTGAGTAGTGACTGTGTGTCAGGGACAATGGGTGCTATGGGGATGATAACCTTGTTCAAGGCTCTGAAGTCTTGGGTGAAGTGAAAACCCTCACCCTTGGGAACAGGATTTACTGGCGTGTTGTAAGGTGATACTATTGGTCTCTGGATACCAGCTTCTAGGAATCTATGGATGAATTCTCTAATGCCTTCTGTTTTAGCTGGTCCTAGAGGATATTGTTTTTGGTATACTGGTCCTGCACCAGGTTTGAGTGTAGCTCTGAAAGGTGTACAGTCAATCAGTCCTACATCGTATGCATGTTCTGCCCATATTGTGTTTGGTACATCCGTCAAGGCCTCAGGAATGGTGAGTGCAGGGAAATGTCGTGTCCCAAAAGTTCGGTCTGGTTGTGTGGTTGTCTGGAAACATGAGTATGGTGATGTGATATCTAAATCTCCTCGTGACCCACATGTAATTAGTATACCTAGGTCACCCAAAACGTCACGCCCTAACAAATTCACTGGACATGTGGGGAGAATAGAGAAACTCCGTTTGGTAATTACATTCCCATCGTCATCCCATATACGTAGAGGTGTGGTTCTTTTGGTTTCGGTCAAGACCCCATTGATTCCCATAGAAGACTCAGCATCCTTCAGGTCACCAGTATACCACTGTATACCACGGTAGACGTGGTGGCCCCTGTATCAACCAAGAACGGGATACACTGATCCTCCACTCAGATTTGAATGAGTGGTAGTTCAGTATGGGCATTGGTAATCTGGACTAGGCTGAGGGCGTCTCCTTCCGGGCAGTCCTATTGTCTGTTTTGAGTTTGCCAGTCAATCTGATGTCTGGATTGTAAATCCCTCATGTCAGTATGTGCGGCATGGTAGGGGCTGGGCTGTTGTGGCGGGTACCCATCCTGTTGTCTCTGCGCCAGTCCTGGACATTGTGCTCAGAAATGGCCTACTTTTTTACAAAAAAAAACATGCGTTATCACGCTGCGCATCCTGCCCACCACTTCTATCTCCTTGGTTATGATATCCTGATCTTACTCTACCTCGCAACATCGGTTGTTCGAAAATTCACAAACTGCAAACTTTTCTGGACGTTCACAAAAAGTTCGCGAAAAAAAGTCTTCAAAAAAATTCCAAAAAATGCTTAAAAGATCTTAAAAAATCTGAAAATAAAGAGACTCTTTACTGCAGAATATTATAAGCAGTGGAGAAGAGAATGTGGTACCACTTTGTGCGGCGCTGATCGCGGATAAAACTATTAGAAGGAGCAGTAGGATGAGGTATGCGCCTTTTATTGTCAGTTTCCTGACTTAGTTATGACAAATCAGGTTTAAACAAATGAGTATAGGCAATCAATCCCTATTTCAGTCGGTGCAAAAAATGATTCTATACACAATAGTCTGTTATGTTAGATTGATCCTCATTTGATTCCAGTGTGCCACCTAGTGTCCAAATGGTAGAATTGTTCTGGTAATGCTATGTCAGTTTTAGCCTCTGCTCCTCTTGACCCTTCAATATTCCTCCAAGAGAAAGAGTGGTGGTTAGGGGTGCATCCATGTCTGTCAGACAATGTCGTTATAGAGAATGGAAACTGATGCGCTTATGTTAGGATTTGATGGATGCTGCTGAATCTTTGGCAGTGTATCAATATCCCTCTTGAAACTTGCTCCTTGGTGCCTTTTTCCTTCAGTTGGCCTCGTCCAAGATTAACTGCAAAGCTACCCTTTAACGGCGCTTCTAGTTACTGGCGGCGTTTTAAGGATTGCGACTGGATGCAATTAGGGGTTAAATCTTTTTAGAAAATTTATTCTAGCAGGTTTGCATCAATCAAAAGAATAATAAAATCATTAAAAATAACGTAGGGCATAAAAAACACATAAAAATATCTACTAAAAAGAGTCCGTAATAATAGTCTGTGATAAAAGTTTAACATAGGGGTCTCCAAGACGCGTTTCGCCAGCTCCCTGGCCAGCTTCATCAATTGGATGCCCCCTATGCTGTAGCGCAGTGTATTTAACAAGTTTTTTGGGCGGGAAATGTTTCGTTTTCTCATGTCGTTCTGCGCATGCGCGCGGCTCCGTTTTCTTTCTGGTCACCTGTTGGTGATGTCATCCTGGGTAGGCTCCATCTCTGACTGCACACAGATCGGGGTTCTCGCTAGTGAATGTTCCACTTGCGTTTGAATACCGTGGCAGGGGGGAGTGTTAAAGGCAATGACATTTTTACTCTATGCTCATTATGGAGCTGAGTTGAGAAACATATTAAACATTTGAACTTAAAAACAAGAGAAGCATGAAGTTTGCAGCCGTGTCTGCTCTGAGTGCGGGGTTCCATTATAGATACTGTACCCTTGTATATGCTGACAGTATGGGATGCATCCTTCTCTTTGTACAATGGGAATGATATGGGGTGAACATTAATTCATCCTTCTTATCACCAGATGTTTAACATTAGTGCATTTAATTGTTAATGTTAATTGTTAATGTTAATGAAAATTGTTAATGAATCAACATAGAGGATTATCTGGTGAAAAATAAATAAATTGTCTGTGCGTATTAATCGAATAATGTTTGACCTTATCACAAAAATCTGCATTACGAATAAATGTGCTAGTATACAGTGGATTAGGTATGTGCTTGACATCTGGACATAGAATACCCCAAATTGCCCCCAACTCAAGGATATATTTGCCCCCAACTCATGGATATATTTGCCCCCAGCTCATGGATATATATATATATTTGTCCCCAACTCATGGATATATTTGCCCCCAGATCACATGTGGATATATTTGCCCCCAACTCATGGACATATTTGCCCCCAGCTCATGGATATATTTGCCCCCATCTCATGGATATATATATATTTGCCCCCAACTCATGGATATATTTGTCCCCAGATCACATGTGGATATATTTGCCCCCAGCTCATTGATATATTTGCCCCCAGCTCATGGATATATATATATATATATTTGCCCCAACTCATGGATATATTTGCCCCCAGATCACATGTGGATATATTTGCCCCAGCTCATGGATATATTTGCCCCAGCTCATGGATATATATATATTTGCCCCCAACTCATGGATATATTTGCCCCCAGCTCATGGATATATTTGCCCCCAGATCACATTTGGATATATTTGCCCCCAACTCATGGATATATTTGCCCCCAACTCATGGATATATATATATATTTGCCCCAACTCATGGATATATTTGCCCCCCAGGTCACATGTGGATATATGGCTATGACAAGACACAGATCACCTCAATTCCCAGATATTTTGTAGAAATTACTGAGCCCCCAAAATAGTTGCTGGGAGTGAGAACACAAAGATTACAACAATTCCCAGATATTTGGTAGAAATTTTGCCCAATCATGGGCTCACAGAGCTAAGACCCGCAGCAAACTATATAGGGTTTCCACACAGCACTTCTGCACGCGTTTGAGAGGAGATTTCAGAGGAGATTGATCTTGTGTTAGTTTGTGTTCTTACTGCCAGTCTGCCACCAGCTACTGGGGGGGTCTCATTTCTACCAAATATCTGGGAATTGTTGTAATCTTTGTGTTCTCACTCCCAGCAACTATTTTGGGGGCTCAGTAATTTCTACAAAATATTTGGGGATTGAGGTGATCTGTGTCTTGTCACAGCCAGTGCCACTCAGTATTTTGGGCGTCAGTAATTTCTACAAAATATTTGGGAATTGAGGTGATCTGTGTCTTGTCACAGCCAGTGCCACGCAGTATTTTGGGGCGTCAGTAATTTCTACAAAATATCTGGGAATTGAGGTGATCTGTGTCTTGTCACAGCCATATATCCACATGTGATCTGGGGGGCAAATATATCCATGAGTTGGGGCAAAGATATATATATATATCCATGAGCTGGGGGCAAATATATCCATGAGCTGGGGGCAAATATATCCACATGTGATCTGGGGGCAAATATATCCACATGTGATCTGGGGGCAAATATATCCATGAGTTGGGGGCAAATATATATATATCCATGAGCTAGGGGGCAAATATATCCATGATTTGGGGGCAAATATATCCACATGTGATCTGGGGCAAATATATCCATGAGTTGGGGGCAAATATATAGATATATATCCATGAGCTGGGGCAAATATATCCATGAGCTGGGGGCAAATATATCCATGAGTTGGGGGCAAATATATATATATATCCATGAGCTGGGGGCAAATATATCCATGAGCTGGGGGCAAATATATCCATGAGTTGGGTCAAATATATCCACATGTGATCTGGGGACAAATATATCCATGAGTTGGGGCAAATATATATATATATATCCATGAGCTGGGGGCAAATATATTCATGAGCTGGGGGCAAATATTTCCATGGGTTGGGGCAAATATATCCACATGTGATCTGGGGGCAAATATATCCATGAGTTGGGGGCAAATATATAGATATATATCCATGAGCTGGGGCAAATATATCCATGAGCTGGGGGCAAATATATCCATGAGTTGGGGGCAAATATATATATATCCATGAGCTGGGGGCAAATATATCCATGAGCTGGGGGCAAATATATCCATGAGTTGGGTCAAATATATCCACATGTGATCTGGGGACAAATATATCCATGAGTTGGGGCAAATATATATATATATATCCATGAGCTGGGGGCAAATATATTCATGAGCTGGGGGCAAATATTTCCATGGGTTGGGGCAAATATATCCACATGTGATCTGGGGGCAAATATATCCATGAGTTGGGGCAAATATATATATATCCATGAGTTGGGGGCAAATATATCAATAAGCGGGGGGGCAAATATATCCATGAGTTGGGGACAAATATATCCATGAGTTGGGGGCAACTTGGGGGATTCTATGTCCAGATGTCAAGCACATACCTAATCCACTGTATACTAGCGCATTTTTTCGTAATGCAGATTTTTGTGATAAGGTCAAACATTATTCGATTAATACGCACAGACGATTTATTTATTTTTCACCAGATAATCCTCTATGTTGATTCATTAGAAACAATTAAATGCACTAATGTTAAACATCTGGTGATAAGAAGGATACCACCGACTACCCTCTTCTAACCCTGCCAGGTACCAAACCTTTACGTTGTTTACAGTACTCCTTGTCACATCCAGGCTTTCCCCCCCAAATGGCTTGTCCCGCATCCTGAACTCCACAAACACGAACCTGACACCTGGAGACTTTCATTGGCACAGCAAGCAGACGATGGCTGCTACCCCAAAACATGAGTCGTGACTTTAAGCTTGGTCAGAATAGAACTGACTGTTTATTACACAGGCACAGAGAAACACAGGCAAGAACAACCCCCTTCATACTTACACCCAACAGATAACATCACAGATACAGTCAACCACAAACCCTATTTCCATACAATCAAGCAAATAGCTGCACAGGACCTTCAAACAATGGACAATGGCATTTCCTAGGAGGAGAAGTGGGAGGGAGAAGGCAGGTAAAGCAAAAGGTATTTCTTATAGAGAGAATTTACACATTAGAGAGAGCAGGTACTAATACAGAGATCTACACTATACAGGGAAGGGTTAGATAATTGAGATAATGTACGCAAAATAAATAACAAGAGACTATACAATAAATACGCAAGGGCATAACACACAGACATCAGAAATCTTTAGTTAACTGGCAGATATATAAAACAGTGAAAACCAAATAGTGTATATTTAAAAGGTCCACCAGTTCCCCCAATAGTCTCTTTCACGAGCCATAGTATCTGGGCAGGAGGCTAGCGCACAGCCCCCTCCAAGTCGCACAGTGACAGTGTGTCCTGTCACATCAGGTAACCTGAATGAGTCAGTCAGGAATGACCACAAAGAAGTCCAGGAGTCCGGCTGGGGGGAAGGGAACACAATAGTTCTTAAAAGAAATGAGCCACAGGGAAACCCAGTGATATTTTGGGTTTTGTATATATAGTTTTCCGTGAGGGGGGGTGCTCTCTTTGCCCGATGAAATAATAAGAATACACACGTTAGAGAAGAAGTCACTTTCTCATAGTTCTCATATAGTTCCATAGCCGCGGCTCCCGGTTCTTCCCGCTGAGTAACTGTCAGCTTCCCCAAAATCTACAACACAAGGTCTGGGTAGGTTGAAAATAGCTTAGGCCGGTGTAACACTGGGGTATTCCACCTGTTATGCCCCAGATAGCCCCTTGATCCATAATCCATAGGCAGGAGGCTAGTCCGCAGACTTCTCCAAGGGCCGCAGTCACACGGCTTTCTGTGTCAAGGCCTTTTTATTATTATTCATAGGACCTTATATGTCATTTTCAGGCATTTTCATGCAGTATTTTTTTTGCAGACAAATTTTCAAAGTTGCAGATTTTTTTTATTTTACCCCTGTTTGTCGGCTTGTCAGCTTTTTCCAGTGACTGGTCGGGCTCTGTTTGACAGGTCGTCTGCTTTTTTTGGATCGATTCAGTGTTTTTCTGCATTTTTTCAGATCAATTCGGCTGTTTTTCAGTGGTTTTACAGATGCATACGGAGGTGGTTCTTTGGACCCCTATATCTCCATTCTTTATCCTCCACAATGTCATGTGAAGGTCAAGGTAAAACAGCAGAATTGTTATTTTTTCACATTTAAAGCAAACAGTGCCACCACCATTACGTGATTAATGTGCCATTATGTGGTTTTCTTGAATATTTTTTCTTGTTTGGAAGCACCATATTAAACCTTAATCTAATCACATCATACAGGCAAAACCTTCTTCTGTGGCTACTGAGATTATTTAACTAGGAATGCTCTCAAAAATAAATCCTTGTTAAATTTTGGTTTCAACCTATTAAAGAGCGCTTTCTCTGGAGCTCCTATCCTTGGTTCATTGGTTTGAATTAAACAGTCAGAAAAGGCTCATGATCAGTTGTTTACACATGGCCACCCTACATCACACCAGAGAAGAGGTGAAATAATCACTTTCCTTGATGCTCAGTCTGAATGGAGCCGGTGAAAGAGTGTGGCCAGGTCAGTCATTACTTCTTCTACATGTCCTGTTATTTCGGATCATCCATAGTTCCAACTTCACAATCCTGTCATAGATCAGAAGTCAACTGAAAAAAATCTCTTGAAGTAATTTTTGGAAACAATTCTGTTTGCTGTCAAAAATATTGATGCATCTGCCCCCAAACCCTTGGCCTGTCCTACATAACTGACCACACCCACTAGTGCAGCTTATATGCATCAAACCTAATCTGATCTCTAGGATTTGCACGATGCTGTGCCTCTGTCTAGCCCCAATCTGAAAAGGACCCTCTCCTTGCATCAACAGGTAAATGTTAAAAATGTGCATATGGTAACAATGGTTCAATGAACCGCAGTATTACATGATTGCATGGAACTCTTTGAGAGGTGTGGTGTTCGTGGCTAGAGGCAGTCACCTCCCCAACCTATGCTCACCTAACCTTGTGTGGATAGATCTTTTTAGGACTAGGCACATAGCAGACTGAGGGCTTCCCTCCCTTCCACTCTGAGAATCTAGGCAAGGACCTTAGCTTAAGCACCCTTCGCTCCCTCCTATGGAGGAGTGACCAGGGCCGCAGGGGACTCTTTCTCTTACTTCCTCCTCTCCTTCTTCGTTCCGATTTTTTTTTATTTTTGATCATTTTATTCTGTTTTTTCAGCATTTCATATAATTTTTGTCCCATTTTTTCTTGTTTTAGATCCATTTCTGAATCGATTTCGTTGATGTGTTATATTGAATCGAAATTTCGGATTGGTCCGAAAATTAGGGCAGCCAATTTTTCATTTTCGGAAATGCTCCCGAAATACGAAAATGGTGATTTCATCCAAACTTGAATTCGGGATGAAACAAATTGCACTTGTCTAGTCCTCAGCACTAACGACACAAATCTACATACAATGAAAATGTTAAAAGTCTTAACTTTAGCCAAGCCAGATGGTTTTTATTCTTTCCCCATTATAATTGTAACACTTATAGACCTGGTTCACATAAAAGAAAAGCTTTCACTTCATCCAGGCTTTTTGACCTAGAATGATCGTTCTCAGTAAATTTACTAGCCCAATGGAAACAGTTATTTATAACAGCTTATTTTCTTGTTAGATTCCACATTCGAGATGCTCAGATCGTTGCCTTCAAGGTTACAGAAAAGCCCCCCAAGAGGGATATCACGCCTGCTGCTATGACTGCATCCCATGCTCTGAGGGGGAAATATCCAATGAGACGGGTAATGTGTGTGACGTATCGGGATACAACACGTTCAAAAACATTGGAATTAATGACTCTTAAATATTTTAGATCATTTTTCCTCGACGTTACATCTTTGCTCATATATGCATAACTAGCTTTTGACCGCAGCTTTGCTCATGTAGATTTTGGGATTTGTTACAATTGTATTGAAATGGATCTTTTTTTGTTTGATTTTGACGAAACTGTACGAATTTTTTTTACAGGTTGTTGTCTTAAAGTAACAAGTAATGTTTATTGCTGACGTTAGTCAGGGCATATTGGGTAAAAAAAAGGTTGAATTTAAATATATTCAACCCCTTTTATCACCCCCACTTGGATTTTTTGAAAACAGTAAAACACATGTTTTTTTATTTTTCAAGAAGATTGTAAATACCAATTTTCACGCCTGTAATATCTTTGGTTTTTGAAATATAGATATACAGATAAAAATTTTCACCCCTCTTTAACTCCCTAACTGGATTTTTGGAAAATTATAAAATATATGTTTTTTCATTTTTAAGACAAATTTATATGGCAATTTTCAGGTCTGTAACATCTTCTGTTTTTGAGAACTAAATACACTGATTAAAGAATTAACACCCATTTTTCACCCCGCCTCACTGGATTTTCAGAAAATGGTAAAACACATGTTTGTCTTTTTTTAATTTGTATATTTGTAAATACCAATTTTCACGCCTTTAACATCTTTGTTTTTTTTAAATATAGCTATACTGATAAAAGTATTCTCCTTTTTTCACTCCTTTTACTTGGATTTTTGGAAATGGTAAAACACATGTTTTTTTTTTTTTCTAGAAGATTGTAAGCACCAGTTTTAACGTCTGTAACATCTACGGTTTTTGAGATATATGTATCCTGTTTAAAAAATGTAACTCACCTTTTTCATGCCCACTTGGATTTTTGTAAACTGGTAAAACGTGTTTTTTTATTTTTCATGAGGAATAAAATACCAATTTTGACTCCTGCAACATCTTCTATTTTTGAGCTATCGGTGTCTTGTTTAAAAGTAATCACCCCCCTTTTTTCACCCCACTTGTATTTTTGGAAAATGGTAAAACATGTGTATTTTTATTTTTGAAGACGATTGTAAATACCAATTTTCACGCTTGTAAAATCATTTTTTTTTTTAAAAAAAATAGGTATACTGATAAAATTATTCACCCCCTGTTTCACCCTAACTCGCTGTATTTCATAAAATGTTAAAATAAATGTTTTTTTACTTTTCATGAAGAATTAAAATACCAATTTTAACGTCTTTACCATCTCCGGTTTTTGAGATATAGGTATCATGTTTAAAATATTCACGAAAATTGAGTATCTGGCGCCCCCTAATGGACAAATTTGAACAATGCAGTTTATACACAAAGTATTCTAAAGTCCATCATACATTTAAATTGCAGTTCAAAAGTCAGCGGCAGATTAATCACACACAGATGGTTCACCTCCAACCACCACAATGATAAATGACAAAAGGAATGTAGTGATAGTCTGCACTTCTCTCTTTGAAAATAATGTTCTCTGATGGGAGATCTTCTTATTACTTGGGTCTCCTTTTCTTATGCAGTCATCACCCTCAGAATATAAAGGGATACAAGGCAAACATAGTGTGATCTGTATGGTACATCTGAGCCCCCCAGAATTTATGCAATAATTTAACTCATATTTGGAGGTGTCATAAATCAGACACTAGATGTACTGTGCAGCCGATATTTTTAGGAGATATCGGACTCCCCTCTTTGCCCTTTGTTGTGACGATATTCCTCCAAGGAAAAATAAGGTTGCAGGATCTTGAGAGTAGGTTTTTAAAAGCTTATTTATTCCATAAAACAATTAAAACAATAATAAAATAAACAATTGGTAAACGCCAATATGCGTTTCGCGATCAAATCGCTTCATCAGTTGGCATACAAATCAATGAATGGTTCAAGATACCCTGCAATGTCCTTATATTCCCTTTCAATAATCAAATAGTTAAGTGGGGAACGCCCGTTTCTCATTTCTCTCATTTCTTTAACTTCGTAGTAACCCTTCTGCGCGTGCGCAGAGTGTCATCCAATGAAAGGGCGAGATCCGCCCCCAAAATGGTGGTGCGTCTCAGTAAGCCTTATCATGCGTCTCATTCGGATCTCTAATGCTTACAGCTCTCCAGTTTTTTAATCGCGTCTTCTTCTCCCTTATGGGGCTTACTGCTATTTATATTCATAAGCCCTATCAGCTCATGACAACCTTCATAATTCTCATGACAACCCGAGATAAAAGGAGGGGGGGGTGGCGCTATTCCATTCCAATTTATAATTAGACCCTAATAATTAAACCCAAAAACAAAGATATATAGGATAACACAATAATATTATTCATTAATCCCATCTACATTTCCATTAAACCCCAAAATGTTCCAATCTATCTCAATAAACCAATAAATAGTGAATAGATTATGTGTTATTCAATAGTATCGTGAATATACTAGTGTATCCACAATTAATAAGGATACCTTGTATAGGATTAGATCAAAATTACTAATCTAAATGATTTTATCTAAAGTGCTGGTATGCAAAATATATATTTGTTGAATTAGACCTAATAGTTATTATTTAAAGTGCTAATAAACTGTGTAAATTAATTTTAAAAGCGCCAATGAATTGACATTCTCTATATAAAGTGCTTATCATCAATATATTACTGTTAATCTTAAACCAATATAAAATTGTATCGTGAGTATACTATTGTGTCCACAAATTAATAAAGATACCTTGTATAGGATTAGATCAAAATTATTAATCTAGATGATTTTATGTAAAGTGCTAATGCATATTTGTTGAATTAGACCTAATAATTACTGATCCTAATGATTATTACTTATATAAAGTGCTAATAGACTGTGTAGATTATTTTTAAAAGCGCCAATAAATTGACATCCTCTATATAAAGTGCTTATCATTACTATATCACTGCTAATCTTAAACCAATGTATCCACTTTTAAAATATATTCTTTAGAAACATTTATACAACAAATTAGTTACTAGTGAACTGTGATAATCTTAATAGATTTATATTATTTACATAAAATGCTTGTAATTTATATACTTGTGCCGATATTTATAAAATTACCTATAATACACTTTCAATAATTGATAAACAACAACCCAATGTACCGTCCTATACCTTTTTTTTTTTTTTTTTAATTCTAAAAAGTGACAAATTTCAAAATCCTGATTCAATCCCTTAGGCACCAATGTTTTTAAATTGTATATCCATCTCATCTCAATTTTATTTATTTTATTAATAAAATCTCCTCCTCTCCATTCTCTTTCCACCTGTTGGATCGCCAAAAATTTTGTCCCTCTGGGATCTTTATTGTGACTATCTTTATAGTGTTGTGGTACTGTGTGTGAATCTATACCTTTTTTGATATTATTAAGATGCTCGCGGATACGAACATTTAGACTTCTCGTTGTTCGACCAACATACATTTTTCCGCATGGGCAAATTAAAATATAGATAACATTTTTAGAAAAACAAGTGAGTGTGTCATATATTTTATATTTATCTCCTGTCATGCTATTAAATTCCTTTATATGTCTCTTCTGGTTTCCTGTTGTTCTACATCCAAGACAATTGCCACATCCATAAAAACCGTTCTCTAAACCAAAATGAGTTTTCTGTTTCTTATTTTTTAAATGGCTGCTCACTACATAATTCTTAATATTGTCAACACCTCTGAAAATGATGGTAGGAGAATCCTCCAATATCTGGTGGAGGTCCTCGTCTTTTCGAAGGATAGGCCAATATTTTTTAAAAATTCTTTTCATCTCCTTATGTTCATTACTATATTGGCAGATAAAGGGGACCTTGTTATTTAATCCTCCCTTTAAATATCTTTTTTTTATTGAGAATTTGTTTTTGATCTGTCTGTGATATCTGTTTTCTTACTTTTTCCAAAGCTTGACTGTCATAGCCTTTCTCCTCCAGCTGCAATTTCATCTTTTTTGACTGGATGTGATATTCAGTGTTTTCAGTACAGTTCCTTTTCAACCTCAGGAACTGCCCCTTCGGTACACCTTCTAACCACTGCCAGAAATGGCAGCTTGTCTTTTCTATATAACTATTAATTGTGGATACACTAGTATATTCACGATACTATTGAATAACACATAATCTATTCACTATTTATTGTTTTATTGAGATAGATTGGAACATTTGGGGGTTTAATGGAAATGTAGATGGGATTAATGAATAATATTATTGTGTTATCCTATATATCTTTGTTTTTGGGTTTAATTATTAGGGTCTAATTATAAATTGGAATGGAATAGCGCCACCCCCCCCCCTCCTTTTATCTCGGGTTGTCATGAGAATTGTATAGATATATGTTGCCATTGGAGATTAGTATATCAGAAATAGCTGATAGGGCTTATGAAGATAAATAGCAGTAAGCCCCATAAGGGAGAAGAAGACGCGATTAAAAAACTGGAGAGCTGTAAGCATTAGAGATCCGAATGAGACGCATGATAAGGCTTACTGAGACGCACCACCATTTTGGGGGCGGATCTCGCCCTTTCATTGGATGACACTCTGCGCACGCGCAGAAGGGTTACTACGAAGTTAAAGAAATGAGAGAAATGAGAAACGGGCGTTCCCCACTTAACTATTTGATTATTGAAAGGGAATATAAGGACATTGCAGGGTATCTTGAACCATTCATTGATTTGTATGCCAACTGATGAAGCGATTTGATCGCGAAACGCGTATTGGCGTTTACCAATTGTTTATTTTATTATTGTTTTAATTGTTTTATGGAATAAATAAGCTTTTAAAAACCTACTCTCAAGATCCTGCAACCTTATTTTTCCTTGGAGGAATATCGTCACAACAAAGAGGAAAGAGGGGAGTCTGATATCTCCTAAAAATATCGGCTGCACAGTACATCTAGTGTCTGATTTATGACACCTCCATATGTGAGTTAAATTATCGCATAAATTCTGGGGGGCTCAGATGTACCATACAGATCACACTATGTTTGCCTTGTATCCCTTTATATTCTGAGGGTGATGACTGCATAAGAAAAGGAGACCCAAGTAATAAGAAGATCTCCCATCAGAGAACATTATTTTCAAAGAGAGAAGCGCAGACTATCACCACATTCCTTTTGTCATTTAAAATATTCACCCCACCTTTTTCACCAACCCACTTCGATTTTTGGAAAATGGGAAAATGCGTGGGTTTTTTAGGTTTCAAGAAGATTGTAAATACCAATATTCACGCCTGTAACATCTACAGTTTTTGAATTATAGGTATACTGATAAAAGTATTAACATCCCTTTCCCCCTTAATGGATTTTAAGAAAGTGGTAAAATACATGTTTTTTATTTTTCATGGAGAATCAAAATACCCTCTGGAACATCTTCTGTTTTTGAGATATAGGTATCCTGTTTAAAAGTATTTACCCCCTTTTTTCATCCCCCAACTAGGATTTTTGGAAAATGATAAAATGTTTTTTATTCAAGAAGATTGTAAATACAAATTTTCACGCCTGTAACATCTTTGGTTTTTAAAATATAGGTATACTGATAAAAGTATCCAACCCCCTTTTTCACTCCCACACTTGGAGTTTTGGAAAATGGTAGAACACATGTTTTTTTTATTTTTCATGAAGATTGTAAATACCAGTTTTCACGCCCCCAACATCTTTGATTTTTGAGATATAGGTATCCTGTTTTAAATACTCTACCCCATTTATCAATACCTTAGGGGCATAATTTCCAAAAATCCTCCCTTTGTGGGTGCCTATGGCATAAAAACAATGTACCTTAATAGGTTAACCCCTTAGTGACAACACGGTTTTATGATTGTCAGTCTGGAAATGCCCACTGCTGTTTTCATGTTTCTGGGCTGTTTGTGTTTAGCTCTAATTTTTCTCTTACTCATTTGTGTAACCCACACATATTATATACCGTTTTTATCCCAAATAAATGGACTTTCTAAAGATACCATTATTTCCATCATATTGTGTAGTTTACTATAAAAAAATATTATGAAATATGGTGAAAAAATGAATAAAACACACTTTTCTGAAAATTAATCCCAAAATCTAGTGAATAGTTTCGAAATGTTGTCCGGAGATTAGAAATACACAATTGTTACATGATTTTGCTTTTCAAACCCCTTCAAACCCTTCACTGCTAAGCTATTTTACTTCTGTGTGTTGAGCTCATTTTGGTCATTTTATGCTCATAATGTTTAAACATCAAATGAAGTCCTATTTCATTATACCCCCCGACAATTTTATTTTAAAAAAAACATACTTATTTTATTATTATTTTTTTCTTTTACACTAAACCTAGTCATGATCAGGTTTTTCCAAGGATACCAAACATGACCTGCTAGTTGCCATGGATCGGGAGATACGGGGATAAAAAGGATCCCCTAGCTCCGCTTGACAGCTAGGGGGTTAACTGGACAACTGACATCATTGCATATATGGCGATGATGTCAGTGGGTTGGGGATGACCCGGAGGACATCCAAAATGTTAGCCACATCTGGTTTCGAATCGCGATCTGATGCCTAAGGGTTTAAAGAGAGGAACCACTGAAAAGGGCAGACTTTTTTGCCCTTTTCAGCGGTACATTTCCTTTTTTTTTCTAACCCTTGCCATTTGCAAGGGAGAGGCATCCAAAGGACCCCCACCAAAAGACCCCTTCTCCTTTCAGGTTTCCCCCTGCAGGCGCAGGGAGATGCCTGAAAGTGACATTATCACGCAAGGCGATGACATCATCACGATGGATGGGGCCCATAAAAACACTGGGCAGACTTCAACAAAGTCATTCCAGCATGGGACTCTGAACAGAGAGGTGAGTATAGGGAGGGAGGTTTGGTAAAGGATCATGACGTACATAGTACGTCCTTGGTCCTTAAAGGGAATTTTCCCCAGTACATACTATGGTCCTTAAGGGGTTAAATAGCTTGAGCTGGGTGTTGATGAGTCAGTCAGTCAGTCATTCAGGACTTTTACTTTTATATAAATAGATTTTTCATGAAGAATCAAAATACCAGTTTTCCCATCTGTAACATCTTCTGTCTTTTAGACATAGGTATGCGGTATAAAAGTGTCACGGCTCACTGCAGGGGTTAAGGATTCGAGCCCAATATGCGGTTACTCAGATGAAGAGGCAGAAAGGGAAGGTTATAATCCAGAACATAGGTTTATTAAATAAACAGAAGTAAAGCAAGAAGGGGAATCTGAATAACTAATAACAATAGATAGGAGCTGGATGGGCAAGATAATATATACAGAGGACAGGGTACACTTAGCAGAAGGGGTAGACAGGACAGGACACTGAATAGCACAATAGGGCTAACAGAACAGGTACTGGACGCTGAATAAAGAATAAACACAGGAGGATAGGAACTGAACACTGAATAAAGAATAAAACACAAATCAGAGCTGGCTGAACAAAAAATAGAAAACAGATACAAAAGAACACACTTACTGGTTACAGAGGGTGGAGGATCAAAAGACACAGAAGGCAAAAGACACAAGTAGATCAGGCACGGTATCAGAAGGGTTATGACTGGAGAGTGGTTAAATCAAGCTTAGGTCGGTGTCAGGCAGCTAGCATAGAAATAGTCAGAGTCCAGATTCCGATGTCATACACGTGTTGGTCAATATGTAGTAGGATGATGGAGTCCTTATGGAATGTAGTAATGGTGAGGGGTTCTCAGGATACCAGACGGAGGGGTTTCTCAGGATACCAGACGGAGGGGTTCTCAGGATACCAGATGGAGGGGTTCTCAGGATTCCAGATGGAGGGGTTCTTAGGATACCAGATGGAGGGGTTCTCAGGACACCAGATGGAGGGGTTCTCAGGATACCAGATGGAGGGGTTCTCAGGATTCCAGATGGAGGGGTTCTCAGGATGCCAGATGGAGGGGTTCTCAGGATACCAGATGGAGGGGTTCTCAGGATACCAGATGGAGGGTTCTCAGGATGCCAGATGGAGGGGTTCTCAGGATACCAGATGGAGGGTTCTCAGGATGCCAGACGAAGGGGTTCTCAGGATGCTAGCTGAGCATCAGGCAGGTCAGTGCATAGCTCACAGGTCAGGCTTGCAATGAGTCGTTCTATGGCTAGAATAAACGATGCAGAAGCCCTGATTCAGAGGTGAGGCTAGATTAAATGGGCATTGCAGGCCCAGGCGACACCTGGAGAGGTGAAGGAAAATCAGGAACAGATCCCTGAGTGCCTGGACACCAGTCCAGGCAATGGCAAAATCAGGACTGGAATTGCACTTCACTTGCCTTTTTTTACCGCGTCTGCGGCGCGAATCGTGACAAAAAGTATTCACCCCCCTTTTTTTTACCCCCGCACTTGGATTTTTGGAAAATGGTAAAACATGTGTTTTTCTTTTTTTCAAGAAGATTGTTAATACCTATTTTCACGCCTGTAACATCTTTGTTTTTTGAAGTATTGGTATACTGATAAAAGTAGTCAACCACCCGTTTTTACTCCCCCTTACATGAATCTTTGGAAAATGGCAAAAGCCGTGTTTGTTTTTCTCACGAAGATTGTAAATAACAATTTTTCACGCCTTTAACATCTTTGGAATTTGAGATATAAGTATACTGATAAAAGTATTCCCACCCCTTTTTCTCCCCCCCCCTCCTTAACTGGAGTTTCAGAAAATGGTAAAACACATTTTTGTTTTTTTTCCACGAATATTGCAAATACCTATTTTCACGTCTGTAACATCTTTGGTTTTTGAAATATAGCTATACTGATAAAAGTATTCACCCCCCTTTTCACTCCCCCTTATGCCTATGTCATAAAATCAATGTACCTTCAAAATTTCACTTTCCTACATTAACCCACTAGTGACTGGGGAAGGGCTGCAGGTTCGATTCGAACATGAGTTCGAATCGAACATTGGCCGTTCGACTGTTCGCCGAACTTCAAATTTTTTGTGCTGTTTGCAGAAAGTTCGACCGCGGAACATCCCACAATGCACTGCCCCGCTGAAACTGTAATTGGCTACAGTCTGACTTGCACCTGACCACAGAGGCCAATCAGAGGTGTGTTCAATTGCACAGCCACTGCAAGTGCTAAGTTAGCAATAGCAACTTGGCACTGAACACTGTGCTGCACCTCATCACTCAGCACTGCTAGCTTAGCACTTGCAGCCAAGTCAAGAGGTGCTGCGGGGTTAGCTGAGTGTGACGTGGGTGACGCAGACTTACGCAATCAGATTTCGTTGCCCCAGCTGCTGCAGCAGAAGAAAAAATATTGTCCCAACCATCTTCAACTTACAGTTTTATTCAAATTATTCAGAGAGAATTGAAAAGTCCCCGCACGATCGGTGACTTTTCGTCTTCTTCAATTCGATGCGATTTGGCGATCCCATTTTGGCGACCCTGCGGTGTATTCAGCAAGCACCACAGGGCCGTCGTAGTGCAGGGAAGAGCTGCTGAAAACCCGCCGAACACTCAACTCAAAACCCGGCAAACGCTCACCGAAACCCAGAAAAACATCTGGCTTAACCCCGCTGAACAAGCCGGAGAATCCAAAGCAGCCGCCGATCACAGCAACCGCAGACGAATGGAGTGAAAAATAAAAAACAGTACGCTTGAATGTTTGAATAGTGAAACGCTGTTTGAAAAAATAATGAGCGAAAATGTCTGAAATTTACATAGAAAGATCCAATGAATGATAATAAATAGGGCTGTTACAGAAAAAAGAATAAACGATTTTAAAAAAAAAAATCTAAAAAAAATTTGCCGAAAAATCCTGAAAAATGGATAAAAGATCATAAAAAATCTATAAATAAAGAAACTTTTTACTGCAGAATTTTATAATGAACGGTTTATTAGATATTGAATTAAAACGGGAATATTTTTAACATTGAAGCCTATGGGATTCTCCTGAATAAACCTGTCGAATGAGACCACCGAATGGCAGGGCATTTCGGCAACTTTTCCCTGATGGTTTTTGTTCTCTAGACAAAGCATTGCTTCTCTACGGGGATTTCACTGCACTCGAACGGGCACCAAACAGGCACCGTATGTGCAGGCAATTAGCCAAGATTTGGCAAACTGCCTGCTCTCTGAATAGCCGAATGGCCAGGAAAGGTAACCGTATACTGAATTTCAGTGTTCGATTACCTTTCGGCCACAATTCGGATCTCTTTGAGTAACCCTGTTAGATTCTCGGTGTCGTGCACCACCAACTAAGACACGATTTTTCTGCACTTGAATGTGACAGATTCATATCATTTCAATATTTGACCACAGGGTCACACCCTGCACTCTTCCACAATACCTCAGAGGGGTTACTGTGTGAAGGCACTAGCTGGCACCAAAGACCCAATATTTGGGTGCACAGACCGGTGTACCAGATACATATAGGACAGCCATCAGAAATGGTTACTGAACCTCACGATGGCCCCCCTTAAACTTCCTCAGCCCGTAACAGCTTTTCGCCCCCTTCCAAAACAAAAAAAGGACATAACACAGTTCCACAGCAATAAAACTCACAGTAATGTATGGTGTGTATGAGTGTATCTGTCGCGTCTGGGGCTCAGAGGGAGCCCTTGAACCCAGCGGTGCCATCGACATGCCGGGTTCCAGGAGTTGTGCCGGCTTCCGGAGCGCACAGGCTGGTCAGGAGGTGGGGCGCGGCATGATGACTCTCGCCCGCTGAGTTTAAATACAGACAACGCGATCCAGCTCATCGCCCTGTCATGGAGTCTGCTTCCCTCAGTGCTGAGTGTCTCCTGGCGATTCACTACCTGGTTGATTTTTCAGTCTCCGTTGTTACCTGGCTTGTATGAGAACCACCTCTGTGTACCAGTCCTTGGCTACTCTTTGACCACTCTAACTTTGATCGATTTTTGGCTTATATGATACTAGGTATAAAGCCTGCCCTAAGGGCAGTTTATATATATATATATAATATATATATATATATGTATATATATATATATACACACACCGTGTAACCCCATGTGGGTGGGTGGGTATATATATATATATATATACTCCCTGTAACCCCATGTGGGTGTATATATATATATATATATATATATATATATACCCACATGGGGTTACAGGGTGTGTGGGTATATATATACCCACACACCTGTAACCCCATGTGGGTATATATATATATATATACCCACACACCCTGTAACCCCATGTGGGTATATAAATGTATATATACATAAACCCTGTAACCCCATGTGGGTGTATATATATGTATATATATATACACCCTGTAACCCCATGTGGTATATATATATATATGTATATATATATATATACCCCGTAACCCCATGTGGGTGTATAATATATATATATACACCCTGTAACCCCATGTGGGTGTATAATATATATATATACACCCTGTAACCCCATGTGGGTATATATATATATATATATATATAGAAAAATGGAGATAAGGCAGCACATCGGGATTTGGATAAAACAAAAAACTTTTATTGGCACAGATTAAAATACCTGTCCATAGACCAACGTTTCGGCCCCACTGGGCCTTTATCAAGGAATACAGGCATACATAAAACAACAAACATTTATATTAAAATATATAAGAGCTCACCCAATGACGACCTGAATCCAAATGAGCGCCGAAGCGCGTAGACCCGGCGTCTACTTCCGGGTTTGTTGCCAAGCGCCGAGATGATTGCAAATTGGACCTGTGTGTGTAGGTAACCATGGGGATAACCAAAACAAAAAACCTGGGTGGACCGGAGACAAAGGCAATCGACAGTAGCTTAAAAAGCAGCAACTTGTTACAACAAAATTTGTGAACAGAGCAGAAAAAGGAGGAAAGGAAAATGGTGGGTTGGGTTTGGGTTAACTGGCATAGAATAAATTACATAAGCCAAATATAAACTAAATATACAGCGGGTTCGGCGGGGCCTGTAGGCCAGGCCAAGCCAGGGACTCGCCTGAGCCTGGAGGACACCCAAGCAGGCTGCTCAGCCGGCCTCCATGCTCAGACGAGTCCCTGGCTCGGCTGGGCCTCTAGGCCCAAGCCAAGCCGGGGGCTTGCCTAAGCTTGGATACCGGCCGGGCAAGCAGGGTGGGTGTGGAGAGCACATACTCACCTACATCAGCCTCGAGTCCTCCACCGGTTCCACACATACTCACCTACATCGGCCCTTAGCTCCTCCAGCGATGGCAGTCCCGCTTCCAGTGTCCTCTCTCCGTTGGTCACCGGTATGACGTCACAAAAGCCTTTGACCCACTGGAAGCAGGACTGCCATCGCTGGAGGAGCTAAGGGCCGATGTAGGTGAGTATGTGTAGGCAACATCCTCCTACTTTGGCCCTGAGCACCAGCGGTGACTGTCCTCCGGCTGTCGCAGGCTGCTAGCCGGCCTCCAGGCTTAGGCGAGTCCCCGGCTCGGCTGGGCCTGTAGGCCCAAGCCAAGCCGGGGGCTCGCCTGAGCCTGGATGCTCAGGCTTAGGCGATTTCCCAGCTTGGCTTGGGCCTACATCCTCTCCTGGATGCACGCGCATCCAGCGTCTGTCCGGCGCTGCACATCGGGTTTCTGTTGGCTGCGCGGCGACGGACAAACAATTTTATAGTTATAGATATACCCCTTGTGTACCGTTTTGGCTATCGCTGACCACTCTAACACTGAACGATTTGGGCTTGTGTTAGAATACGTCCTTGTATACCGTCTGACCTATTTCAGGTATACCCTGTAATGTGGGTTGGTAAAACATTTCCCACTCATTGATGATAAAACATTTCCCACTCGTTGGTGATAAAACATTTCCCACTCGTTGGTGATAAAACATTTCCCGCTCGTTGTTGGTAAAACATTTCCCACTCATTGTTGGTAAAACATTTCCCACTCGTCACTGATCAAAATGTCATTTATTTTCTTTTTAAATGTTTCTATACATCCTACAGATCCGCCACTTCACAGGCAGGTTATGGGGACCTCCTAGGCACGATATTTTAAGGAATTTTTCATTTTTACTCTTACCCTTTATCTCATGTAAAAATCACTGTTCCTTTAACCCCTTCCCTGTGGAGGACATGTGGGGAATGTCCTCATTGACCCCTGCTGTATGCGTAGGATGTTCCCCACATGTCTTCTGCTCGGCGGGGGGGGCAGAGAGATACTCACCTCTCTGGTCCGGGTCCCGCGGTGTTCTGACTTCCTTGAAGTCAGACGCTGCTTTTACAGACCCTCCCATCGGACGCGATGATGCCATTTATAGGCAACCCTCGGCAGAAGCCAGGAGATCACCTGAAGGGAGGGGAGGAACTGCTCAGATCCCTCTCCCTACCGATCGGTAGGGTCTACAATCAAAAGTCAGGCACCGCTTTGAAGAGCAGTGTCTGCCATTCAAAGCAGTGTTTGACTTTAACCCTTAACTGCCAGACCACGATCTGCTGCCGTATCGCAGCCTAGATCCGGTGGGACCACCATCCTTGGATGGTGGCTCCACCTCTGGGTCCCCCCTCGGGGACAGACATCATCACACATGGTGCAATGTCATTAGTTAGCCGGGGAACCACTAGCTGCCTGGGGATTGCCCGAACAAATCCCCTGGTGGAGATATGGGGTTCCTTTGAGCTCCCATATCTCCAGAACGGTGGCAGATAAGGGGTCATTTCTGGTATCAATCGAAAGGCCTGAGCATGATGTCCTTTCGAATGATACCAAACATGACCATGTTGAAAGTAAATAAAATAAAAATAAAATAAAAATACAAAAATAATATAAAATAAAAAAATACTTATTTTTTTGGTGTGTTTTTTATTAATGAAGCAATATTGTCCACATTCCAATTATAATGTGAACAATGAGGCTGCACTAATAATTTTTTTCTATGGGGTGCGTTGGCTAAAAATACCACAATTCCCCCCAAAAAATGTAACGAGTCCCCATTTCTAATTTTTTTAACAAGCGCACCCCATAGAAAATATTGATGCAAAAACTTGTATGATAAAATGTTAAAAAAAACACTTGCACGCTGTAGATGATTAAAAATTCAAATTTCATTGCATTTTTTGTTATAATAATAGAGGCAGGACATGACATATATATAAAAATGATATATTATGAATTTGCGAGCCTGCCGGAAAGAACAATTTATAATATGTCTGGGTCATATAATAAAACATGGCTTCAAATCGCTTTTAAACATGATGAGCAAAAGCGGTAAAAATTAGCTCAGCACACAGCGGTGAAATGGCCCAGCACTCGGCAGTGAAAGGTTCAAAACCCTTCTTTTTTTAACTTCTTTTTCATTGTTTCCTGTCCCCCAGGGCACTACCCGGACCCCCATACACCTTTTATGGCCAATATTATTATTATTATTATTATTCTTTATTTATAAAGCGCCAGCACTTTCCGCAGCGCTGTACAATAAGCACAGTATAGACAGGGTTACAATACATTGAACAACATTTGACAAACAGTACAGGAGGAGATGAGGGCCCTATTCCCGTAGGAACTCACAATCTGGGAGGGTTGGGGTTGGAAACAGGAGGAGAGGACTGTAAGGTTAGAGTGATTGATGATTGCGTCAGTGAGTTGGGTGGTAGGCTTCCCTAAATAGGAACGTTTTAAGGGAGCGTTTGAAGGAAGAGAAGTTAGGGGAAAGTCTGACAGTACGAGGGAGAGCGTTCCAGAGAGTGGGGGCTGCGCGTGAGAAATCCTGCAGTCTATCATGGGAAGAGGTGATGCGGTGAGAAGCTAGGCGCAGGTCACTGTTTGACCTTAGGGAGCGGGCTGGGGTGTATTTGGTGATTAGTGAGGACAGGTAGTGGGGAGCTGAGTTAGTGAGGGTTTTGTAGGTAAGGATAAGGATTTTGAACTTAATTCTGCAGTGGATGGGGAGCCAGTGAAGGGACTCGCAGAGGGGAGCGGCAGAGACAGAGCGGCGGGTGAGGTGAATTAGTCTGGCGGAGGCGTTTAGGATGGATTGTAGGGGGGAGAGGCGGGACAGAGGGAGGCCAGATAAGAGATTATTGCAATAGTCGAGTCGGGAGATTACCAGGGCGTGTATGAGTTGTTTTGTGGCGACAGCGGTAAGAAATGGCCGAATTCTGGAAATATTACGCAGTTGGTATCGGCAGGAGGAGGAAAGAGACTTGATGTGGGGGATGAAGGAAAGAGCAGAGTCAAGTGTAACTCCAAGACAGCGAACTTGGTTTGATGGGGAAATGGTGATACCCTCCACCGTGATAGAGAAGTCAGGAGGTGGGGAGGCATTGGAGGGAGGAATAAGTAGGAGCTCAGTCTTGGACATGTTGATCTTTAGGTGGTGGGAGGCCATCCAGGAGGAGATGCCAGATAAACAGTCACTGACTTTTGAAAGGACAGGGGGAGAGAGATCAGGGGTAGAGAGGTAGATCTGAGTGTCATCAGCGTAGAGGTGGTAATTGAAGCCAAAGCTGTTGATGATTTTGCCCAGGGAGGAGGTGTAGATGGAAAAGAGCAGAGGACCAAGGACAGAGCCTTGAGGTACACCAACAGATAGAGGCAATGAGGAGGAGGAGTTACCAGCAAAGGACACACAGAAGGACCTGTTGGATAAATAGGATTCGACCCAAGCGAGTGCAGTGTCACCGAGACCCAGAGAGTTGAGGGTCTGTAGAAGGAGGGGGTGGTCAACAGTGTCAAAAGCAGCCGAGAGGTCAAGCAGGATGAGAATAGAATAGTGGCCGTGTTTTTTAGCAGTTAGGAGGTCGTTGGTGACTTTGGTGAGGGCAGTTTCAGTTGAGTGTAGGGGACGGAAGCCAGATTGCAGGGGGTCGAGTAGGGAATTGGAGGACAGGAAGAGGGAGAGGCGGTTGAAGACTAGTTTTTCTAAGAGCTTTGATGTGAAGGGAAGCAGGGATACAGGGCGGTAGTTGGATGGAGAGTTGGGATCTAGGGATGGTTTCTTTAGTAAAGGGGTAACTAGCGCGTGTTTGAAGGCGGATGGAAAGGAGCCAGTGGAGAGAGATAGGTTGAAGATGTGTGTGAGAGCAGGGGTGAGGGAGGAGGAGAGGGGAGGAATTAGATGTGAGGGAATGGGGTCGAGCGGGCATGTGGTGAGATGTGAGGAGGACAATAAGGAATTGACTTCCTCCTCAGTGGCTGGGAGGAAGCGGCAGAGGGTGGCAGAGGGGACCTGTGGGAGTGGAGGTGGCAGATAACTATCTTGTGTTGGGATCTTGCATATATGCCCTCATTTCCGGAAGTTCAGCCCCCATTTACTTGCATTGTGTTCGAGTTTGAATTCAAACCTTTCGGCCGTTCGGGTTGCACGGGGGTGTTCGGCCCATCCCTACCAGTGACAAGACGGTTTTACGATTGTCAGTGCGAAAATGCCCGCTGAGGTTTTTACGTTTCTGCACTGTTTGAGTTTAGGTCTAATTTTCCTCTTATTTGTTTATGCAACCCACACATATTGTATACCATTTTTCTTGCCATTAAGTCGACTTTCTAAAAATACCTTTATATCTATCATAGAGTATGATTTTCTATAAAAAAGGTGAAATATGATGAAAAAAATGGAAAAAACACACTTTTTTGAAATTTTAATCCCCAAAATCTACAACAACCGGCAAAAAACAACCCGGCTTAATAGTTTTAAAACTTTGTTCTGAGATTAGAAATATCAAATTTTTACATGTTTTTGCTTTTTAACTCCTTCACTGCTGAGCCATTTCACCTCTGTGCTCTGAGCTCATTTTGAACATTTTTTTACACCACACCATGATCAGGCCTTTCCAATGATATCAAAAATGACCCTCTAGCTGACATGAATCGGGAGATACAGGGATCTAAAGTATCCCCCTGTCTTCACTTGGCAGCTGGTGGTTAACTGGCCAACTGACATCATCGCACATATGGCGACGACGTCTGTGGGTGGGGGGTGACCCGAAGGCTTTGCTGACATCCAAGAGGTCAGCCATTTCCGAGGTTAAATTGTGATATGGCACCTAAGGGGTTAAAGTGAGGAACCGCTAAAAAGGGGAAACTCTCCCCTTTCCAGCAGTACTTTTTTTTCTTCTAAGTGGAGCCGTTTGGGAGGGAGAGGTGATGACATCATCACAACGGCCGGGCCTCATGAATTGGCGGAAAAACTACAAGCTTGCCTTGCCAGACCACCACGGGAACCCGGCCAGAGAGGTGAGTATAGGGAGGGGTGGTGTTATACGACCACGACGTACATAGTACGTCTTTGGTCGTTAAGGGGATTTCCCCACAGGAAGTATGTACGTTCGTGGTCGGGAAGGGGTTAATATCTGTTTATTACTGGTGCAGGCATCATACATCACAATGAATATAAATAGTAAGCAAAAGAAACCTACAACAGTATACACAAAGTGAAACACGGTAGAAATGGACATTAGTAAACCTGGTTGAATTTGTACACAATCTTCATAATTAGAGAAGAAAACTAGGTCACATGACTCATTCACCTCTATGGTTTTAGGTTCGGGAAGGCAATATAGGGTGGGGAGGAGGATGTATAATCAGTGGATGACTCTTTAACAATTGGAATGAGTACCAGTTGTACAGGATGTAGTGGAGTTGGGACATTGTTCCACAAATGGGGCCCAAACCACAGCCGTGACACACCTGTGCAGAAATGTCTCTGTCCATTCATGTAAACATGTGGAGTAAAATCTGGTATGTGCCTTTTGAATGAGGGGGATGTTAAGATTTCCGTTGACAAAGGATCACTTTCTCTCGAACCACCACTAAAATACATGATAAATGCGTTGCTATTCTGCCAGATACTCGTCCCTGGGGTAGAAACATGGATGCAGAGGAGGGATGAGCTGTTCGGATCGATCTGTTCTGAGTTCTAGGGATGTGCGTTTCGGGTTTCGGAATTTCGGAATTTTCACGAAATTTCCCGATTCGTGTTTTGGGATGCGGCCGATTTTCCGAAAATTTTTTGATCCGAAAATGGCAGATCCGAAAAGTTTTCCGAGCCGAAAATAAATATTTTCAGAATTTTCGAATGTACTTGAAATGTGTCAAATCGAAATTTATTGCTTTGAAACGAGGAGAACAGACGTTCCGAAAAAACGAAAATTTCCGAAAATACGAAAAGTCGATACAAAAAATGAGCTAAGTGACACGAAAATACGAACAATGGTCGAAACTCCGAAACCATTTACAATCCCGAAAAACGAAAATTTCCGAAAATATGAAAAGTCGATACAAAAAATGAGCTAAGTGACATGAAAATACGAAAAATGGTCGAAATTCCAAAAAATATATACACGAAAAACGAGTCGAGCCGAACCGAATCGAAACAGAAATCGATCGAAACGAGCCGAATCGAAAAGTTTAAAAATCCGAAAAATCGAATCGAACCAAAAAAAAAAAATCGGTGTACAAGCCTACTGAGTTCGCATCGAACATCGGCCGTTCAGCTGTTCGCCGAACTCCGAACATTTCCACGTGTTCGATTTGAGTTCGCTTACAATGCACCACAATGGACCACAATGTACTTTTCCACTGGCTTGTAATTGGCTGCAGCCTTGCACCTGACTACAGGTCAGGTGCAAGAAAGGTGCAAGTCTATGCCAATCACGGCTCAGAGACCTGATTGGGCAAAGTATGCCCAATCATGTGCTCACAGAGCTAAGTCCCGCAGCACACACATAAGGTGTCCATCGCAACCCCAGCACGTGTTTGAGATGAGATTGTTCTTGTGTTAGTGTGTGTGTTCTCACTGCTGGTCTGCCACCAGCTACTAGGGGGGGTCTCATTTCTACAAAATATTTGGGAATTGTTATAATCCGTGTGTTCTCACTGCCACCCAGTATTTTGGGGGGTCAGTAATTTCTACAAAATATTTGGAAATTGTACTAATCCGTGTGTTCTCACTGCTACCCAGTATTTTGAGGGTCAGTAATTTCTACAAAATATTTGGGAATTGTTATAATCGTGTGTTCTCACTGCCACCAAGTATTTTGGGGGGGTCAGTAATTTCTAGACATGTGCATTCGTTTTAGTACTAAAACGATTTAGTCCGAATTTTGGGATAATTTAGTTTTAGTATGACTCAAGAGAAACGAAACTGATCAGTACAAAAAACGAAAGAAACTAAAATAAAATGCACTACATTTTAGTTTCAGTCCTTTTTGTGATATTACATTGATGAGTGAAGGAGACCAGCAATGAAGATCGCAACATCGCAACATCCGAAGTTCTGCACCCTCCACATACCAATGCAGTAGGATGTTCTATACAGAGAGTGGCATTAATTAATGCAGGAGTATGTTCTATACATTATACAGAGAGGGGTATTAATGCAGGAGGATGTTATATACATTATACAGAGAAAGGTATAAATTGAGGAGAATGTTCTATACAGAGAGGGACATTAATGCAGGAGGATGTTATCTACATTATACAAAGAGGGGTATTAATTAATGCAGGAGGATGTTCTAAACATTATACAGAGAGGAGCCTTTTTTTTTTTTAGCCCTTTAAATCCAGTGGCTGTGAGCGCTGAGATCGGCTGCTTGTTATATTATCTCTCAATACAATGTATCAGGCTAAGCTGTTACAGTAACTGAATGTAACAGCGCTCAGAGTTTCAGTAAAACAAGGAAATAATGTTGTTCTAACCTCTTATATATAAAAATATTATTTACTAGTTTTACAGAAACTCTGAGCGCTGTGATGAGCAGCAGTCAGTTACTGTAACAGCTTTGCCTGACACGGGGCAGTATTACAATGTTGGTGCTAACTTAACCAGAGCTGTTGTAAACTGAAAACCTCCATAGGCTATAATGGCTCTGGGAAGGTTACAACAGCTCTGGTTAAGTTAGCACTAACTATGTAATATGGCCCACATTGTGCTGAGAGTGAGAGATACTGTAACAAGCAGCGATCTCAGCCCTCTGAGGAGCCACCACTACAATAGTAATTGTATCCACTGGTTTTCGGATGAACGAAATTAGTTTTCATACTAAAGAACTGAAAACGAATTTCTTTAGCAACTAAATAAATTGCATTTTAGGACTAATCCATTAGTTCAAAACGAAATTTTGTGCTGTGCACATGTCTAGTAATTTCTACAAAATATCTAGGAATTGTGGTAATCTGTGTCTTGTCACTACCACCCATCAGGGGGTCTCACTGATTTATAGTAGGTTTCTGGGAATTGTAATCTGTGTCTTGTCACTGGCTGCAAGCTATCAGGGTGTCTCACT
The DNA here is from genome assembly GCA_009667805.1 of Leptobrachium leishanense. Classification (NCBI taxonomy): domain Eukaryota; kingdom Metazoa; phylum Chordata; class Amphibia; order Anura; family Megophryidae; genus Leptobrachium; species Leptobrachium leishanense. Next base: position 532,246,630 of record CM019063.1, on the reverse strand, counting down.
GAGTTATTCCAGAGTTCTGGAAATCTTTAATCTTTATACCAGAGTTGAATCAGAGTTCTGTATATATTTAATCTATATATCACTCACCATGTCAGAAAGACCAAAAAGGACAGGAAGATGCTCCCAGGCACAGATAAGAGGGCAAGCAGCCTCTGTGTCGGGAGGCTGTGCCTCTGGTCATCGTGGACGTGGTGCATCCTCTGCAGGGGCACGCTTGTCCTTTCTAACTGGTGCTAGCCGTCTTAAGCAGCAGCAACATAAAGAGGATTTGGTGGATTGGCTAACCAGGCCATCCTCATCCTCCGAGTCCTCTGCCAGCCAGGCTTGTAGGGTTTTACAGTCCACCTCAGCTGCCAAAGCATCTAATGCAGCCTCCATGTCCACAGCTACTCCTGCCGTAGCCTCACTATCACACACGGAGGAGTCAGCTGAATTGTTTGACTACAATGACAGTGACATGCTGCTTGAGGATGCACAGCAAGTACAGTGTTCTGATTCAATCTCTGAGGTTGAGGGGAATATAATCAACCTAGAGGAAGGGGGTGCCAGTGATGACACACAAATAACTGGCACTCATGTTGCCCCAGCAGCTGCAGCCTACTGCCAAGTTGGCTCCAGTTACAAGGAAATAGGGGGTGATGACAATGATGATGAGGTCACTGACTACACCTGGGTGCCTGATCGAACAGAGGAGTCAAGTGAGTAAGAGGAGGAGGCACAACAAACACAAGGCACAATGTCCTCTATGACCAACTATAGCACTAGCCAGTCCAAGGCATCAGATGTCAGAGCTGCTCTGGTGCAGAGCACTGTTGTCTCAAAGCACACATCCAGGAACTCTGTTGTCTGGGAGTTCTTTAAGAAATGTGCAGTAGACCGCACTTTTGCTATTTGTAATCTATGTTAGATGAGGCTCAAGCGTGGGAAAGACCCCGGATGCTTGGGTACCACGTGCTTGAGGTGACATATGACCACCTGCCACGCATCCTGTTGGTGCAAAACTTTGCGTAGGTCCTCCTCCTCCTCATCTGTCTCTACCCACACTGTATGTCCTGCCATGTCATTGACTCCAACCTCCACTGACAGGGATGATGCTACAGTAATGGATGTACCAGGCCCTTCCTCACAATGTGACAGTATCCCATCAGCTGAAGATTTACGCAGTCAGATTACGTTACCCCAGCTGCTGCAGCGTAAAAAAAATATAGTCTCAAGTCTCAACCATCCCCAAGCACAGCGTGTAAATGCCAGCTTACCAAAATTACTCGCATTGCAGCTGCTGCCTTTCCAGCTGGTGGACTCTGCTTCCTTCCGTGAATTTGCTGAATGTGCTGTACCACAGTGTCAGGTTCCAAAACGCCATTACTTTTTCACGGAAGGCCATTTCAGCACTATACCAGCACGTGGAACACAATGTTATGGAGTCATTGGGAAAGGCAGTCAGCAGCAAGGTGCATGTGACTTTAGACACGTGGTCCAGCAAGCATGGACAGGGCCATTACATTTCCTTCATGGCACACTGGGTAACTCTGATTACAGCTGGGAGGGATCCAAGACGGGGCTCTGTGCTGGAGCTTGTTTATCCACCATGCCTCCAGAAAGCTGCTTGTATGAGGTCTGTCTGCTCCAACACCACCTCTCCCTCTTCCTCCTTCTTCTGTGTCTCTGGCAAAGTGGCAGTTAAACCGATACGTGACAGGGGCTGCACAATGGCTCAAGCAAAAAGATGCCATACTGTGCTTGAGCTGGTTTATTTAGGGGACAGGAGCCACACTGGGCCAGAAATTCTGTCAGCTCTGCAGGGGCAGGTGCAGAGATGGTTAACACCATGCCAGCTTGAGCTGGGAATGGTCGTCTGTGATAATGGCAGCAACATTCTCTCTGCCCTACGCCTGGGTAAGTTGACGCATGTACCATGCCTAGCATACGTCCTAAATCTAAGGGTACAGAGTTTACTAACCAGGTACCCAGGGCTGGCCGAGCTTCTCAGCCAGGCCAGAAAAGTCTGCAGCCACTTCAGACGGTCATTCCCAGCAAGTGTTCGCCTGGCAGAAATTCAAAGAGAATTCCACCTTCCCACAAACCTTCTGATCTGTGACTTGCCCACCAGGTGGAACTCAACATTAGCAATGCTGGGGCGTCTGCACAAGCAGCAGAGGGCCATCAACGAGTACCTGTGTGAGTATGGCACAAGGACAGGTTCATCTCAACTTGGTTTTTTTCCCCCGCAGTGGCTGATGATCATGGATGCATGCACTGTACTGTCACCATTTGAGGAGGCAACAAGGATGGTGAGCAGGGACAGTGCATGCATCAGTGACACAATTCCTTTAGTGTTCCTGCTGGAGCACACTCTGCGGGGAATTATAGATGTGGCTCTAGAGGCAGAGCAGCGGGAGGAAGTGGAGGCCTTCCCTAGCTCTCAAGGCCACAGTCTTTATGCCGACAGCATTCCTGCGGGTCCTCAGAGCAGACAGGAGGGGGATGAGGAGGAGGTGGAGAAATATTTAAGTTGTGGGGGCATAGAAGGTGGGGATTCCTCAAGGGAGGGTTTTGTGTCCCCAGAAACCCAAGGACTAGTACGTGGCTGGGAGGAGGTAGTGCACGATACGGTCATCCTCAGCAACCAGGAACACTATGAAGCTAATGCCACGTCCAACCTATGCTGCATGGGCTCCCTGATCCTGCAAAGCCTGCTAAAGGACCCCAGGATTCCTGCTATCAAGGAGAGGGATCATTACTGGTTGGCAACCCTACTTGTTCCACGATACAAGGGTAAGGTTGCAGAGCTCATCCTGCCCTCACAGAGGGAGCACAGGATGAAACAACTTGAGGACGCTCTAAAGCGACACTTGTGCAACACCTTTCCAGGCACTGGTAGGTTACCAAGTGATGACTGTCAGGTATATTACAGAGAGGAAAAGGTAAAATGGATGCCTGTAGCCATTTTGTTTTTAAAGACAGTTTTTATTTCAAAATTTCTCTAGGTTTAGAAATGAACGAGATTTTTTTTTACAGAGTTCATTCCTGGGTGAAGTCTTTTATATTTTTTTTTAGAAGTACCAGGTATGAAGGAACCTAGAATGAATGTTTTTGTGAGATAATGTTAGAGTTAAGTGCTAAGACGTGTCATAATTAAATTTATTGGTTTGTCTTAAGTTTTTAAAACAAAAGAGATTTTGTCTTTTAGTATAGGAATAAGAGTTAAAATTTCTGTAATATAGATTTATATTCACAAAATATATGTTTATAATCAAGGTATATTTTATTATATTTACAGTAGGAAATATACTCCAATAAATATTGTAGAAAGTATATAATTGGTAAATAATAAAAATTACTAAAGAATAGATTCTGTTGAGTTAACCAGAAAAGAATTTAGCTGATAGTAAGCAACCAAAAGGGAGTGAGGATATAAATCAGGTATGACAAGATGGAGACACTGTGTCTAGTGGCTGAGAGAGAAGGTCTTTGTTACGTCAGGTTGATCTTTTGAACCGAGATAAGACTATTAAAAATGAAATGGGGAATTAATTAAGAAGTGCAATACTGCCCTCTAGAGGATAGTAAATATATAAAAAATAATGCCCGTGACGTCAAATTGGCTATAATAAGCGGCAATGTTCTTTGTAAATCAGTCAGAGATTTCAGCAGTCAGACTCACACCGCAATGCATTCAGACGTCCAGTACACATGACACTCTGGAGTCGGAGATTAGAGCATTCACAGACTCACACTGCAATGCATTAGACATGACACTCTGAGAGTCCAAGATTCCAACACTCAGACTCACACCACGATGCAGGCAGATCCCAAGACATGAGGCAATCAAGATTCTCACCAACTCTCTAACTCACATGCATTGATTATCTGATATCGATAATTTTCACACATTCAAAAATTACTACATCAGGAATTCCAAGGCAGACTTATCAACATCCAAATTGGACAGATAATGTATGAAATAAGGAATTAATGTAAATATATATTTGTAGAGATTCTTGCAACGTAGACTGAGACTTCTCAGATACGGTTAAATCCAAATTCTAAGTACTTTCTATTCTGCAGATAGAAGTATGAAGAAGTGGATATAAGGATTTATTCCTAAAAGAAATGTTGTAAGATTGATACCAATATATCTATTGAATTTGGAAATTACTGTGATTAAAATTAATGAGCAAGGAATTATATAACTACAAAATAAAAAGGCAAAAGATTAGAAATTTAATTCTCGAGATTAGGGGAGGATTCACTAAATAAGTTTTTATTACTTATTAAATTAGCTCATCTTTTGTTGATCCATGTAGTATATATATATATATATATATATATATATATAATATATATATATATATATAAGAGCTGGCTGGTTAAACATTGTTTGCTGGAAAATGCATGTTGTATTAAGCAGAAATGTTTATTAACCATTTGTGTATTAGTTACTAACTGGTAAGGTAAATGAAATTAATCATATATGCAGTTACTAACCGGAGATACATATATTGTGAAGCTAGATTTTATATGCTGATGGATTGTGGTTTAGAAATTTTTGTTTATGATATGAGATTTGAAACTTTTTTGTATACGTAATAAATATATATATATTTTTATCCGATTATTGATTATTGTATTTTTTAAAGCAAAACACAGACAATTAAAAGAATTCAGGATAATTTCTAAGAAATATAAACAATTGATATTTGTGTCTCGTATAAATTTCTTATGAAATAATAATCCCTGATATATTGGAGGCAACTGCCGAGGTAGGTCCAGTAAATCCAATATAGACATATTGGAGGCTTGGCTAATAAGTCCAATATATATAAACGTGTTGCATTCACGTGCAGAGATTATATCCGACATGACACAGGTGCTTCTGAGGCTGCGGATGATCAGAGGAACAGTGGTGAAGGCTGGGGCCTCCTGACTGATGCCTTTTTAAAAAAAATTTGTCCACAACGCCCAGGGACGTCAAATGTAGGCACCCATTGCCAGCATCTTCACCGTATGATGCAGGACTACCTAGGGGCAAGGGCAGACCTGGATAACTTTCCAGCAGATGATCCACTGGTTTACTGGGTGTTGAGATTGGATCAGCGCTGCGGAATATGCTGGCGCTTTATAAATAAATAATAATAATAATAATAATAATAATCACTGGCCATAATTTAGCCAATATGCTATGCAGCTACTAGGTTGCCCTTCATCCAGCGTGCTTTCTGAAAGGACGTTCAGTGCCGCTGGAGGTTTTGACACAGACAAAAGAGTGCGTCTGTCCACCGACTCTGTAGACCGGCTGACATTTATAAAAATGAATCAGTCCTGGATCATCAGCTATCAATCCCCTGATGCTGACGTAATGGAATAGATCGGGGATGTCTTCTGCATTTACAAAACCTCCACCACTGAGCTCTTCCACAATACCACAAAGGGGTTTCAGTGTGAGAGCACTTGCTGCCACCAAAGGCACAATATTTGAGTGCACTGACGCCTTTACCAGATTCATATCTTTTTAATATAGGACCGCATGGTCCACCCCTGCACTCTTCCACAATACCACAGAGGTTGTTACTGTATAATGGTGAGATGGAGGATATCCGTCATTCGGATGTCTGTCTCTGTTCTAATTGGTGGAGAAATCAGGTAAGTCAAGTGCGCACTTAAAGAAATAGACACAGACATCAAATAGGTCTATGCAGCCTCTCTTGGTCAAAGCCAGAGACTTCTCCTTTTTAATCATAGGTTTTGATACATGTTTTATACCAGTTTAGTGCGTAAGCGGGTGGGAGTCAACTTATCAAGGTCAAGATATCATGCGTCATTGACGAATCAGCCGTTTTTCTCCATAATGGGTGAATTGGCGAAGTCCTGTTTTAGAGTGTTCCAGGATACAGGATGTTCGTACCCTGTTCCTGGTACCGAAATAGAGATCCTCATGACTTGCAGTTAGCTATTCTGTTTAAACAGCGGAGTTACGCAAGATACATTTTGATTCTATCTGAAAAGACTGCTTTATTAATTCAGCTCTTAAAGACATATTAACTACTTTAATGAGTATTTTTCTAAACCTTTGAATATTATTAAAGCAGACACATATTCTTGTCCATAACAGTCCCCCCTAAAAATGCACATTTCTCAAGTGTCCCCTTGGAGACATGCTGCGCCTTTATCCGTTCCCCTAATAGTCTCACCCGCCATCCCCTTTCTTCACCCAGGTTTGAGACGAATAACTCCTATTGAGCTAAACCCCTTTGTAAATTGGACTTGGGCTTGATCGAGAATGGTGGGTCAAGATTTAGGCCTACAACTCGTCTTGCAATGGGTCACAAACCTGTAGATTAGCATAAGAGTTCCCAATGTCCTCCCCAGTTTCCCCACATAAGTGACTAAGAATAACAGGGGTAGTGGACCCCACAGTTCTTTCTACAACTTTTTTAAAGCAGTGTAAAACACAACATCCAATCACCGCCAACAGAACCATAACTACCAGGATAACTATCCCTATTTGTGTGAGGAACTTCTGCCAGCCACTCATCCAACTAAAATACTGATCCCATGGATCAGTAATACCAGAGTTTTTCTTCAGTTCCTCAGACAGGTCTTCTAATTGTTTAATGCCTTTAGTGACCTTACCACTGGGGCCTGTGTTATCCGGGATAAAGGTGCAACAGGAGCCACCTGTACCTTTCAGCATTTTACAGACCCCACCTCTCTCTGCCAGTAGCATATTGAGGGCCATACGGTTCTGGAAGGTCATTGCAGAGGTCTGGCCTAGCTGGTCGGCCAAACCCTGGAAGGCATCTCGGGTATAGTTTAGGGATGTGCGTTTCGGGTTTCGGAATTTCGGAATTTTCACGAAATTTCCCGATTCGGGTCTTTCGATGCGGCCAAAATTCCGAAATTTTTTAGATCCGAAAAAGTCGAATCCGAAATGTTTTCCGAGCCGAATCGAAAATTTTTCGGGATTGTCAAATCGAAATCTATTGCTTTGAAACGAGAACAGACTTTCCGAAAAAACGAAAAAATTTCCGAGCCAAATCGAAAGTTTTTCGGAACTTTCGAATGGACTTGAAATGTGTCAGATCAAAATTTATTTTCCATCTATTCATGATTTCGGTTCCATTCGGGATTTCGGTTCCATTTCGGTAATTCTGAACATCGTTTATTTAACTATTATCGGTTATATCACTGATTCTGTAAATTTTGTCTTTGTAAATGTGCTGGGGCAAATCAATGAGCTGGGGCAAATCCATGAGCTGGGGCAAATCCATGTGCTGGGGCAAATCCATGTGCTGGGGCAAATCAATGTGCTGGGACAAATCCGTGATCTGGGGCAATATCCTATGAGCTGGGGCAAATCCATGTGCTGGGGCAAATGCATGTGCTGGGGCAAATCCATGAGCTGGGGCAAATTCATGTGTGAGCTGGGGCAATATCCTATGTGCTGGGGCAAATCCATGTGCTGGGGCAAATCCATGTGCTGGGGCAAATCAATGTGCTGGGGCAAATCCATGAGCTGGGGCATCCATGTGCTGGGGCAAATCTATGTCCTGGGGCAAATCCATGAGCTGGGGCATCCATGTGCTGGGGCAAATCCATGTGCTGGGGCAAATCCATGAGCTGGGGCATCCATGTGCTGGGGCAAATCCATGTGCTGGGGCAATATCCTATGAGCTGTGGCAAATCCATGTGTGAGCTGGGGCAATATCCTATGTGCTGGGGCAAATCCATGTGCTGGGGCAAATCCATGAACTGGGGCAAATCCATGTGCCTGGGCAAATCCATGAGCTGGGGCATCCATGTGCTGGGGCAAATCCATGTGCTGGGGCAATATCCTATGAGCTGGGGCGAATCCATGTGTGAGCTGGGGCAATATCCTATGTGCTGGGGCAAATCCATGTGCTGGGGCAAATCAATGTGCTGGGGCAAATCAATGTGCTGGGGCAAATCCGTGAGCTGGGGCAATATCCTATGAGCTGGGGCAAATCCATGTGCTGGGGCAAATCCATGTGCTGGGGCAAATCCATGAGCTGGGGCAAAATTTCCCGATTCGGGTCTTTCGATGCGGCCGAAATTCCGAAATTTTTTAGATCCGAAAAAGTCGAATCCAAAATGTTTTCCGAGCCGAATCGAAATTTTTTCGTAATTTTCGAATGGACTTGAAATGTGTCAAATCGAAATTTATTTTCCCTCTATTCATGATTTCGGTTCCATTCGGGATTTCGGATCCATTTCGGTAATTCTGAACATCGTTTATTTAACTATTATCGGTTATATCACTGATTCTGTAAATTTTGTCTTTGTAAATGTGCTGGGGCAAATCAATGAGCTGGGACAAATCCATGAGCTGGGGCAAATCCATGTGCTGGGGCAAATCCATGTGCTGGGGCAAATCAATGTGCTGGGACAAATCCGTGAGCTGGGGCAATATCCTATGAGCTGGGGCAAATCCATGTGCTGGGGCAAATCCATGTGCTGGGGCAAATCCATGAGCTGGGGCAAATTCATGTGTGAGCTGGGGCAATATCCTATGTGCTGGGGCAAATCCATGTGCTGGGGCAAATCCATGTGCTGGGGCAAATCAATGTGCTGGGGCAAATCCATGAGCTGGGGCATCCATGTGCTGGGGCAAATCCATGTGCTGGGGCAAATCCATGAGCTGGGGCATCCATGTGCTGGGGCAAATCCATGTGCTGGGGCAAATCCATGAGCTGGGGCATCCATGTGCTGGGGCAAATCCATGTGCTGGGGCAATATCCTATGAGCTGTGGCAAATCCATGTGTGAGCTGGGGCAATATCCTATGTGCTGGGGCAAATCCATGTGCTGGGGCAAATCCATGAACTGGGGCAAATCCATGTGCCTGGGCAAATCCATGAGCTGGGGCATCCATGTGCTGGGGCAAATCCATGTGCTGGGGCAATATCCTATGAGCTGGGGCGAATCCATGTGTGAGCTGGGGCAATATCCTATGTGCTGGGGCAAATCCATGTGCTGGGGCAAATCCATGTGCTGGGGCAAATCAATGTGCTGGGGCAAATCCGTGAGCTGGGGCAATATCCTATGAGCTGGGGCAAATCTATGTGCTGGGGCAAATCCATGTGCTGGGGCAAATCCATGAGCTGGGGCAAATCCATGTGCTGGGGCAATATCCTATGAGCTGGGGCAAATCCATGCGCTGGGGCAAATCCATGAGCTGGGGCAAATCCATGTGCTGGGGAAAATCCATGTGCTGGACTGCTGGGGCAATAGAGTTAGACAACTTTGAAACGAGGAGAACAGATGTTCCGAAAAAAACAAAAATTTCCGAAATAGCGAAAAGCCGATAACCAAAAAACGAGCAAAGTGACACGAAAATACGAAAAATAGTCAATATATACCGAAAACCATGTACAATTCCGAAAAACGAATATTTCCGAAATAACGAAAAGTCGATACAGAAACCTAGTAAAGTGACCCGAAAATACGAAAAATGGTCGATATTCCGAAAAATAAATGTACCCGAAAAACGAATCGAGCCGGACCGAATAGAAACAGAAAGCAGTCGAAACGAGCCGAATCGAAAAGTTAAAAAATTCGAAGAATCGAATCGAACCGAAAAAAAAATCGGTGCACATCCCTAGTATAGTTTACAAACCTTTGCTGATTGTAATAGATGTAATTAATCCAATCAACATTTTTATTGATGGTTATCATGGGGATTAAAGATTTGAATCCCGCCTTTACCTGGTCTCTAGCTTTGAACTCTTCAGGCACCCCCCTTGGGACTCCTATGACATCGATGTAAACGTGTGGGTCGAAACTGCCAGGTACGGGTTTCACCTTTCTCCTTTGTCTTGTGAGTCCGGGGGTGTGGGCTTTTGCCAGATCATCATCAAAGGGCAGGATGTGGATTGGCATGATGGCTTTAGCCAGAGCACACTCACTGTTCCATGCACCTACAAAGTGGGAGCGGAGTCGCAGGTCACCGCAGATCCAATAAACATCTCCCAGGGATATCACCTGGTTTTGCACTTTCTCCTTCTCCACAGCGCTGTACCGCGCACAATAACCTTCTGTGAAGTTCCCATTCAGCCGGCCACCGGTCCCCTAAGAGGAGTAACAGGTGTAGTTCCCGGGGTAGATAGTGATACTCTCTGAGAGTCTGGGGTTTTGTGTCTGGAGGGGGTATTTGGACTTCCATTCTTTACAAGCATCGTTATTTAGGGTTGTGACAGGATGGCCGCCACTACGCTGTAGCGCAGTACAACAGTTCAAGTGTTTATTTATTTGTGTGTTATTAAAAGTTCATTAGCCCATATTTTTATAAGTACCCAATGTGATTTTCCCTGTTTTATAGATATGCCAGTTAACTAAAGATTTCCGATGTCTGTGTGTTATTCCCTGTATAGTGTAGATCTCTGTATTAGTACCTGCTATTGTGTAAATTCTCTCAGTAAGAAATTCCTTTTGTTTACGTGCTTTCTCCTTCCCCCATTCTCCATTGTTTGAAGGCCCTGGGTAGTTATCTGATCTGTGATGTTGTCTGTTTGATTTATGGTATGCAAAAGTACTGGTCCTTGACTCTATCTGTCCTCTCTGTGAATAAACAGCCAGTTCTATTCTGACCAAGCTTGAAGTCACGACTCATGTTTTGGAGTACCAGGAATCTTCTGCCCGCTGTACCAAGGAAAGGCTCCAGGTCTACAGCTTCGGCTTATTCCTGGGGGTGCTAGCCAGGCTATCTGCATACACTGGGCCTTGAACTGTGACTAAGGTACAAGAGAAAGGTGTGAGAGTCACGAGGAGAAACTGGGTGTCCAGCGATGAAGCAGCATTTGGCAGAAGTGACCCTGTCCGGGCAAAGAGATCTGTTACAAGGGTGTTGTTGGTAAACAAACTGAGAAAACATTCTTCGATATCCTCGGGGATATTAAAAGGTACCGTACCTAGATGAGGCCTAGCACTGCCACACACATAGCAATTGGTTCTGTTGTGGGACTAAGCGCTATATTTCATCCATTCTAATCAAACATTCATATCTGAGTATCCTGTTTCAATGGCCATAGTATCCTAGAACGTGGGATTAGCGATGGCTACTATAACGTGGGATTAGCGATGTAATTAGGCAGAATTTTCCCAGGCTCCGAGGATTCTCTGACCCCCCTTTTTCCCACAATTTTTGTAGGTCCCTGCATCCCCGGGTCCAGGATTATCTAGGGTTAGGAATAGTTTCAGTGCTGTGGTCCCTGTTCTAGGCTTAAATACCTCATCATCATCTAACTTCTGCAAATCTTAGTTGGGGCATGTGTTTGGGGCCATTTTCAGTGTCATGCGAGTAAGAAGTGATTTACCGTTTTTATCTTTCTTGTATAGGGCGCTTTGTGGTTTGTGTCCCCAGGAAACTCCAGTATTCCAACCCACTGATCCCCAACTACCACACTCCTGTCCCCAATAGTTATTGGTAACGCACATATATATATCGTAGTTGTGTGGGATCCCATTTCTCCGGATACATTGCAGGCAGGGGCCTGGGCAAGGGTTTACATCACAATAGTTCAAGGTATAAGTTGCCACTCAACTGTTAGAGGAATTGTACCAGAAAGTGGTTAGTCTGTTTTCGGCGGCAGCAATTTCCTTGGCGTCAGCAATCTGTTTCCCTATGGCAATGCCCACTTGTTGTAGCTACCCCCTTTCAAGTCCCGCTCCCCAAATGAGAAAGATATACACAATCATGATTGGGTTGTTGTCTGGTCTGTTTCTGGTGTACAGATCTTTTTACAGTGCGAAGCGTGGATCCAAGTGGATTTTCCTTCCAGCTTTACTGAAGTTGCTGTTGTGAGGAGGACCTGAAAAGGACCGTCGTATCTGGGCTCAAGTGGAGTTTTCCGAAGGAAATTCTTAACTAGTACCCAATCTCCTGGGACCAGTTGATGAGTGCCGTCGACACTTTCAGGGTCTGGAATGCAAGAGAACACCTGACCATAGATATCAGTTAATGTTTTTGAAACACTGGTGACGTATTTTACCAGACTGTCAGTTTGTAATTGTAGTTGCTGAGGAACATAGTACCCTAGTCTGGGGGCCGTGCTGAACAGTATTTCAAAGGGTGACAGATTGTGTAGACCGATGAGGGCATTCATCAATGCTTTTATGAGGTGTGAGTGCCCATGTGCCCATTGTACCACAGCTGGATAGAGAGCCTTAGGTAGGCACACCTTATTTCTCATGCAGAGGAGTCCGTGTATGCGTGTGGCCCCCCTTTTCTCCCATTCTCCCTTTTCACTGTTTGATGCAGAGCCCTGCAACTGTGTTATTTGTAACTTGTAATCTGTAATTTGTAATCTGTACTAACGATGGAACTGACTGCTCGAGTTCCTTTTCCTGTGTCTGTGCCACTAGGTGGTTTCCTCTGGCCTCCTGGGGTATTAAGCTTGCTATGTGCTCTTACTTTCATAAATCAGACCAAAATCATGAGTGACCCTATATGCGTATCTGGGCTCTGTGTAAATAAAGGAAACAGGCTGCTTTTGTGAGTGCAGTTCCGCTTTTTTTTTTTTTTGGGCAGAAAGGGTGGGGGCGAGGGGGGAAGTGTACAGGATTGAAAATGTATTTGTGACAGCGCAACCAGTATGATATATATACCAGACTCGTCCGTGAAACGGGAGCCATCCACATACAATGTCAGGTCGGGGGGGCTGTGAGAGGAGTATCGCACACAGAGGGCAGGTGTGCTGTTTCTGGGAACATGGCTTCGAGGCAATCGTGTAGGCAGAGGGGTATGGTACCAAAGGTCATATGGGCCTCGTGACTATTAGCATCGCCACCACCCCCCTCAGGAAAATGAAGGAGAGCAGCCAGGTGACGGTACCAGACGAGGGCGACGTTATCTGTTATGGGAGCAGAAGGGAAAAAAACATCCGTCCACCGTGCTGCTGGGTAAGGATGCCAGTGGCATGGCCACTGTCCTCATATACAAATAGCTTGAAAGATTTTTTTTCTGAGACAGCATGTTTTAGTTTGTCAAAGTAGGTCACAGCGTCTGCAGGGAGAGAAAAGGGGTCAGACTTATTGCTTCCTACAATGGTTGCAAGAGAGCTGAGGCATCAGGGATCCAAGATCTACAGGTTTTAATGAGACCTAGGAAAGCCTGTAACGGCTTCTTCGCTGGGGCAATGGAACGGATAATATAGTACGTACTCTGAACTCAGTTAGGTGTCTGATGCCTTGTGAAATACAGCAGTTGAGGAAAACCACAGTCTGGAGGCACCACTGTAATTTGGCTTCGGAAGCTTTGTAACCTTGTTTAGTCAGATACTGCAGAAGGCTGATTGTCTTGTGCTTTTATTCACATCATATTCTGTACTCATACTATTAATTACCTACATGTCCTTCGTAATGCTCGCTACCGGGAAGCAACCTGTAGTTGGCATTAGGGCTGAGCCGAACACCCCCGAGTTCATTTTGCATTCGAACTCGAACTTTTCAAATGTTCGAATTCGAACTCGAACACAAACTCGTTACAAGTCAATGGGACTCAAAATTCGATATTTAGAGTGCCCTCCAAGAGGGCATATATGCTAGATATTTGCCATAAAAGGTGTATAGGGGTCCGGGTAGTGCCCTGGGGGACAGGAAACAAGGACAAAATGTAAAAAAAAAACGGTTTTAAAGGGACAGTGAGTTTTCCATGAAATAAGGGTTAAAAAAAAACCCTAAAAATTCCTTCAAATATCGTGCCTAGGAGGTCCCCATAGCCTATTCGTGAAGTGGCGGATTTCTAGGATGTATAGAAACATTTAAAAACAAACAAATGATGTTTCAAATGACGGTAAACGGTTTTCCTTTAATCTATTCATAAACAACTGCTTGGGGCGGCAGTATGTATTAAAAGAGGAGACGTTTTAGGACGCGCAGAACAAGTTTAGTAATTTTTTTGGCTAAATTATGGTGAAACGTATGCAGGCTTTGGATGAAAGTAACAATAGGTGCTTTAAAATTGGGCCTTTAGTGTCGGCAACAGTGCCGTCACACCGTTACCCGCCTGTGGTATTGTGGAAGAGTGCAGGGTTGGACCCTACATTCCAAAAAACTAAAATGATATAAATCTGGTACAGGCGTCAGTGCACCCAAATATTGTGTCTTTGGTGCCAGGCCAGCAAGTGCCATCATACAGTAACCCCTCTAAATTATGGTGAAACTTTTGCAGGATTTTGATGAAAGTAACAATAGGTACTTTAAAATTTGGCCTTTAGTGTCGGCAACAGTGCCATCACACAGTAACCCCTCTGAGGATATGAATCTGGAACACGTGTCAGTGGCAGTGCAGCCAAATATTGTGCCTTTGGTGCCAGGCCAGCAAGTGCCATCATACAGTAACCCCTCTGTGGTATTGTGGAAGAGTGCAGGGGTGGACCATGCGGTCCTATATTAAAAAGATATGATTCTGGTAAAGGCGTCAGTGCACCCAAATATTGTGCCTTTGGTGGCAACAAGTGCCTTCACACCGTAACCCCTTTGTGGTATTGTGGAAGAGTTCAGTGGTGGAGGTTTTGTGAAAGCAGAAGACATCCCCGATCTATTCCATTACGTCAGCATCAGGGGATTGATAGCTGCTGATCCAGGACTGATTCATTTTTATAAATGTCATCCGGTCTACAGAGTCGGTGGATAGACGCACTCTTTTGTCTGTGACAAAACCTCCAGCGGCACTGAATGTCCTTTCAGAAAGCACGCTAGATGAAGGGCAACCTAGTAGCAGCATAGCATATTGGCTAAATTCTGGCCAGTGATCCAATCTCAACACCCAGTAAGCCAGTGGATCATCTGCTGGAAAGGTATCCAGGTCTGCCCTTGCCCCTAGGTAGTCCTGCACCATATGGTGAAGATGCTGGCAATGGGTGCCTACATTTGACGTCCCTGGGCATCGTGGACTAAAAAAATTTAAAAAGGCATCAGTCAAGCGGCCCCGACCTTCACCACTATTCCTCTGATCATCTGCAGCCTCAGAAGCACCTGTGTCATCACTTGGTAACCTATTTTTATTTAGTGACCCCCAAAATACTGCGTGGCACTGGCAGTGACAAGACACACATTACCTCAATTCACAAATATTTTGTAGCAATTACTGACCCCCAAAATACTGGGTGGCAGTGACAAGACACAGATCACCTCAATTCACAAATATTTTGTAGAAATTACTGACCCCCAAAATACTGGGTGTCAGTGAGAACACACAGATTAGAACAATTCCCAGATATTTTGTAGCAATGAGACCCCCCAGAGACCCCCCCAGTAGCTGATGGCAGACTGGCAGTGAGAGCACACACTAACACAACAACAATCTCCTCTCAAATGCGTGCTGAAGCGTTGTGTGAAACCTTATATAGTGTGCTGCGGGACTTAGCTCTGTGAGCCCATGATTGGGCAAAATTTGCCCAATCAGGACTCTGAGTCATGATTGGCATAGTCTTGAACCTGTCTTGCACCTGACCTGTGATCAGGTTGAAGGCTGTAGCCAATTACAAGCTTCAGGCCAGTGGAAAAGTGCATTGTGGTCGGTTGTGGTGCATTGTGGGTGAACACGCCGCGAACACGCTGAAAAGTTTGTAGTTCGCGAACATGCGAACAGGCTATGTTCGATGCGAACTCCGAACCGATCGAATCGAACAGCTTATCCCTAAGTATTTTGGCCTCATCCTATACCATCATGTCTCACATTCTTCTTCCAAACAACAATCTTTAAAACGTTTCTCAAAACTCCGCACTATTACTTCATTCATTTGTCTACATGCCATTTTCCTTTCACAATGTCTCTCCATACACTTTCCAACCTCTTCTCACATTGACTCATAAACTATCATCCGCATCCTTTGGATGATCATTTTTCTGCGTGTTTTGAATAGCTTTGCACGTTCACCCTCACTCTCAAGCATACAATACTATGCATTCAAACCAGATCGAAACAGTTGCAGCTTTCACAAGTATCCTATCTATCCACCGTTACGTAGTCAGCTTCTAGCAACACATCTGCCTATACAATTACCCGGGCCTGAAGCCCAGCAAAAACCCTCGTTATACTATGCAGAATACGCAACCACCACCACAGCATGGAGCTCTCAGCCCACTCCCAATATCTCTACTCCTTTTTCCTCCGAATTACCCCTGGACTTATCAATTCCCTTCCTCCACCCCGGAGGAAACTTGACTGACTGAAGACCGTGCAACAAAAGGTGTGTCTTCTAAACTACAGACACAAATATTTATTAAATCCTATGCAAAATACACATTTTTCCTTAACAAGAACAACCTGCGATTCCAGATACAGCTTTCATGCTATTATATTCTATAAACCACAATAAGTGGTATTTAAAAACCTTTTTAGTTTCAACCTAAATCCAAATCTTGCTTCCCTTTTTTTTTTTCTTTTACAAACTTAGTTCCTTTTTTTTTCCTCTTGTGCTCACTTTCTTCGCACTAATAGCGATAACGTGCTTTGCAACGCTGCGCACACAAAACATACATTTTTCCTTCAAAAATAATAGTAATTCTGCCAACTGCAATTGCCTATATTTCACATTTCTACAATACATACAATACAACAGCGATGACTCCTTGCATTACGACTGCAACGCAAGGGAAAATCACCCGGCAACGCAGGTGAAATCACACACATACACCGAACAGCATTTCAATCAAACCCATGGTGACATCTCAGTTTAACCAAACATATTTGGCTTGCGCCAGAAACGAGGTTACCGTGACCCAGTGCATCCCAGTCATTCCCGGACGTACAGTCCCCCGCCATCAGTGGAGATCCACAGAGCAGGAATTCCTGCTGGGCACCTTGTAGATTGTCAGCTCAATTGCAATGGATGTTTCGTCCTGGAACATGCGTGGGGAGCATGGGGGTGGGGGCCTGACACAGGGTTGCCAATTTCCTAGCGCAGGGGTGGGGGTGGTGGGAAATTATCAGATACAATGGCAGTGTCCTGCTAAGGGCCATTGGCTGCATCCGCCCTTTGGGGGGCGTCACCTGCGGGGTGCTTTACTATCCCCTTTGAAATTACTGAATTCTCCACAATTAAAACAGGTTCTTGGTGGACGCCCAACCTCCCCACCAGTCTCCCCTTCCACGGTACCCGCTGTTATACTGAGAGTGGGCTGCTGTGTCCAGGTGACATTATTCTTGGGCGTAGGGGAAATTTCCAGGGCGTTTTGGTGGGGTGGGAGCGTTGTGAGATCTTGGTTCTGGGGTGGAAAGGTCGTGGATCAAGTACGGGCAACTTGGGGCATGGGCAACCCTATATGGGATGTCAAAGACTCATCTGTACGATTTACAGTGTCATATGAATGACTGTACAGTGATGCTTGACCTAAATTACCGGTTGTGTCTAATGTCTGTAGGGTGGCGTCCAGGTTGGCATCTAGGTGAGGCATAATAAGGGATATGGTCGGTACCTGGCTCGTGGTTGTTGATGAGGGTACGACAAGACAAGGGGTGTAGTACGACCCATCAATACGTAAGACAGGGTAGAGACCTGTCGGCTGTTTTTGGGCAGTTGTCTTTGGGGTTGGGGTTATTTTATTTTTTGATATTTTACCATAAGAAGCGGGTTCGGATCTTGGGGTGAGGTAATAGTAATAATTAGTCTTTCCCTTCCTATTTTCCTCTGTTTCTATCCACCCCTCCATCTCAATCTCCTTTGCAACTCTATACCATGCTTCTGCTAAATTCCATAATCCATTGTCTATTAGGGATGAGCTGTTCGGTTCAATCAGTTCGGAGTTCGATTCGAACTTTGGCCGTTCGCAAGTTCGCGAACTTCGAACATTTTGGCGTGTTCGGTTCGAGTTGGCAAAACA
This sequence comes from Leptobrachium leishanense, assembly GCA_009667805.1. NCBI lineage: Eukaryota > Metazoa > Chordata > Amphibia > Anura > Megophryidae > Leptobrachium > Leptobrachium leishanense. The sequence continues at coordinate 532,228,787 of CM019063.1, read as the reverse complement.
ATTTTTTTTAAAAAAGGAATAAAAAATGCTTAAAAATACTAAAAAACCTAGAAAAAATCTTTACTGCAGAATATTATAGGCAACGGTTTATTAGATATTGAATTAAAAACTAATGTGTACGTGCAAAGATTCTCACCTCTAAATGAACTGTGTTCCAAACGGCGTAAACAGATGTTTTTAGTCTGGTCTAATGAATTTGATACATTGTATGTAGACTGAGGGTGTGGTGTCTCCAGATGTATCAAACAAGACCTGTGCTTCAGAGAAGTGTTAATTAATTTCTGTACCAAATCTTCCTCTGATATGTTGCATTTCACTGCTGTGTGCTCAGCTCATTTTTACCACTTTCGCTCATCATGTTTAAACGTGATTTGAAGCCACATTTTATTAAATGACCCAGACATATTAGATATCGTTCTTTCCGGCAGACTCCGCAGATTCATAATATATCACTTTTATATGTATACGTCATGTCCTGCCTGTATATTATGACAAAAAATGCAATAAAAATAGAATTTTTAATCATCTGCAGTGTGTAAAGTGTTGTTTTTTTTCCACATTTTAGCACATGAGCGTTTGCGGTTATGTTTTCTATGTGTGCGCTTGTACAAAAATTAGAAATAGGGACTTGTTACATTTTGTGGGGGGAATTATGTGATTTTTAGCAAGCGCACACCATAGAAAAAAATCATTAGTGCAGTATCATTGTTCACATTCTAATTGAAATGTGAACAATATTGCTGCATTAATAAAAATAACACGCAAAAAAAATATATATATTTTTTTTACTTTATACCTGGTCATGTTGGGTATCATTCGAAAGGCCAAGCTAAGGCCTTTCGATTGACACCCTCCATGATCCCCTAGCTGCCTGGAGATATCAGGGTTCAAATGAACCCCCTATCTCCACCAGGGGATTCCGGGCAACTAGGGGTTCCCCGGCTATCCGACATCATCACGCTATGTGTGAGGACATCAAGCAGTGAGGGGGGACCTGGGGGTGAAACCGCGATCCACCGGACCTAAGCCGCACTTCGGCGCCGCAAGGCGCTGAAGTGCGACCCGGTGCCTAAGGGGTTAAAGCCAGGCACCGCTTAAAAGGGGAGACTCTCTCCTTTTAAGTGGTGCCTGGCTTTTTTTTGTGGGACCTCCCGATCGGGAGGGAGAGTGATCCGAATGGATCACCCCCTCCCTTCCAGGCGATCTCCCGGCATTGCCAGGGGGTCACCTGGAAATGATGTCATCGCGCATGGTGCGATGATATAATTTACGTTGGGAGGAGCTTGACTTCGCATGGCGCGATGATATCATTTACGTCGGGAGGAGCTTGACTTCGCATGGCGTGATGATATCATTTACGTCGGGAGGAGCTTGACAGCGTCTGAGGACGCTGAAGTCAGAACACCATGGGACCCCAGAGAGAGAGGTGAGTATCTCCACCGCGGGTCCCACAAAGCTGATGACGTGTCAGACACGTCCTCCTTAGCATACAGCAGGAGTAACTGAGCCCACACGTCGTCAGCAGTGAAGGGGTTAAAAACATCTTTTTAAAAACTTTTTGTCCTTGTTTCCTGTCCCCCAGGGCACTACCCGGACCCGGACATTGTTTTTAAATGTTTCTATACATCTTAGAAATCCGCCACTTCACTGGCAGGTTATGGGGACCTCCTAGGCACGATAATTGAAGTAATTTTTTGTTTTTATTTTTAACCCTTATTTCATGGAAAACTCACTGTCCCTTTAAAAACTTTTTTTAAAACTTTTTGTCCTTGTTTCCTGTCCCCCAGGGCACTACCTGGACCCCCATACACCTTTTATGGCAAATATCTAGCATATATGCCCTCTTGGAGGGCACTCTAAAAATTGAATTTTGAGTCCCATTGACTCGTATTGAGTTTGTGCTAGAGTTCGAACTTCTGAAAAGTTCAAGTTCGAATGCGAACTGAACTCGGGGGTGTTTGGCTCATCCCTATTGTCTATCAACATCCCTTTTTTATTCTTCAATAAACTTCTCCATCCCTCTGTCTGCAGTCTGGGACTATCTAAGCTGCATAGAAACATAGAAACATAGAAAAATGTCGGCAGATAAGAACCTTTCAGCCCATCTAGTCTGCCCAATTACATGGATACTTTACCTGGATTTATCCTTCTTAAATTCAATTACTGTTTTGGCCTCTACCACTTCAACTGGAAGGCTGTTCCATGTATCCACCACCCTCTCAGTAAAATAATGCTTCCTGATGTTACTTTTAAACCTTTTCCCCTCTAATCTAAGACTATGTCCTCTTGTTTTGCTACTTTGTTTCCTTTTAAATATACTCCCTTCCTCTACCTTGTGGATTCCCTTTACGTATTTAAATGTTTCTATCATATCTCCTCTGTCTCGTCTTTTTTCCAAGCTGTACATGTTAAGATCATTAAGCCTTTCCTGGTAACTTTTCTCCTTCAGATTTTCTCCTGCAGATCCTACCTCGAAGTTTCAGTTTCATCACATTCCGTTTTCCTGTTCTTTCCTCAATCAACTTGCATGGGGTCATCCAACCAGCATGGTTACTCTGTTCATTACCCATTCCTGATTGTTAGCTCTTTTCCTGATCAATGTAAGCAATTCTCGTAGTCTATCAACAGTCAGAAATGAGTATAGACCTGTACCTATCGTGTCTTATTCTACCAAATATAACTGTTACTGTTAGACCACGACACCTATCGTGTCTTACTACCAGATATGGTTGTTAGCGCTAAACTACGACAATAAAGCGTCTCGTCCTCTCCTATATTCCAAATATAGTATCCTGTTAGCAAGTGTAGCTAGCACTTGTTTACCGCAGCATATATATCCTACAGGTGATTGTTTTACCGCATCACCTGTTACTACTAGATATATATATTTGTCTTGTGCATAACCTATGTAACGCTACTCACAAAATCCCCTGACTGTCAATCAAACTATGCTTCAATCGGAGATATATCGTGTCCTACTACCAAGCCTTATCACCTGTTACCATCTGGAGATAGCTAACCAGATACACAACACTTGTTACCGCCAGATCACGACCATCTCTGATTACCAATCAAACCACAATTCCTATCAGGAAATATGCTATCAATACAAAGAACCGTGAACAGACGTTCAAACAAGCAGACAACTGGCATGCGATTCGTGGGTCAGTTTAAACGGGCACCTGGGCAAAGTTAAATAAAACCCACTTTTGGTGCCTCTCCCAAGCACCACACTTGGATTTCCCAGGGTAGGGACCACAGACCAGAACACGTCACTGGCGGGATATCAAAAGGTATCTTACCATGAGGTGACGAAGTTGATCAGGCTCCGTTTCTGTTGTGGTCCCGCCAGGAAATCCTTGGTGGTGGTGAGCTGGTTAGAGGCATAACCCAGGGCCCCACGTTGGGCGCCAAAATTAGATGGATGATATCTGTCCTTCGGATGCAAGTCTCTGTTCTAATTGGTGGAGAAATCAGGTAAGTCAAGTGCGCACTTAAAGAAATTGACACAGACAACAAATAGGTCTATGCAGCCTCTCTTGGTCAAAGCCAGAGACTTCTCCTTTTTAATCATAGGTTTTGATACATGTTTTATACCAGCTTAGTGCGTTAGCTGGTGGGAGTCAACTTAACATTTTAGTCGACTTCAGCATAAAATTGTGCACATACAGATTATTTTATCAACTAAATAAGAATTAAATATCAGCTATTTCCAAAGATCAAGATATCATGCGTCATTGACGAATCAGCCGTTTTTCTCCATCATGGGTGTATGGGCGAAGTCCTGTTTCAGAGTGTTCCAGGATACAGGATGTTCGTACCCTGTTTCTGGTACCGAAATAGGGATCCTCATGACTTGCAGTTAGCTATTCTGTTGAAAAAGGCGGAGTTACGCAAGATACATTTTGATTCTCTCTGAAAAGACAGTTTTATTAATTCAGCTCTTAAAGATATATTAACTACTTAAATGAGCATTTTTCTAAGCCTTTGAATATTATTAAAGCAGACACATATTCTTGTCCATAACAATGGCACTTGCTGGCTTGGCACCAAAGGCACAATATTTGGGTGCACTGACGCCTTTACCAGATTCATATATTTTTAATATAGGACCGCATGGTCCACCCCTGCACTCTTCCACAATACCACAGAGGGGTTACTGTATGATGGCAATTGCTGGTGTGGCACCAAAGGCACAATATTTGGGTGCACTGACGCCTTTACCAGATTCATATCTTTTTAATTTTTTGGACCGCAGGGTCCAACCCTGCACTCTTCCACAATACCACAAAAGGGTTATGGTGTGAAAGCACTTTCTGCCATGAAAGGCACAATATTTGGGTGCACTGACGCCTGTACCAGATTTATATCATTTACATTTTTTGGAACGCAGGGTCCAACCCTGCACTCTTACACAATACCACAGAGGGGTTACGGTGTGACGGCACTGTTGCCGACACTAAAGGCCCAATTTTAAAGCACCTATTGTTACTTTCATCCAAAGCCTGCATAAGTTTCACAATAATTTAGCCAAAAAATCACTAAACTTGTTCTGCACGTCCTAAAAGGTCTCCTCCTTTCATACAGACTGCCGCCCCATGCAGTTGTTTATGAATAGATTAAAGGAAAACTGTTTGCCGTCATTTGAAATGTGATTTTTTTTGTTTTTAAATGTTTCTATACATCCTACAAATCCACCACTTCACGGGCAGGTTATGGGGACCTCCTAGACATGATATTTGAAGGAATTTTTCATTTTTATTTTTAACCCTTTTTATGGAAAACTCAATGTCCCTTTAAAAACGTTTTTTTAAAAAAAATGTTTTGTCCTTGTTTCCTGTCCCCCAGGGCACTACCCAGACCCCCATACACCTTTTATGGCAAATATCTTGCATATATGCCCTCTTGGAGGGCACTCAAAAATCGAATTTTGAATCCCATTGATTCGTATTGAGTTTGTGTTCGAGTTCGAACTTCTGAAAAGTTCGAGTTCGAATGCGAACTCGGGGGTGTTCGGCTCCCACTCTAAAATCCGAACTTTTGACTCCCATTGACTTGCATTGAGTTCGGTTCGTGTTCGAGTTCAAACTCGAACTTTCGAAATTGTTCGAGTTCGAATGCGAACCGAACACTGGGGTGTTCGGCTCATCACTACTGAATAGCAGGACAGGACCAGAGAGAGGGAAATAAAGATGCAAATTAGCAGTGTTAATATAGACAGACAGAAAATAAGCTAATGTGGCAGAGGCAGATAAACCTGGTGCATGATATTATGCAGCTTCTCCCCTTAGATAGTGGATAGGAGAGAATATTTGAATCCAGGGATGCCTTAATGAGATCATAAAAAGAAAGGGTATCTGAACAAGATAGGCTACGGATTGTGGCATATAGCACCACTATGTGCAGTCTAGTGTATGCTGAGATATGGCAACTGTGTTGTTGCATTGAGGGTTTTTTGTAGGTCAGGGTGTGTCAGTTCTCTTAATTGTGAGTGTGGAAAAGTGTTAACGTGCAAATAAAAAAGGGGTGACAGGACAAGGAGGAAATCTGGTCACAACATGAATAATACAAATGTGGTAGGTGCATTTTGGGAGTTGAAGTAATGTCATAGCCAGCCAAATAAGTTAGGGGATGTAGAGACCGAGTCGGCTCGTTCATGGGGCCAGATGGAGCTATGGCTCCAGGCAGCACTTTGCCAGTGGCAGCATTTTGGGCTTCAACTATGCAAACCGCACAATACTGTGAGTTTTATCGCTGTGGAGCTCTGTGATATGCTCATACACAGCACACATTGTTGTGAGTTTTATTGCTGTGCTACTCTGTGGTACACTGTATTGGACATTGAATTTAGGGTGATCTACTCCAATGAATAATAAATAAGTATTTGAATAAAACCCTCAAATAGTCATGTAACAATTGGTAACTGCTACTAGATGTCAGTAAAGAGCAAAATAGTCTTTGTCCAAAAAACATGTAATCTTGTCAAGAAGTGACATAAGCCAGCTACCCCCCTCCTTCCAGGAAGGTCACATAACATTCAGCTAGCCACTTGGATCCACTCATGTGGGTGGAGACAAGACTGTAGCCCAACCTCCTCTGGATTCATTCCAGAGAAACACGGGAAGTGAAGAACAGATTGTTGTAGGCTGAGGAAGGGAACAGATTGCACAGAGCAAGTGCTTGTGAATTCCCTATTTTAATAGGTAACTAATCTTTTTGCATTTAAAGATCACCTATGTATGTGTGGTATTAAATTTCTTGCTATGGTCCAGAGATTCATTTATTTTAACTAATGCTTTTTTATTTTCATATGTTTAATCTCTGCGGAGAGCTATCATTAATTATCTAAAACTCACGGACCATGGGGTTATATACAGTGTAATCTCTGGGGAGAGTCTTTTAATAGTTAAATATAAATCATATAACTAATTTTTCTACGGACCAGATGATAATATTGCTTATTAATTATCTTTTACTCCAACCAAAGTAAATTCATTCAACCATCCGTCTGTCTGTCATTTTTTACTTGCGATATACAGTAGACATGTGCATTCGTTTTAGTACTAAAACGATTTAGTCCGAATTTTGGGATAATTTAGTTTTAGTATGACTCAAGAGAAACGAAACTGCTCAGTACAAAAAACGAAAGAAACTAAAATAAAATGCACTACATTTTAGTTTCAGTCCTTTTTGTGATATTACATTGATGAGTGAAGGAGACCAGCAATGAAGATCGCAACATCGCAACATCCGAAGTTCTGCACCCTCCACATGCCAATGCAGTAGGATGTTCTATACAGAGAGTGGCATTAATTAATGCAGGAGTATGTTCTATACATTATACAGAGAGGGGTATTAATGCAGGAGGATGTTATATACATTATACAGAGAAAGGTATAAATTGAGGAGAATGTTCTATACAGAGAGGGACATTAATGCAGGAGGATGTTATCTACATTATACAAAGAGGGGTATTAATTAATGCAGGAGGATGTTCTAAACATTATACAGAGAGGAGCCTTTTTTTTTTAGCCCTTTAAATCCAGTGGCTGTGAGCGCTGAGATCGGCTGCTTGTTACATTATATCTCAGTACAATGTATCAGGCTCAGTTGTTACAGTAACTGACTGTAACAGCGCTCAGAGTTTCAGTAAAACAAGGAAATAATATTGTTCTAACCTCTTACATATAAAAATATTATTTACTAGTTTTACAGAAACTCTGAGCGCTGTGATGAGCAGCAGTCAGTTACTGTAACAGCTTTGCCTGACACGGGGCAGTATTACAATGTTGGTGCTAACTTAACCTGTTGTAAACTGAAAACCTCCATAGGCTATAATGGCTCTGGGAAGGTTACAACAGCTCTGGTTAAGTTAGCACCAACTATGTAATATGGCCCACATTGTGCTGAGAGTGAGAGATACTGTAACAAGCAGCGATCTCAGCCCTCTGAGGAGCCACCACAACAATAGTAATTGTATCCACTGGTTTTCGGATGAACGAAATTAGTTTTCATACTAAAGAACTGAAAACAAATATCTTTAGCAACTAAATAAATTGCATTTTAGTACTAATCCATTAGTTCAAAACGAAATTTTGTGCTGTGCACATGTCTAATATACAGTATTTTGTTCCACGTTATCAGCTGATATACCGTTTTAATAAATGTTTTTTTAGACGGAGTTAGGTTATATTTAGTAGTTAATTATGAATATTATTTCCGCAGAGGCTTAGCTGCTAAACTGTGTTGTATATGTTATGCGATTAAATATAACCCTACCTGAATACCAGATATTGCTTTCTTTTTGGATGCTGCTATTAAGTGCATTGGGGGCTCTGTGCCATTTTGCTTGTTATTTAGTCCAAAACCCACATGGTGTCGGCCATCTTGTGGCTGCATGGCAAGCCATATAGTGAACTCCACAAGGCCGCGGCCGTCTTGGGGCTCATTATGACATTGCTTTAATTGTTCAACCTGTTGAGTAAATAATTCATCCAAAGCAACACAGACTATTTTATTAGGCATATCGCACCTGAAGTGATATTGAACCACAACATACGCTAATACACACCACACATTACTGTGAGTTTTATTGCTGTGGAGCTCTGTGATACTCTCATACACACCACACATTACCGTGAGTTTTTTAACTGTGGAGCTCTGTGATACCCTCATACATACTGCAATTTACTGTGAGGTTTATTGATGTGCAGCTCTGTTATAATAATGTGTGGTGTGTATGAAGGTATAATAGAGCTCCACAGCAATAAAACTCACAGTAATGTGCGGTGTGTATTAGACATGTGCATTCGTTTTAGTACTAAAACGATTTAGTCCGAATTTTGGGATAATTTAGTTTTCGTATGACTCAAGAGATACGAAACTGCTCAGTACAAAAAACAAAAGAAACTAAAATAAAATGCACTACATTTTAGTTTCAGTCCTTTTTGTGATATTACATTGATGAGTGAAGGAGACCAGCAATGAAGAGTGCAACATCCGAAGTTCTGCACCCTGCACATGCCAATGCAGTAGGATGTTCTATACAGAGAGGGGCATTAATTAATGCAGGAGGATGTTCTATACATTATACAGAGAGGGGTATTAATTAATGCAGGAGGATTTTCTATACATTATACAGAGAGGGGTATTAATTAATGCAGGTGGATGTTGTATACATTATACAGAGAGGGGTATTAATTAATGCAGGAGGATGTTCTATACATTATACAGATAGGGGTATTAATTAATTCAGGAGGATGTTCTATACATTATACAGAGAGGGGTATTAATTAATGCAGGAGGATGTTATCTACATTATACAGAGAGGGGTATTAATTAATGCAGGAGGATGTTTTATACATTATACAGAGAGGAGCCTTTTTTTTTAGCCCTTTAAATCCAGTGGCTGTGAGCACTGAGATTGGCTGCTTGTTATATTATCTCTCAGTACAATGTATCAGGCTCAGCTGTTACAGTAACTGACTGTAACAGCTCTCAGAGCTTCAGTAAAACAAGGAAATAATATTGTTATAACCTCTTATATATAAAAATATTATTTATTAGTTTTACTGAAACTCTGACCGCTGTGATGAGCAGCAGTCAGTTACTGTAACAGCTTTGCCTGACACGGGACAGTATTACAATGTTGGTGCTAACTTAACCAGAGCTGTTGTAAACTGAAAACCTCCATAGGCTATAATGGCTCTGGGAAGTTTATAACAGCTCTGGTTAAGTTAGCACCAACTATGTAATATGGCCCACATTGTGCTGAGAGTGAGAGATACTGTAACAAGCAGCGATCTCAGCCTTCTGAGGAGCCACTACAATAGTAATTGTATCCGCTTTTTTTTGGATGAATGAAATTAGTTTTCATACTAAAGAACTGAAAACTAATTTCTTTAGCAACTAAATAAATTGTATTTTAGGACTAATCCATTAGTTCAAAACAAAATTTTGTGCTGTGCACATGTCTAGTGTGTATGAGAGTATTACAGAGCTCCACAGCAATAAAACTCACAGTAATGTGCGGTGTGTATGAAGGTATGACTTTTATTGCTGTGTAATTCTGTGATACGCTCATACACGGTGCATGTTTATTTGTTTTTGTTGGGGGTGGCATCATTTCATCCTTGGACCCAGATAGCACAGTGTTTTGGGACAGCCCTGCATAGAGAGGTTCTTCTCTGAAAACTGGGGTGATGAAGAATGAATTGAAATGTAGACTGTGATGATTGTAAATGCAGGCGGGTACGGAACCTTTACCAGGAATATTATGTCACCTTATTTCTCTTGTTTCAGATAGTAACAACTGCCTGAAGTGTCCGGATGATGAATGGCCAGATCAGAGACACATCGTCTGTATTCCTAAAACATATGAATTCTTATCCTATGAACATGATGTTATGACCGTCTTATTCGCTGTCATTTCCATATTATTCTCTTTTCTCACTATTTTCATTCTAATAATCTTCATTTTATTCATGAAAAGTCCAGTTGTGAGAGCAAACAATCAGAACCTGAGCTTCCTCCTCCTGGTGTCCATCATGCTGAGCTTCCTCTGTGTCTTCCTGTTCCTCGGCCGCCCTGTGGATATAACCTGCAAGCTGCGTCAGACCACTTTTGGAACTATCTACTCAGTGGCTTTATCTTCTGTACTGGCCAAGACGATCATTGTTTGTATTGCGTTCAAAGCCACAAAACCGGGCAGCATCTGGAGGAAGTGGGTGGGAGTCAGAATGTCTCATTATGTTGTCACAATATGCTCCTCAATACAGGTTGTGATTAATGTGATCTGGTTGTCCCTCTGCCCTCCTTTCCAGCAATATGATAAGTTTTCATATCCCGGAAAGATCATCATCCAGTGTAATGAAGGCTCAGTCACTGCCTTTTATTCTGTATTGGGTTACATGGGGATTCTGGCCGCTGTGAGTTTTCTTCTGGCTTTCATGGTGAGGACATTACCAGACAGTTTTAATGAGGCCAAGTACATCACCTTCAGCATGCTGGTGTTCTGCAGTGTCTGGATCGCCATGATCCCGGCCTATCTGAGCACCAAAGGGAAGGACATGGTGTCTGTAGAGATCTTTGCTATATTGACCTCCAGTGCTGGGTTATTATCTTGCATTTTTTTCCCAAAATGTTACATTCTGTTAATGAAGCCAGAGATGAACACCAGAAAGCAATTACTGGGAAAAATACAATCTTAATAGACGTTTTGCTATTATTTAATCATGTGAATTTACTGAAAACGCTGTCATCAAAGAGTCATGATGTCATCACTTTATTCAACCAAGAAGTTTTAATGTCCTTAAAATAGTATGAAATTAAAGGGATTCTTTAGTTGTTACAAAGCGGCTCATTGTTTAAAAATATCTTCGTTCAAAAAGTGGTGGTCTAGAAAAAAGTATGGGGTAGAAGACCCTATTTTTACTTTTTGAAATGTATAGGAAGTTGCCCTATCTGCCCTTATGCAGGATCCCCCACTGGGAATAATGGGGTGGATGAGTTTGGGATATAGTGATGGTAATGATGATAAGAATATTTGAAGGTCACCATGTCCTTGGATGAGACAGCCAATTATAGGAATCTAAGGAATTTCCCACGTTATTCAGATTTGAGGAGTTAAGTCTATGATGAATAGGTCGGCATACAACGCATAATACTTATTATAAAGGTATTGTCATTAGCCAATAGATAAACAGGCTGATCAGGTGACATGTGCTGGAGCAGGAAAAAATAAATCAAGGAATAACTGGAGAATATTAATTAATTGAAACATGAACTAAAGCAATAATGATAAATTAATGAATGTATGTGCAGCGTTACAGTAACACAGTGAGTGCATTTCCTGTCCTTCCTTTCAGGAATTAGTGAATGAATGCAGCGAGAGAATAATAAAAAGTATATAATAATACACAGTGTATCCAGTGAAATGGAGAAACATCAACCCTCCCTCTGCTCCTCAAAGAATTCAGCCTAGAACCTGTAATGGGATGAAGTAACATAACTCTATGTACCTACAGAGACCTGTCACTAAATGATATACCCCAAACGTACACTCCCACCATCCCACAGGAAAATGGAAAAAGCAAAGGGAGACCACCCAAATAAAATCAAAATAGGACGGAATCCTAGAAAAACAGGTCTGGCATCATCTAGGAACTGTGAAAGCATGGTTTGGTCCTGACAACAATGTTATGATTGGAACAATAAGATGCACACCCCACCCGGCACTAAGAATACAACCCAGGGGGATGGTGGACTATATTAAAAGCATCATGAAACCCTCGGGAACCCTCCATACACTGCTGTCTGTCTCTCAGGGATATCTTCGCAGTCATTTATAGACACCTATATGACCAACCCTCTAAACACCGGAAGAAGATGGCACACAATGTCCATACCTTATCATTACTCTTGACCGTATAAACCCCCATCTAACAGTCGCTACGGCCTCTCAATACAGAGGAAGAAAGAGCTGACGCCTTACAGTCCATGAAGTCACATATGGCACCAGACCCAGACGGGCTGAACACGGCTTATTATAAATCCTTCTTATACATCCACTCACTTCAATTTCTGTCACAGACAGTGTATAACCCAGCACGCAGACAAAACCCAGCACGCAGACAAGACCCAGCACGCAGACAAAACCCAGATAAGTGATGAAACCCTTAATCTGACTTTCACGTGCAAGTTCCGCTAAGCACCGGCGAACAGGATGAGAACCCACGTGTAGTAAATAAAATGGATGCGACACAAAAATGCGTTAAAATTGCAGGAAAATTTATTCGGTAAACAGGATACAGAACAAAGGCGGCAATATGTATAAATAATAATAGTCCTTGGAAAATAATAGAAGATATTTGAAAACAGTCTTTGGGTAAATGGAAACTGGAAAGGAAACCTGGATGAAGATAATAGTCTCTGAGGTGGAGCAAGGAGGAACTGTGGATCTGTGGAGAAAGTCTTGGTGAGTGGCAGGTAGGATAGTCCAGAGCTAAGCAAAGAACTCAGAGGCTGGTGGCGATCTCGGAAAATCTTGGCACAGGCAAAGGGTTCGGTACACGGGTAGTCAAAGTTTAAGCATGCTAGCCACACAAGGCTCTGGAGCAGGTTCAGGCACGTCCTTACTAGGTAAGGAGTAAAACTTCAATGACAGAGCACTGGCTGGATGTAGGAGTGGATCTTTTAAGGAAACCAGTCAGTGCTAATTACACACACATGATGATGCAGGAGGCCTGAAAGAGAACAAGAGAAATTATCAAATTCATGAGCATGCTACCAGCCAGGAGGCCTAACTGCGACACAAGCAGGTCCAGCACCACCAGTAAGCATGACAGACTGTTAAAATGCTGCACTCAATCACTTAATGTATTTTCACTCTTTATTTATCTTTTTGTGACATTGTTGGTTTATGTTTGTTCCATTAAAATAATAAATATAATTATAAACATGTATCCCAGTATTCCCAGAGATGGTGTATGCTCTTGAGGAGCTGGATATTTGTACTTTTTGATGATAACGGGGTCAAGCCCTTTTCTCTTACTGGGAGGTATATGATCTCCAATTTATCCTAGTCCTAGGAGACTTTGTTGTTAGTTATATTCTAAGCATGGTGAGCATATGTCTGGCGGTGGCAGTGCTCATTGAGACACAGGCTTCTAGACAGAAGTTAAATCAGCATTAGGACAGAGTGAGATTAAGAGGTTAAGGCAGGCAACCTGTGTGTGAAGCAGATAAGATCCACATTCAAGTCTGAACTGCTATCTTGGCCGGGTTTGCTTACCATTGGATTGAGTCACTAGTCAGCAGCAGGGGCTGCCAGACACTTGTGGACCCGGAATTACAGCACCTCCCATAGAGTCCAAATCAAATTTCTGGACTGTGCCCAAAACAGATGATTTTTTTACTCTGCTTAGTAACAGTAATGGAGAATAACAAAAGCAAGTGCTGCACTAATAATTAACAGAACATGTTTCAATCAGACAAACGTTAAAAGACACAAAAAATCAAAAGCCCAAAAATAATTAATTTTCTGGGAATTCAGAACTTATTGAGTCTGGTGGGTAATCACTGCACTGTTTTTCCTCATCCAGATGTAATGATTTTCGGGGGTAATGATATTGGGAATTTACAGTCATCACAATTCATGTTTTGTTTGAGAAATATCTTTATTGAACTCAAGTTAAGATTTCCTCAGGCATTGCTTTTATTCTCCGAAATAGTAATGTGCTTGCTGTGGTGGGATTTCAGAGAAATTAAGGTATTGGAAAAAAGTGTATAGGAAGGTCAGCAGAGCTCTGGAAAAGTTTTTGCCTAGATTGGGGGGGGTTAGGTTTTAGCATATAGATTTAGAAGGGGGCTGCGGAGGTTTATATGTGAAAGCTGGAATACACTTATCTGATATAGGCAAACTGCAATATTGGATTTAATGTGCTATGGCTAGGGTGGAAAAGGCCTCAACATCATTTGTGGAATGATGTTTCGACTGTGGGTTAAGGTCGTCCTTAATTTGGGGTGGTCGGAGACATTGGGTACTCAATCTGGTTAATTGGGGCAGATTGGGCTTGAAATGTTGTTTCAATGTGAATTGTTAAGGTTAATAAAGTTTATGTTGATGGTTGATGTTTGTTGTCTCTTTATACTGTTTGATAAAAGCTACAGCCTATTTTATCCAACAACAATTTTTGGTGTCATGTTTATCATTTATTATAAAGATTATTATATTGTGTTTTTTACAAGAAATAGAACATGCAGTGGACATAATCGTGGAACAGCAAATGGTCAAAAGGCAGGCAGTGTTCAGGCAGAGTAGACATACCGCAAGCAAAGGGTACAGTAAGCAGGTGTAGCGATGGTTTTAATTCCCTGTCGTGGTAGTACTTATTTTTGGCCACCGGAGGGAGACAAGCGCGATGTGAGACACTGAACATTGCATTGGGACTACGTTTTCCAGCATGCTTTGCGATAAATACAGGAAGTGGGTGGGGGAGAGACGCTTACATCCTGAGCCTCGTGGAGAGGACTGGCAGAGCATGCCAGGGAGTGAGAGAAGCAAGACACAGTGCTGCAGAACGTGACAGTGACCAGGCGGAGTGCAGCTGGGGCCTGACAGAGATAAAGACCGGGTTATTCAGCCTTATAAGAGGAAGACCCAGTGATTCACCAGAATAACCCACGCTGATATCGAGTGAGCTGGAGGACCCCGAGTTAGGAGAACCGCATATCGATCGGACAGGGAGTGCAGGCGGTGAGCTGGACATCTTGTGGCAGATACAGAAAAGCAAGACAGTGGATCCGGTGACACAGAGAATCCCAGTCAAAAATCGAGCAGAGAGACGTCCTGGGTCGAGCGGAGCACCGAGTATCTGGCGGATAGGTGAGAGGCCTTCCAGGCCGTTGTGAAAATAGAAAGCACACTGCAGTTTGTTTCAAACACACAGGGCCCCAACGTGACTAGTCGAAGATATCGCCTAAATAATTCACTGGCCAGTTGAATAGTGTACCCGGGTACCAACACACACACACTTACATTCTTTGGGACATAACCTGTACGGGACTCACTCTCTAACCACCGAGGGGGTTAAAAGATATATTTTTCCTTTCTTATTTTTCCGCTGCGCGTTTCTCGTATTACTAAGCATTGCATTTATTTTTCTGCTACGCGTTTCCCACAGGATGCAGTACAGTAAATATATATATACACCGTGTTATTTCTTATATGCCAGTTTATTCAGTAAACTATGTAATTTATAAAATCCACGATGGTGCTGGAGTATATTTATTCCCTAGTGCGGGGAGACTGACCCGAGGTTCAAATTCAGCGGCTCCTTCTGGAGTGAGCGCTACACGTGGGGGCTCGTCCAGGATCCAGTCTCTGGAAAAACTGCATTTAAAGGGTTAAATATGGATCCAGACACTGCTGCCAAATGGTGTGAAGAGCACAGTAGTCAGATAGAATTATGTATAGTTATGTATATTCCTGCAGACACTTGGGCCGAAGATCAGATTTGCCAGGCCGTGGCCGCGCTGACACCAGATAATCGGGGGTTAATCCTGGACATTAAAGCGAACCCAGATACCCCTCACACGTATGTTCTTTTTGAGTGGAGAAAGGGTGTTCCAGTGTGTTTTCATGGCGCGAGTGTGAAGCTGACCAACGATGTGGAAGTTCGACTGGTCCAGCCAAGTACGCCACGTGGTGATCACGCGAATGTTCCCGATGTTACCCCAACTACAGGGTTCCCTCCTGCTACATTTTTCACCACTATGGGGAAACTGGTGGAAACACTAGCCAAAAACTCTGCTGCATCTCCAAATTACGGATATCGCAAGTTACGGTTTTATTCTGGTAAGGTCCCTGTGCCAACTGGAGAAGAGGACTTTGAGACTTGGATAGATCAGGCAGTGCAAGCAGTGGAAGAATGGGAAGTTGCTGACACCGTGAAGAGACAAAGGTTGATCGAGAGCCTAAGAGGTCCTGCTTCATATGTCATTCGAAATCTAAAAAGGGACAAGCCCGGCTGCACTGCTGCGGAGTATCTAGAAGCTTTACAGGAAAATTTCGGGGGAGTGGAGGATTGTGCCGAGCTTATCCACAAGTTCTCTCATACCTATCAAAAGGAAGGAGAAGAATTGTCCACATATGTCTGGCGGCTGGATAAAATCATCCATCAGGTCATTCTTAAAGGGGGCATGGAACCGAGTCATGCAAGCAAAGCTTTGATGGATCAAATTTTCAAAGGAGCACTCCCACTGGATCCCATAATGTTGAAATTTCAGACTAGATACCAGAGCACGAGACTGACCTATTCCAAACTGATGAAAGCTATCCGAGAAGAAGAGGCCTTGATTAAGGCTAAAAAGGTTGCAAATGCTTCGCACACAGCTTTCACCGCAGAAGTAGGAACTCTCTGTGTGGCAGACATACAGACTGAAGTGCTGGCTTTAAAAACTCAGATGTTGCAAATGATGGAGTTAATGACGTTGCTGTCGGCTAAGGACACCAGAACTGAAGGGGTTGCTGTTGCTTCGAACAGCGGGTTTCCAAGTGAACCGCAAGAAGGAAATATGCTCACACTCCCGAGAAAGAAATGTTTTGGCTGCAGGGAAATCGGCCATTTCAGGGCTCAATGCCCACAAGGGAGGGCTGAAAAGACACCGGTCGAAGAACTCCTAAAAGCTGTGGAGAAACTGTTGTCCGCCCTGCAGGCGGGAAACTCCAGAGGGTCCTGGTAAGGGAGCAAACAGGTGCCCGAAGGTTGAAACCCGCTCCAAAAATCAAGCCAGGACTAAGAGGGTGAGAAGGCCCTAAGTCTGGCCAACTGCCGAGCCTGCCAGGACTGAAAGAGTCACTCCCTTAGCATCCGGACCTACGTCATGGGGAAGCAATGCACACCCAAAACCTACAAGGGCCAAGAAGAAGGCCAGGGTACAACAAACTGGGTCTAAACTTCCTGTTACTACAACCAAGTTTCCTGACCAGCTGATAGGTCCTTCCCCTATTGTGCCAATCCAAGTGGAGGGAGTCTACACTAAAGCTCTGTTGGACTCAGGGGCTCAAGTGACATTGATTTACAGAGATTTCTATGAGAAACACTTGAAGCACATACCTCTACAGAAATTGAAGGATCTGGAAATCTGGGGTATCAGAACTGAGAAACTCCCCTATGACGGGTATCTACAGGTGAAGTTGGAGATCGGATCCGAAGTCATCGGACAGTCTGGAGGTTGTGATGCATTGGCCATTGTGTGTCCTCGGCCTCCAGGGGCAAACAGGAGTTCCATGATAGTGGGGACGAATACTGATTTGGTGCGACGTCTCCTGACACCTATCGTGCTGGAAGAAGGTTCTACTAAAGGAGTACACCCAATGTTACGTTCAATCTATCAGAGAATGGTCGAAGGACAGAAGGTGCCTGCTGAAGTGGGGCGCCTGTGGAGATTGGAAGGAACAGATAAGGTTCTGCAAGCAGGAGAAGTAACGAGTTTCTGGGCTTCAGTCAAGTTGAACGGATCGCAACCAGGTCCCTATGTGGTACTGGAAACCGAATTTAATCACGGGAGTGAAGCCGGAGTAGAAGTAATCCCTGAAATAATCTCCACTAAAGCTTTGAAAAGAACACGAGGAAGAGTCTCAGTCAGCGTGTGCAATGTGTCTGATTCTCCAGTAGTCCTTAAAGCACGAATGCCTATCGGGCAAGTAGCGTCTGCTACGCCCCTCTCTACCGATTTAGGAGGGGGAGTGGATAAAGAGATTCCAGATGAAAGATTCTACCACAAGGACGCTCCCATTTCACCTGAATGGAAGAAACGTCTTCAGTCCCAAGTTCTAAAGTGGAGAGACTTGTTCTCGAAAGATGAGTTTGACGTGGGCCTAGCTAAAAGTACTGAGCACCGCATTCGTTTACAAGAGGACAAGCCGTTTCGTGAAAGGTCAAGACGAATTCCGCTGGGAGACTTGGATGATCTACGAGAACCGCTGAATGAACTGCAAAGAACCCAAGTGATCCAAGAGTCCAATAGTAATGGTCCGGAAGAAGAATGGTTCTGTCCGCCTATGCATAGACTATCGCACGCTGAATCGGAGAACCATCCCAGATCAATATGCTACTCCTCGGATAGAAGATGCCTTACAGTGTTTGTCTGGAGCAAAGTGGTTTAGTGTACTAGACCTGCGAAGTGGGTATCACCAGATACCAATGCATCCTGAAGACAAAGAGAAGACTGCGTTCATCTGTCCATTGGGGTTCTTTGAATTCAACAGAATGCCTCAAGGCCTTACGGGGGCTCCAGCCACGTTCCAACAGTTAATGGAGAAGACAGTCGGGGACATGAATCTGATCGAAGTATTAGTGTACCTGGATGACATAATTGTGTTCGGGAAGACTCTGGAAGGACATGAGCAACGTTTGGAGAAGGTCTTGAAGAGGCTCCATGAAGAGGGATTGAAACTGTCTCTGGAGAAATGTCAATTCTGTTTACCGTCTGTTACGTATCTGGGACATGTGGTCTCAGCAGAAGGCGTTTTGACAGATCCTCGGAAGTTGGAGGCCGTAGCTTCTTGGCCTAGACCCCGAAACGTCACTGAACGTAGATCTTTCTTGGGGTTCTGTTCCTATTATCGAAGATTTGTAGGAGGATTCGCAAAAATAGCTCAACCACTGAACAAACTCCTACAGAAGGAAAGCACGGAAGAAAGCTGCAAGGTCTCTGACCGAAATCGTCAGCTCCAGGGCCAAGGAAAGCTCGAGAGTCCATCCAGGGAGAATGGACCAGTCAATGCGAGGGTGCTTTTACGAAGCTGAAAGAGAGTTTAACTCGAGCTCCTGTCTTGGCCTACATGGACCCTCACAAGCCGTATGAGTTACATGTGGATGCCAGCAGAGAAGGTCTAGGAGGAGTCCTGTATCAAGAGTATGGTGGATTGCTGAGGCCTGTAGCGTATTTGAGCCGGAGCCTTATGCCTTCAGAGAAGAATTATCCTACCCACAAGTTGGAGTTCCTAGCCTTAAAGTGGGCAGCGGTAGACAAGCTAAAGGACTATCTGTATGGAGCCGAGTTTGTGATAAAGACGGATAACAAATCTCTTACTTACATCCATTACTGCGAAACTGGACGCAACGGGACATCGGTGGTTGGTAGCTCTGGCAGGGTTTCGGTTCAGCCTGAAGTATCGCCCTGGGGTGAATAATCGAGATGCTGATGCTTTGTCGAGAAGACCCTACACTACAGAATGGGCTCAGTTAACTCCAGACGGGGTACAAGCTTTGTGTCAAGGAGCAGAGCATCGGGTCAAGGGAGGGGTTGACGCGGAGGCCATAGGAGTCATGGCTGCGGCTGTTCCGGAGTTCTACTGCAACCCTACGCAGTTGAGGGATGAAAGTCTGCCTACCTTTTCAAAACAGGACCTGAAAGCTGATCAGGCTAGAGACCCCTTGATTGCGTTAACCATAAAGGCCCTAACTGCGAACCAGCGGGAAATTCTGCTGACCAATTCCCCAGATGGAGCCAGATTGGTCTACAAAGAGTGGGAACGGTTAAAGATGTTGGAAGGGGTGGTCTACTGAAGGGGCCCCTCAACCAATGCTGAAGAGACCCAACAGTTGTTCCTTCCCACTAAACGTAGGGAGAGTGTACTGCGATCGCTACATGATGAGCATGGACATTTGGGCGCAGAAAGGACTTTTAAGCTGGTGCGAGACAGGTTCTATTGGCCTTGCATGAGAGCTGAAGTGGAAAGTTACTGCCATTCATGTCTGAGGTGTATTCAAAGGAAGACCCTACCGACCCGAACTGCTCCAATGAGCCATCTGCAAAGTCAGGGACCCATGGATTTGGTGTGCATTGACGTCCTGTGCTTAGAGCCGGATTCTAGTGGGCAGGGAAATATTCTAATAGTGACTGATCACTTCACACGTTATGCCCAAGCCTTTTCTACGAAAGACCAACGCGCTCTGACAGTGGCAAAGGTTCTGATGGAAAAGTTCTTTGTTCACTACGGCCTACCAAGGAGAATACATTCTGATCAGGGTAGAGACTTTGAAAGCTGACTTGTTGGGCAATTGCTTGAACTGTTGGGAATCCGAAAGACCCGAACTACACCATATCACCCTCAAGGTGATGCTCAGTCTGAAAGGTTCAATCACACGCTTCTAAATATGCTGGGGATGTTGTCAAACACAGAGAAGCAGAGCTGGAGTCGTCACATAGCTACGCTAGTACATGCATATAACTGTACGGAGAGTGACGCCACTGGATACTCACCGTACCGTCTTATGTTCGGAAGAGAAGCTCGACTGCCGGTTGATTTGGCGTTTGGGCTATCTCTGGACCAGACGTCGGTAGCTTCCCATAGAAATTATGTGGATAGACTTCTAAAGAATCTGGCCTCTGCGTTTGAACAGGCCCGTTTGACCTCAGGAAACAGAGAGCAAAGGAACAAACGGAACTATGACTTGAAAGTTCGGATACAGGATCTACAACCCGGTGATAGGGTTTTGTTGAAGAACTTGGGTGCTGCTGCGAGGCACAAGTTGGCAGATAGATGGAGCTCTCAAGTCTATTTTGTCTGCAAGCAACTGCCGGGTCTGCCGGTGTATCAAATCCGGCTGGATGGAAAGGCTGGGCCTCTTAAGAACTGGCACCGGAATCATTTGTTACCTTTGAGAGCGGCTGTGAGGATACCAGTTGGGGACGAACTTTCTCTGCCGAATCCGCCTGCTCCACGTTTGCCTCCTGTTACTCAGTCTCAGCAGACCTGGGCTGTCGAAGAGAGCGAAAGGGACAGTGAGGAAGAAAGTTTTGTCTGGACTGGATGCGCCCACCGGAGCCTGAAGAGGTTATCTCGGTTCCTGATCGGTGGGAAAGTATTTTGAGGCCTGAGGCTCCTGAATTTCAGTTAGAAGTTCCCGAGACTATTGAAATCCCTGTAGCTCCTGAAGTCGAATCTTATGACTACAGTTCTATGCCTTCACTGGAAGGATCATACTCCGAAGAGATGTCTGCTCCAGTGGTAGAAAGAAGGACTGAACCAGCGCCTATAGTACTTCCACCTGAAGAGGAACTGATTGAGCCAGAACCAAAACGCTCTGTTCGACTGCCCCAGCGACTCATCTACGACTCACCAGGACATAGCACTGAAGAGGCCGTCACCACAGTGCGAAGGTTGCCCGAAGTGTCTGCTATGTTAGCTGAGATAGCCCAAAGCATGAGTCAACTTGAGGAAGTGTATCTAACCCA
Source organism: Leptobrachium leishanense (assembly GCA_009667805.1). Taxonomy (NCBI): domain Eukaryota; kingdom Metazoa; phylum Chordata; class Amphibia; order Anura; family Megophryidae; genus Leptobrachium; species Leptobrachium leishanense. The sequence continues at coordinate 532,207,541 of CM019063.1, read as the reverse complement.
TTGCATGCTTGCTGCTGAGCCTGTATATGTTACCTAAAATGTGTTGGAATGTAATGCAACTGTTGTACCTCCTTGGAGAGACCCAAGAGTTCTAGGAGGGGGATAGTGTAGCAATGGTTTTAATTCCCTGTCGTGGTAGTACTTATTTTTGGCCACCGGAGGGAGACAAGCGCGATGTGAGACACTGAACATTGCATTGGGACTACATTTTCCAGCATGCTTTGCGGTAAATACAGGAAGTGGGTGGGGGAGAGACGCTTACATCCTGAACCTCGTGGAGAGGGCTGCAGAGCGCGCCAGGGAGTGAGAGAAGCAAGTGCTGCAGAACGTGACAGTGACCAGGCCGGAGCGCAGCTGGGGCCTGACAGAGATAAAGACCGGGTTATTCAGCCTTATAAGAGGAAGACCCAGTGATTCACCAGAATAACCCACGCTGATATAGAGTGAGCTGGAGGACCCCGAGTTAGGAGAACCGCATATCGATCAGACAGGGAGTGCAGGCGGTGAGCTGGACATCTTGTGGCAGATACAGAAAAGCAAGACAGCGGATCCGGTGACACAGAGAATCCCAGTCAAAAATCGAGCGGAGAGACGTCCTGGGTCGAGCGGAGCACCGAGTATCTGGCGGATGGGTGAGAGGCCTTCCAGGCCGTTGTGAAAATAGAAAGCACGCTGCAGTTTGTTTCAAACACACAGGGCCCCAACGTGACTAGTCGAAGATATCGCCTAAATAATTCACTGGCCAGTTGAATAGTGTACCCGGGTACCAACACACACACACTTACATTCTTTGAGACATAACCTGTACGGGACTCACTCTCTAACCACCGAGGGGGTTAAAAGATATATTTTTCCTTTCTTATTTTTCCGCTGCGCATTTCTCGTATTACTAAGCATTGCATTTATTTTTCCGCTACGCGTTTCCCACAGGATGCAGTACAGTAAATATATATATACACCGTGTTATTTCTTATATGCCAGTTTATTCAGTAAACTATATAATTTATAAAATCCACGACGGTGCTGGAGTATATTTATTCCCTAGTGCGGGGAGACTGACCCGAGGTTCAAATTCAGCGGCTCCTTCTGGAGTGAGCGCTACACAGGTAATCCAAAAAATAAGTAAAAATCAAATAAGAGGAACACTAGGTTAATGAACGACGACTCACCATTCCCAGTAAAATTTTAAAGCACGCCGACTCGAGCCGGAAGAGAGGATGGTTAGGCTTGAAAATCCCAGTAGATCAGAAGTTTGCTAAATAATCAGACCAGCCCATCTGGCACCAACAACCACTCGCCAAATTCAAAGTCACTTAAATCTCCTTTCTTCCCTATTCTGATGCTCAGTTAGAATTTTAGCAAGTCATCTTCACCATGTCTAGATGCCTAAATGCATTGAGTTGCTGCCATGTGATTGGCTGATTAGCAATTTGCCAGTGAGTGTAAATCAGTAAAAAATGTGCCTAATAAAGAAGGTCCTTTAAAAAAAAAGTCTTTCACAAAATAAGTCTTTAAAAAAATAAATAAGGAAAACAAATGTGTTCTGAAAGATACAAAAGGTGTTCTAAGAAATAAAATGCCAAAGCTGAAAAGAATAAGGGAAAAGTACACCATATATTGCTGTCAATTCGCCATTACTTGGCCAATTCGGAGGTTAGAGAATAACCTCTGTAATGTAAATGAATAATTCATCTTCCTACTGCTTTGTTATTTATAAGTTTCATTATTAATTGACATTTAACTTTGGAACAGGTTGAGTTGCACATTTTATAAGATGATAGATAGTGGAAGGGTTTCAGCACAGACTAAGAGGGGTGGAGCTGGGGGTGGAGCCAGGAGGTGGGTAATGTCAGACCAGTGGAGGCATGCCATGTAAAGTCACTTTCAGCATGTATGGGTAGAGACAGTATTAAATGCATGGAGAAGGGGGTGGGTCCTAGTGGCGCAGTCTCCTTTTGCATGCATGCTAATGCGATGAGCCTCAATAACAAGATGGGGTAACTAGAGGCAATAGCATACACTAAGCAATATGACTTAATAGGTATAACTGAAACGAGGTGGAATGAAACACACGACTGGGCTGTAAACTTACATAGTTATGCATTGTTTAGAAGGGATAGGAAACATAAGAAAGGGGGTGGAGTTTGTTTGTATGTAAATCTGGATTTAAAACCAAATATTACATACCTGGTAAGCAACAAGGAAAATGTTGGGTAAATATTTCTTTGGGGAATAAACAGGGAAGTCAACTATTGGTTGGCATATGCTATAAACCACCTAATATAGATAATGATGAGGAAGAACAACAACTGTTAGAGCAAATTAGGAAGGCCGCACATCGTGGTATTACTTTAATGATTGGAGATTTTAATTACCCGGACATTAATTGGGATAGTGGGATTAGTAATTCAGAGAAGGGAATCCGGTTTCTGAACCTGTTAAATGAAACCTTCATGACAAAACTGGTAGAAACACCAACTAGAGAGGATAACTGTCTGGATCTGGTTATAACAAATAATGTAGATCTTTTCTCAAATATTCATGTAAGGGAGCAGTTGGGAAGCAGTGGCCATAATATGGTGTCTTTTGAAATAAATTAAAAAAACACACATTCATAGGGGACAGCTAAAACATGTAATTTTAAAAAGGCCAATTTCATTAAAACATAGGAAGTTCACAAGGTCATTTACTGGCAGAAACTCTTTCATGGGAAAAATATTGAGGATAAGTGGAATATATTTAAACTAACACTAGAAAAGTACATGTCACAATATATTCCACTGGTTAATAAATATAAAAGAAACAGACTGAAACCAATGTGGCTCAGTAGGAAGGTAATCAAGGAAATGAAAAATAAAAATAATGCATTTAAAGCTTTTAAATCTGATAAATCTGACACAGCCAATAAAGCATATAGGGCAGCCAATAAAGCACGTAAAAAAGCGATTAGATGGGCTAAACTAGAAAATGAAAAAGAAATAGCCAAAGAGAGCAAGAGACCAACCCTAAAAGACTCTTTAGGTATATCAATTCTAAAAAACTCAAGAGTGAAAATGTAGGTTCACTAAAATCTGAGTCAAGGGTTATTGTTAACTGAAGATTAAGATAAGGCAGAAATTTTCAGTATTTATCCAAGAGAAACCTGTAACAGGAGACATGCAATTCTTTGATAAAAACATACTATTAAAAAGTGACTGGTTGACTCAGGACAAGGTTTTACAGCAATTAAACAATGTGAATGTGAATAAAGCCCCAGGGCTAGATGGAATTCACCCGCGATTACTGAGGGAGCTATGTGTTGAAATATGTAAACCTCTGTTCTTAATCTTTCAAGATTCTTTTCTTTCAGGACTTGTACCAAAGGATTGGAGAAAAGCTGACGTGGTCCCTATAGTTAAGAAAGGTTTACAATTTGTGCCTGGGAATTATAGACCTGTGAACTTAACATCCGTGGCTGGGAAAGTATTTGAGGGGTTACTAAGGTATAATATTCAGGAATTTATTGGGAGGTATAATGTAATTGGCAAAAGTCAGCATGGTTTTATGAAACACAGATCATGTCAGACTAACCTAATTGCGTTCTATGAGGAAGTAAGTAGAAGTATAGATCAGGGGGTCGCAGTGGATGTGATTTACTTGGATTTTGCCAAAGCTTTCGACACAGTTCCACACAAGAGGTTACTATTTAATTTACGAAAAAAAGGTCTAGAAGAAAATACTTGATCTTGAATAGGAAACTGGTTAAAAGATAGGGTACAGAGAGTGGTCATAAATGGTACATTTTCAAAGATGGACATCAGTGGTAAGTGGCGTCTTTCAAGGGTTATAGGACCAATACTATTCAATTTATTTATAAATGACCTTGAGATAGGCATTAAAGTCATGTATCAGTGTTTGCAGATGACACAAAACTAGCAGGGTTATTCAAAGAGATTCGAATGGCTGCCGAAAGGTAACCGAACGTGATTTTCAGCGTTCGGTTACCTCTCTTGGCCATTCGGCTATCCAGAGAGCAGGCAGTTCCCCAAATGTTGGCGAATTGCCTGCACATATGGTGCCTGTTCGATGCCTGTTCGAGGGCAGTGAAATCCCCATAGCTTCATCTACTCAGAGAACAAAACCCAGCTGTGAAAAGTTGACGAATTGCCCTGCCATTCGGTGGCTTCATCCGGCAGATTTATTCAGGTGAATCCCATAGGCTTCAGTGTTAAAAATATTCCCATTTTAATTCAACATCTAATAAACCATTTATTATAATACAAGGTGGAAAGCCTGCCCAGAGGGCAGTCTATTGTGGATATTGCCCCAGCTCGTGGATATATGCCCCAGCTCGTGGATATATGCCCCAGCTCGTGGCTATATGCCCCAGCTCGTGGATATATGCCCCAGCTCGTGGATATTGCCCCAGTGCGTGGATACTGCCCCAGCGCATGGATAATGACCCAGCGCGTGGATACTGCCCCCAGCTCGTGGATACTGCCCCCAGCTCGTGGATACTGGCCCCAGCTCGTGGATACTGCCCCAGCGTGTGGATACTGCCCCATCACATGGATATTGCCCCAGCATGAGGATACTGCCCCATCACATGGATATTGCCCCAGCGTGTGGATACTGCCCCATCACATGGATATTGCCCCATCACATGGATATTGCCCCATCACATGGATTTTGCCCCAGCGTGTGGATACTGCCCCATCACATGGATATTGCCCCAGCGTGTGGATACTGCCCCATCACATGGATATTGCCCCATCACATGGATATTGCCCCCAAGCTCAGACCCCAGACCAGACATGGGGCGGCTGTTCGAATGCTCTATCGGCATTCGGACAGCCACCCCATGAGATCCTCATACTTACCTTCCTGAGCGGCGAAGTGGAAGTTTCCCCGCTTCCGGTCTTTGAAGGACCCAAGCCGCGGTCACGTGGGACTCACACGTGACCGGGGCTTGGGTCCTTCAAAGAGCGGAAGCGAGGGAACTTTCCCTTCGCCGCTCGGGGGACAGGTTGGATGCGCACGGCAGCCGGGTAGAGGCTGCGAGTGCAGCCTCTACCCGGCTGCCGCGCGCATCCAACCCCCGAGCGGCGGAGGGAACTCTACCCGGCTGCTCTGTGCATCTTGTAACCGCCGCGGCGAGCGCACAGCCGGCTCGTGCCGCGGCGGTTGCATGCGCGCGGACACGCCAAGCCTTACTTAATTATAGTATAGATTCTGCAGCAAAAAGATTATTTATTGTTAGATTTTTTAGGATATTTTAAGCATTTTTCGTAATTTTTTTGCCAAAAAAATTTTGCCAATTTTTTTTTAAAAACATTTTTTAACTGTTTTTCTTTTTTCTGTAACAGCCCTTTTTATTATCATTCATTGGATTTTATATGTAAATTTCAGACATTTTCGCTCAGTAGTTTCTTTGCAAACAGTGTTTCACTTTTCAAACATTCAAGCAAACAGTTTTTTTTATTTCACTCCCCTCTTCTGCGGTGACGGGTTTTTCCGGCGGCTGTGATTGGCTCCTGCTCGGGTTTCTCTGTCGTGTTCGGCGGGGTTAATCCAGATGTTTTTGTGGGTTTTCGGAGTGCATTCGCCGGGTTTTGCGGTGAGTGTTCGGCAGGTTTTTGGTGACTTTTCCCTGCACTACGACGGCCCTGTGGTGCTTGCTGAATACAACGCAGGGTCACCGAAATGGGATCGACAAATCGCACCGAATTGAAGAGAAAGAAAAGTCACCAAACCTTGCGGTGACATTTCGATTCTCTTTGAATAACCCTGTAGTAAAAGTAATACAATGTGAGCAGGATGTTACTTCGCTGCAGAGGGATTTAGATAGATTGGGGGACTGGGCACTTAAATGGCAGATGAAATTTAATGTAGATAAATGCAAAGTTATGCACTTTGGAGTGAAGAACACACAAGTAATTTATACCTTAAATGGTACGGAGTTAGGGAAATCCAAGCAGGAGAAGCATGTGGGAATAATCATACAGGGTTATTCAAAGAGAATCGAAAAGTCACCGCACGTTCGGTGACTTTTCGTTCTCCTCAATTCGGTTCGATTTGGCGATCCCTTTTCGGCGACCCTGCGGTGGTATTTTTTTATTTGAAAATCAACAATATAGAGAAATAATATTTTCCCTTTCACTATTTTTTTTTTTACAAACGACACAATTCTGCATTAGTAAATGTAAATATATTCTACTTTATTAATCTTATTTGATTAATGTAGCTATTTAACTTATTTGTCTGCTGGACATGACAGCTGTACTCGCACGCAGAACCTTTACTTGTAAGATAAGATAAGATTTAAGAATCAGCCTTTGCTAAAGGCAAGGCGATGGTTAACTCCCAAAGGAAAATGTCAGTCACTTCTCTTTTTCTTTTTTTTTTCGTCGTCTGTATGAACATCGGCTGTTTAACCATTCTGGCCTCTGTTCACTGTTAATACAAAGACGTGACAGCGCCGCTGCTCTAATCACGTAACTGCTGGCGGGAGGATTCCTTCAGGGACTGGCGTCTTTGTAATGTTACAAGAGATAAAAAAAAAAAGAAAGATAGAAAAAAAAATTTATTTTCCATGGTGTCATTTCTAGTTGTTCTAGCAAAAAAAAAAGGAAACGCAATATGGATTCACGACTTTATTGTAAAGAAATTTGATTGACAACAATATTAACAACAACAAATATTCTTTTAGGACTCATCACTGACATCACACATAATTATATATGAACATATGTGCGACGAAGTCACAACTCACACAGTCAAGAACAATAAATAAATAGATAAATGAAAAATGCTTGATAACATTATATATATTTATATATTAACCCATTCAGGCAAATAACATGACATGAAAATTACAAAATAAAGATTAAAGGAGTTATTCAGAGAGCACAGAAATGTCGCCGACATTCCATTGCTCAGTCGTTCCCCGCACTTCCCTGCACTTCAGGGAATCAAAGTTCCCCACCATGTGGTGAAGTCAGCATTCACACAGGGTCCCCGAAGTGCAGGGAAAACCCGCCGCAAACCTGCCGCAAACCTGCCGCAATCCGCACGCCGGAAAAAGCCAACGAGCTGCCAATCATAGTGCAGAGCAGTCACCGGAAAAAGCTGACAAGCTGATGAGCGGGGTAAAAAAAAAAACGGTACGCTTGAAAGTGTCAAAATTGCAAAGCGACTACCAAACGAAAATGTCTGGAATTTACATATAAGATCCTATGAATGATAATAAAAAGGTCTGTTACAGAAAAAAGAAAAATCAATTTAAAAAAAAAAGGAAAAAAAAGTTTGCCGAAAAAGTCCTGAAAAATGCCTAAAATATCCTAAAAAAATCTATAAAGAGACTTTTTGCTGCAGATTAAAAAAATAAACAGTTTATTAGATATTGTATTAAAACATGAATATTTTTAACATTGAAGCCTATGGGATTCGCCTGAATAAAGCTGCCGAATGAAACCACTGAACAGCAGGGCATTTCACTGACATTTCTTTGCTGTTCAATGTGAATAGATTAACCATTGCTTCTCTATCAATGCCCTCAAACAGGCACCGTACGTGCAGGCAATTTGCCAAAATTTTGCAAACTACCCGCTCGCTGAATAGCCAAATGGCCCCAAAATATCACCGTACGCTGAATTTTAGCGTCCAGTTACATTTCGGCGACATTTCGGACCTCTCTGAAACCTTAAGTTTTCATATAAGGTCTATATTTAAAGACATTAAACACACTTTTGTATTTTGGACAATTATACGAGTTTCAATCTGAAAATTTGGTTCAAATTGAAACCACTGGGCCTGAAAGGGTTAAAGACTGAAGTGATTTAACTGAAAAAAGCAAAAATCATTGAATGATCACACAAAAGTCACTAATGCATTAAAACTCAAAGGGAAAATTATTGATAACTGTGACGGAATGGGTGTTGTCCGCCTGCGGGTGTGCTCCTATCTGCTCCTCCCACTGCGCTTACCGCCGGCCCGACTACCGAGTGGCGCGGCACTCGGCGTCTCGTGCGGCCTGGAGTGACCCCGGGGAAGGGTTGGCGGGCTGTGGAGAGGGACCCCTGCGGGAGATCAGCCCGACCACCGAGCGTCACGGCACTCGGCGTCTCGAGCAGCTGATCTACTGACCTTGGTGGAGATCGGATCGTCCGTCGAGCCGTTCGGATAAGAATCGGATTTCCTTCGGGTAAGAATCGGATATCCTTCGGTCGTGTAGCGCTCGGTATACCGAGGCGCGGGAGACGCGCCGCGGCTTCGGATCGGTTAGCGGAGTCGAAGCGTGGTCGATCTTTCAGTTGGTCGATGCGCGTAAGACGCGCCGCTGCTCGGATCCGGACACAGACCCAGGGTAGCGGAGTCGAAGCGTGGTCGATCGTTCAGTCGATCGATGCGCGTAGGACGCGCCGCTGCCGGGTTTCGGACCCAGATCCAGGGTAGCGGGATCGAACCTTGTGGAGGATGTACCCCCAGAGACCGCGAGGGATCTCAAGAGTACGGCCGAAAATAAAGGACACCAGGCGGAGCTGTATGCACTAGTTGAACTAACTTTTACTGGGAAAACACATATATTTATAAACATTCGTACAGAGAGAGAACAATAGGAATCCCTGCCCGCCCCCATGAGTCTCATTGGCCCTCGCTGGAAAAAGGTACCTGGGTCCCGATTCGTATTGGCTGTTACGAATCGGGGTGGTGCCGATTCGTAACCGGATGGTTCGAATCGGCCATTTTTCGATTCGACCGGATGGTCCGAATCGGCCATTTTACGATCCGATCAATTCGACCGGATCCACGAGGCGCTGGGAAATGGCGGCGAACAAAGCATACAATGGGGGTTTTAACATACGTTTCACAGTACACATACGGGGACACTTTTATTACATCACACAATGAAACCACATCTAATAAAATAAAACAAGGTGTTCTGCTGGTGCAACGGCACCTAGGAGTCTATAGTGACCTGAATGTCACGAAGGACTGTCCCTGGCTGAGGGTGAAGGGCCATTCCGTGACAATAACGTAATCTGAATATTAAAATATTACAAAAGTAAAAAACAAAATAATAATTTCAAAATAATATTCAAAATGACAGATAAAGTTTTTTTTTATTTCTTTTATTGCATATAATCCATATAATTAAGTGAGCTGTATTTATTAATGCACTTTATAAATCTCACTGATAGAGAGTTATGAGGCCCGAGATCCAATTCTCAGCATTTCACATTGAAAAAGAGGTGGAAACTAAAAATGTGTAAATAATAAAATATACCTCACTGCTGCATATATATATATATATATGGGTGGACACTTTTTTTAATTAGAATATGCCCGTCATATGTAAATGAAACTCATGGACTCATTCAATAACCAAAGGTCTTACGTTGAAAAATTGTTGGATTTAGATCGACAAACGTCCGGGCACTACACATGGTTATTCAGAGATCATTGAAATGTCACCGACATTTCAGTGCTCTCCCCATTCCCCGCACTTTGGCTAGTCTGATTCGCCGACCCTGCAGTGAATTCAGCATTCACCGCAGGGTCCCTGAAGTGCAGGGAAAATCCCCCAAATGCATCTGAAAAACTGTCGAAATCCAACAAATCAATTGGAAAAAAGGTCTGTTACAGAAAGAAAAACGCCATTTAACAAAACGGGAAAAAAAATTCCCAAAAGATCCTGAAAAATGCTTAGAAAATCCTAAATAAACTTTTTGCTGCAAATGAAAAGAATAAGCCTGTGTCAGACGAACACAATGATCACGTCCGTGTTGCAGCACAGTTAAACGTCTGTCGTAGCATAGAATCATGATCAATAGAAACCCACACACTAAGTGTGTCCGCACCAAACTGCGCATGCACAATGCACGTGGCAAAGGGACGCAAGCTAGGCAAGAACGTAAAACTGCTAGGACGGACGCGCAGAGTGCAGATTGTCTGCGTAGCGTTCTGTGTGCGTGATGATACAAAGTCAGACGGACCACATTTGCGACGTCCAGCACCTTGACGCACACAATGGCTTTTCATATCATGTACCAATTTTTATCATTTTTCATATTATTTTTGTTTCCCATTATTCCCTTTTTTTAACGTCTGCCAAGAAAAACGAACTGTGCGGTGTCTACTGTGTCGTCCGTCAGAACGTACAACTGTTGTGCAAGCATGCACAGTGCGCTCACACTGCGTTCATCTGACCCTAGCCTAAATGGTTAAATAAAGATTTCAGAAACCACTGAACATCAGGGCATTTCACTGACATGTCTCTGCTGTTCAGTGTTTTCTGAACAGATTAACCATTGCTTCTCTATAGGGATTTCACTGCCGCCGAACAGGCACCGTATTTCGCTGGCAATACGTCAATAACTGGCGAATCGCCAGCTTTTTGAACAGCCGTATAGCCATGAAATTGCACCTTATGGGGAAATTCAACGTTCTGTGCAATTCAGTGGCCAATTCGGTGCTCTCTGAATAAACCCTTTAATGTGAATCTAAAGCGAACGTCTAAATACATTTTAATTTTACATAAGGTTTTTTACCATAAATGTACAAATAGCATAAGCTATGGTAAGTGTGGTATGTATGGTAAAGTGTAGTATGTATGGTAAGTGTGGTATGTATGGTAAGTGTGGTATGTATGGTAAAGTGTAGTATGTATGGTAAGTGTGGTATGTATGGTAAGTGTGGTATGTATGGTAAGTGTGTTATGTATGGTAAGTGTGGTATGTATGGTAAGTGTGTTATGTATGGTAAGTGTGTTATGTATGGTAAGTGTGGTATGTATGGTAAGTGTGGTATGTATGGTAAGTGTGTTATGTATGGTAAGTGTAGTATGTATGGTAAGTGTGGTATGTATGGTAAGTGTAGTATGTATGGGAAATGGGAAATACTGTATAATAGCTGATGATTAAGGCAATCACTCTTGGGGTTGTCCACTAACCTATCATGTAAATACACATGTATATGGTGCAGTATTCACTTTAATGAAAATATAACGAGATAAAGAAATAATTGTTAAGTATGATTAACCCCTTCTATGCGGAGGATGCGCTCAGCACGTCCTGCCGCATATACACTTGGCTGCGGAGCAAAATCCGGTAAAAATGAGCTCAGCACACAGCGGTGAAATGGCTCAGCAGCGAAAGGGTTAAAATATTTTGTAATTAAACCAGATGTGAGAAAATTCATAAAACATATAAATTGGGGTTTATCTGGTATCGTTGACTATTACTGTGTCATCCTGGAAATTTTTCTGGCAGTCACTCACACCTTATTAAAACATAGATATTTATAAAATATTTTATTTTGTAATTTTTGTATTAGTTTAATGAGTAACCTGGTAGCGGTGATATGCTTATGTGTATTTTTCTTTTTCTTAGGAGATATTTATTCACATGAAGTGCAAAGAAGATATTTGTAATTAATTTTATATAATTTTACATCAATTCTACATTTTAGATCATCACATAATTAAATTAATTAAATTGATTAAGTCAGCCATCATTTTACAATAATTAATTTCAGTCATTCCTAAAGCATTATTTTTACTTTGAAATAAAAAAAAACACTTATAAGAAGTAAAACACAAAAAAAAAACCCTTTTATTTCTCTGTTATAAATTTCTGCATGACATTGCAATGGGAAAAAAGTTTATTGTTTGTAAAGGACTTTGTGCTGAAAGTAAAAACAACAAAGTTCAGCCTTGGGATCCTAAGGGAAACCGTCGCAAGCATTTTTTTTCTCCAGGTTCATGACAGTTCATGATTATTTTCTCAGTGAATTTCACTATAATTAAAATGATGTCATGGTTCCACCATAGTAATTATTTCTCTTCCACATGAAACTCTCCAGAGACCACGGATTAATATGGTTTGCTGTGAAGCCACAAGAGAAGGAAAAGTTTCGGTTGAAAAACTTGATTGATTTATCTTATACTAGGTGGAAAGCCTGCCCAGAGGGCAGTCTATTGTTAAGCGAAGCAGCTCACATGGGTAGATTTGCCCCAGCTCACATGGGTATAATCGCCCCCAGATCACATGGGTATATATTCCCCCAGATCACATGGGTATATATTCCCCCAGATCACATGGGTATATATTCCCCCAGCTCACATGGGTATATTTGCCCCAGCTCACATGGGTAAAGTTGCCCCCAGCTCACATGGGTATAATTACCCCAGCTCACATGGGTATATTTGCCCCAGCTCACATGTGTATAATCGCCCCCAGATCACATGGGTATATATTCCCCCAGCTCACATGGGTATATTTGCCCCAGCTCACATGGGTATATTTGCCCCCGTTCACATGGGTATATTTGCCCCCCAGCTCACATGGGTATATTTGCCCCCGCTCACATGGGTATATTTCCCCCATAGCTCGTATGGGTATATTTGCCCCAGCTCACATGGGTATAATTGCCCCCAGCTCACATGGGTATAATTGCCCCCAGCTCACATGGGTATTATGGCCCCCGCTCACATGGGAATATTTTCCCCCAGCTCACATGGGAATTTTTGCCCCCAGCTCCCGTGGGTATAGTTGCCCCCAGCTCCCGTGGGTATAAGTGCTCCCAGCTCACGTGGTTTAAAGTGCCCCCAACTAAGACACTGGATGTGCACGCAGCCTCTACCTGTCGGCCGCGCGCGCATCCAGGAGAACAGGAAGCACACGCAGCCGCCGGATAGAGGCTGCGCGCGCATCCTGTAGAGCCGGATGCGCTCAGAGCAGACGGCAATAGCGCCCGGGGCCAGTCAAGAATTGGGCGCCCCCCCAACCTGTGGACACATTATCGATATTGACCCAGCCAGCTCACACATGGATACTGCCCCAGCTCACACATGGATATTGCCCCAGCTCACACATGGATATTGCCCCAGCTCTCACATGGATATTGCCCCAGCTCACACATGGATATACTGCCCCAGCAGCTCATGAATATACTGCCCCAGCACATGGAAATACTGCCCCAACTCATGGATATTGCCCCAGCTCATGAATATTGCCCCAGCTCATGGATATTGCCCCAGCTCATGGATATACTGCCCAGGCTCATGGATATACTGCCCCAGCTCATGGATATACTGCCCCAGCACATGGATATACTGCCCCAGCTTATGGATACTGCCCCAGCACATGGATATACTACCCCAGCTCGTGGATATTGCCCCAGCTCGTGGATATACTGGCTCATGGATATACTGCCCCAGCTCATGGATATACTGCCCCAGCACATGGATATACTGCCCCAGCTCATGAATATTGCCCCAGCTCATGGATATTGCCCCAGCTCATGGATATACTGCCCCAGCTCATGGATATACTGCCCCAGCACATGGATATACTGCCCCAGCACATGGATATACTGCCCCAGCTCATGGATTTACTGCCCCAGCTCATAGATATACTGCCCCAGCTTATGGATATACTGCCCCAGCTCGTGGATATTGCCCCAGCTCGTGGATATTGCCCCAGCTTGTGGATATTGCCCCAGCTTGTGGATATTGCCCCAGCTCGTGGATATACTGCCCCCCAAGCTCTCATGGATATGGCCCAGCTCAGACCCCAGACCAGACATGGGGCGGCTGTTCGAATGCTCTATCGGCATTCAGACAGCCGCCCCTGGAGCTCCGTCTCCGGCATACTTACCTGCCTGAGCGGCGAAGGGAAAGTTTCCCTGCTTCCGCTCATTGAAGGACCCAAGCCGCGGTCACGTGGGACTCCCACATGACCGTGGCTTGGGTCCTTTAAAGAGCGGAAGCGAGGAAACTTTCCCTTCGCCGCTCAGGGGTTGGATGCGCGCACTGCAGCCGGGTAGAGGCTGTGAGCGCATCCGGCTCTACAGGATGCGTGCGCAGCCTCTACCCGGCTGCTGCGTGCGCATCTTGTAACCGCCGCGGCAAGCGCACAGCTGGCTCATGCCGCGGCGGCTGCATGCGCGCGCAGCCAACTGCCGCTGGTTGCGCGCGCATGCGCAGTAGGGGTTTGGCGACGGACATGCCAGCCCTTACTCTTTTATAGTATAGACTATAACTTTAATGTAACTTATTTTACTATAATCTATAGTAGAATGAAATTGATTTTAGCTTAAAAAAAAATTTTCTTATTTATTTTTCTTATTATTACTATTATTTATTTAATGTTTAATTTGTGTTAATTTTTAAACAAACTTGAATTAAATTTTATATTAAAAGTAAATAATTTATTATTTATCTTAAATAAAATAAGGTGATACAAATGGCTATATTTTGGAATGTAACTTAAGTAATTCAAAAACATAAAAATGCATTTAATTGAAAAATATATTACGAGCACAACAAACATTCAGTGACATATTTCAGTTAAATTATATTTTTTTAAAGTTCATTAGGCTATTTGACCATGACCTAAATGGTCAGTCTTCCTATAATAAGTGTATCAAGATATCAGGACAGGAGACACAAAAACATAACTGTGGATATACATTTACTTTAATTTAATTAATTCAATAAATACATTTGAAATTCTTTTTAAGTTTAATCTAATTATTTATGTGGTAGCCTCTTATCCAACACTATTTGCGGTGTTGCCTTGGGGATCCCGTTCCTGGGTTGAGTGGTGATGCAGGAGACCGCTGAGTGTCTCCTGCAATAGTGATTGTAGCTCAGAAATGAAGACACCAGACGTGGCTGTATGCTTTAAAACAGTGAACTGAATTTTATGGGTTTCAACAGGGTCATTTATACAACTTCACACAAACAGATTACCAACCCCCCCCACCCACACAACCAGCACTGATTGGCTCCTTTCCCAGCCTCCTGTTCCCTATCAGGTCCCTTTCAGCCTTCCCATTGTCCAGGGGATTAGGCAGATGAGGTCTTGGAAAAGCCTCCAATCAGCTGGCTTGCTGTATCCTCTATCAACTTTCAGGCTCCCCCATTGTCCAGGGGATTAGGCAGATGAGGTTTTGGAAAAGCCTTCAATCCTCTGGCCCGCTGCATCCTCCATCTTGGGGCATGAGATCCTTTGTTCTGTGAAACCATGCTGGGATGAGCAAAATGGCGACGGGGAAAACCACATACAAACGGTTTCTTTCATACTTTTACAGTCACATCATACAGGGTACATTTTTATTACATTACACCAATAAAACCACATCTAGCAATAAAATAAGAGGTCCATAGGCTCACACACAAAACCAAAATGAAAACAGGAAAAATGGACTTTAAAAAGGGTTCAGTCTTTAGTCCTGTGGCTCGCTGAAAAGAGCTCTCATGTCCGTTCTGTGACATTTCTCCCCCCTTCTAGAGTTCGACGGACACGGTTGGACCCACACGGGTCGACTCGGGGAAGTCGGAGCAGTCTTTGTGGCCCATAGTCTGTGGGAAGGAGGCGATCCACCAGGCTTCTCCATTTGTCCTTGTGGCAGTGCCTGGCGTGTTGGGGGTACAAGTCTTTGGGGGTACCCCCTCCGTAATAAGGGTCCTCTGTTTGGGGAGGGGTACCGCCTGTACCACCTCCGGAGGTATCGCGCACCCGGGAAAAACAGGTGCTAAATGCATGCGCCCCGAGTGCCCTGGTCAGCCGTTGGAAAAAACAGTGGCTGCATGGGGCCTCCAGGCCAAAGGGGTGTGGAGATGGGCAGAGTTGAAACAGGCTCTGCCCCATTGCCAGCACGTCGGCTGGGGGGTTCAAGGCCGAGGAAGGGTCCCCGGGCAGGAGAATGGTGTCCTCCATCTCCGGTGGGGTCAGTGGCTGCGGAATAAGCAGCCCGGGTGTATCCTCTTTCTGTTCCCCGAGGCAGGCGGTGAAGGTTGGGCAGAGGCCGGCGGCACTCTGTCTGGTTGCCAGCCCTTCTGCTGGGGACGCGGGTGCTGGAACTACGTCCAGGCGGTTGGATGGGGTCAACGGCTGCGGGGTAAGCAGCTCAGGGAAATCCTCCTTCTGCTCCCTGGGACAGATGAGGGAGGGTGGGCAGAGGCCAGCGGCACTCTGCCCCGTTGCCAGCTCTTCTGCTGGGTAAGCGGGTGTGGGAACAAAGTCCAGGGGGTCGGATGGGGTCAACGGCTGTGGGATAAGCAGCTCGGGTAAATCCTCCTTCTGCTCCTCAGGGCAGACGATGGAGGGTGAGCAGGGGCCAGCGACACTCTGCCCCGTTGCCAGCTCTTCTGCTGGGGAGGTGGGTACAGGAACAAAGTCCAGGGGGTTGGATGGGGAAAGTGGCTGCGGGATAAGCAGCTCGGGTAAATCCTCCTTCTGCTCCTCAGGGCAGACGATGGAGGGTGAGCAGGGGCCAGCGACACTCTGCCCCGTTGCCAGCTCTTCTGCTGGGGAGGTGGGTACAGGAACAAAGTCCAGGGGGTTGGATGGGGAAAGTGGCTGCGGGATAAGCAGCTCGGGTAAATCCTCCTTCTGCTCCTCAGGGCAGACGATGGAGGGTGGGCAGGGGCCAGCGGCACTCTGCCCCGTTGCCAGCTCTTCTGCTGGGGAGGTGGGTACAGGAACAAAGTCCAGGGGGTTGGATGGGGTAAGCGGCTGTGGGATAAGCAGCTCGAGGGTATCCCCCTTCCACTCCTCGGGCAGATGGTGGAGGATGGGCAGAGGCCGGCAGCACTCTGTCCGGTTGCCAGCTCTTCTGCTGGGGAAGCGGGCGCAGGAATGACGTCCAGGCGGTTGGATGGGGTCAACGGCTGCGGGGTAAGCAGCTCGGGGAAATCCTCCTTCTGCTCCTCGGGACAGATGAGGGAGGGTGGGCAGAGGCCAGCGGCACTCTGCCCCATTGCCAGCTCTTCTGCTGGGTAAGCGGGTGTGGGAACAAAGTCCAGGGGGTCGGATGGGGTCAACGGCTGCGGGATAAGCAGCTCGGGTAAATCCTCCTTCTGCTCCTCAGAGCAGACGATGGAGGGTGGGCAGAGGCCAGCGGCACTCTGCCCCGTTGCCAGCTCTTCTGCTGGGGAGGTGGGTACAGGAACAAAGTCCAGGGGGTCGGATGGGGTCAACGGCTGCGGGATAAGCAGCTCGAGGGTATCCCCCTTCTGCTCCTCGGGGAAGATGGTGGAGGATGGGCAGAGGCCAGCGGCACTCGGCCCCGTTGCCAGCTCTTCTGCTGGGTAAGCGGACACTGCCACAGTGTCATCTTGCTGGGGTGGGAGGATAACTTCCTTTCTGGGCCACTCGGACCCTTTACGCAGCCATTCTAGTCGCTTGGCACCTGCCATGCTTCTTCCGACCTGGCTGGCTCGTCTACTGTGGTCCCGACGGGGACCCATGGGAGCATCTCGGGATCCAATACTTCCGTGTCACTTGGACTGTCTGCTTCTTCGGCCAGACAGTCCCAGGTCATGGGGCTTAGGCCTGACTGCGTAGCGTTGTCCAACAACCTTCTGTAGGCCTTCTCAAGCTCCCATTTGCGCTCTACCAGGAACTCCAGTTCCTCTATCTCAAAGTCCTTGCTCTTGTATGAGAGTTCCTCTTCTCGGCGTTCCAGTATCTCCTCCAACCACCACTCCGACTCTTCTCCAAACCCAGGGTCGTTGGCCATCCTTTCATATAGCAGCCCTGTGCTGCCGTAGTGGAGACCTGCGGTGGAGGCGCTGTCGATGTTGCGGGGTAGCAGGGGGCCTATTAACCACTGGCACGCCCGGTAAGCGGCGTCCAGTGCGATCTCCTGCTGAACCAGGTATTGGAGCTCTGCCTCCCACTCCTCTGGGGGTTGGCCTTTCAGGAATGCTGCTCTGGTATTGTACTGCACTTGGTAGATGGCAGCGTCGGAGGGAACATTGACACCATGGTAGTCCCTTTCATGGTACAGTGCCTCGTACCAGAGTTCTTGGCGGATCTCGTCCCGCCACTCGGGCCCAGAGGGCTCAACTGTAGATCCAGGATACCGATCCAGGCCCTCCTGTAGCCTTCTCGGGAATTCAGCCCTCGTGTCTGCGAGGGTGCTGGAACAGTGGCACCACCACTCGATGGGGGGGGGGTGGCGTCCTCGGATGCAGCTCCAGGCAGGCTATAAGCTTCCATCCAAGGGTCGCTGAGATGTGCGGTTTGCTCAATTAAAACTCCAGGTGAGCTGTAAGTCCAAAAAGAAGTATCGCTGGGGGGTGTAGATTCCCTGGATGAAGCTCCAGTCGAGCTGTCAACCTCGAACCAGGGTTCTACGGGATAGGGTTCAGGGGCAGGGTATTCAGTGCTTTTGCTCAGAGCACCGCCATCCGCAGCTCGTGCTGATGGTCCTTCTCTTGCTCCTCTTCCTGCCGGACCTCCTGGATGGCGTTGTGTATAGCAGCTTCTGACGGGGCGGCTCCGAAGAGGGCTAGCCACTGCCGCACTTTCCTTTGGAAGGGATCTTCTGGGACCAATGCCTGGGTGGGTGGAAAGGTTGGCGTGCCCACGGCTCCCTGGTCCATTTCCTGCAGTTCCTCGATCAGGGCGGCTTTACTTTTTGAGCCCGGTGTCTCCTCGGCTCTCCAGGATGCCCCGCAGGGTGTCTTTTTTGTAGTTGGCGTACCCTGCCATGCTGAGTGCTTTTTCAGGGGGTTCAAAGAGCTATCCCACCGCTGCCACCAGCGTGGCGGGATGGAAGTCTGCCTGCGGTCCTGCTCTATCTGACCCCCCCTTTGATGGTGTCCGGCCCGACTATCGAGTGGCAAGGCACTCGGCGTCTCGAGCGGCCTGGAGGATGAAATGGCGTTGGTCCGGCGTCTGGAGAGATGGTGCGGTGTTGCCTTGGGGATCCTGTTCCTGGGTTGAGTGGTGATGCAGGAGACCGCTGAGTTTCTCCTGCAATAGTGATTGTAGCTCTGAAATGAAGACACCAGACACGGCTGTATGCTTTAAAACAGTGAACTGAATTTTATGGGTTTCAACAGGGTCATTTATACAACTTCACACAAACAGATTACCAACACCCCCACCCACACAACCAGCACTGATTGGCTCCTTTCCCAGCCTCCTGTTCCCTATCAGGTCCCTTTCAGCCTTCCCATTATCCAGGGATTAGGCAGATGAGGTCTTGGAAAAGCCTCCAATCAGCTGGTTTGCTGTATCCTCTATCTTGCCCTTTCAGGCTCCCCCATTGTCCAGGGGATTAGGCAGATGAGGTCTTGGAAAAGCCTCCAATCCTCTGGCCCGCTGCATCCTCCATCTTGGGGCATGAGATCCTTTGTTCTGTGAAACCATGCTGGGATGAGCAAAATGGCGACGGGGAAAAACACATACAAACGGTTTCTTTCATACTTTTACAGTCACATCATACAGGGTACATTTTTATTACATTACACCAATAAAACCACATCTAGCAATAAAATAAGAGGTCCATAGGCTCACACGCAAAACCAAAATGAAAACAGGAAAAATGGACTTTAAAAAGGGTTCAGTCTTTAGTCCTGTGGCTCGCTGAAAAGAGCTCTCATGTTCGTTCCATGACAGTCTTAGATACTTTTTTGTAAAATATGCTGCTGTGCAACCAAAATGTGTGATGCTAAGGTAAAGGAACTAACACTCTGTAATGTGATCATGATTCACAGTAAATATTGTACTTATGTATGGTTTTATTGGCCAGGGCCCAGGTTCCAGGCCAGCCCCAAGGCCCAGCTATAGGGTCCAAGCCAACCCTAGGGCCCAGGCCAGACCCAGGGCCCAGCCTCCAGGCCAGCCCCAGAACCCGGCCAAGCCCAGCTACATGGTCAAGGCCAGCCCCAGGTTCCATGCCAGACTCAGACCCAGACCTCCCTCCACAATTAACTCTTGGCCCATTCAGCAGTAGGGATGTGCATTTTGTTTCGTTCCGAATTGAATTTTGTGCAAAATTCACCATTTTCTGGAGCATTTCCAAAACGTAATATTAGCCGTCCGAAATTCCGAAATCCAAATTGATGTTTCAATAGAAACAAAATCATTTCTGTATGGACCCGAAATGAGAGAAAAACGGAGCAAAAATGATACAAAATGCTGAAAAAAACGGAACAAAACAATAA
The DNA here is from genome assembly GCA_009667805.1 of Leptobrachium leishanense. NCBI lineage: Eukaryota > Metazoa > Chordata > Amphibia > Anura > Megophryidae > Leptobrachium > Leptobrachium leishanense. The sequence continues at coordinate 532,187,596 of CM019063.1, read as the reverse complement.
AAAACAAATTTCATAACCAAATGATCTGAAATGAAAAAAAGACAGAACCAAATGATATAAAAGGGAAAAAAAAATGGAACCAAATGGGCTGAAACGAAGAAAAAAAGCCTGAACAAAATGATTTAACTCCTTCACTGCTGTGCCATTTCACTGCTGTGTGCTGAGTTCATTTTTACTGCTTTTGCTCATCATGTTTAAACGCGATTTGAAGCACATTTTATTTTATGACCCAGACATATTATATATCGTTCTTTCCGGAAGACTCTGCAGATTCATAATATATCATTATTATATCTATACGTCATGTCCTGCCTGTATATTATAACAAAAAATGCAATAAAACTTGATTTTTTTATAATCTACAGCGTGTAAAGTGTTTTTTTTACATTTTTTCACATGAGTGTTTGCGGTTTATATTTTCTATGGGGGGCGCTTGTACAAAAATTAGAAATGGGGACTCGTTACATTTTGGGGGGGGAATTACGTGATTTTTAGCAAACGCACCCCTTAGGAAAAAAATCACATTATAATTGAGATGTGAACAATATTGCTACATTAATAAAAACAACACACAAAAAAAACATGTTTTTTTATTTTTTTTATTTTTTTATATTTTTTATTTTTGTTTTACTTGAACCGGGTCATATTTGGTATCATTCAAAAGGCCATGCTCAGGCCTTTCAAATACATTGCTTCCTTGCTAGATGGAAACGTTCATGGCTTACATTGCCTCAAAAAAAAAAAACAGCCGGTATACTACAATAAAAATATCAGCCGGTACCAAAATAATCCCATAGGCTTAAATATTTATTTAACTGTTTATTATTTTCAATTGCAGCAATAAGCCATTTTGTTTATTTATTTTTTAGGATTTTTTTGGCATTTTTCAGGATTTTTTGGGTGAAAGTTTAGGTCTCCTAACACAGTGGTCCCCAACCCTGGTCCTCAGGGCCCACTAACAGGCCAGATTTTGCAGATCACCATGGGGAAAAGCAGACTGAATCCTGCAATCACTGAGCAGCAAATCATAACACCTGTGCTGTGCTTCAGATATCTGGCAAACCTGGCCTGTTAGTGGGCCCTGAGGACCAGGGTTGGGGACCACTGTCCTAACATATTTTAAAGAAACAAGACTTTTTTCCACCATAATGTGAAGAAATGGTAAGCGCCCACAACATGTGCCACCACCAGGACCCCAAAGCTAGGCCAGATGATTAGTGGTTTCCCACTTCGGAAAGCAGACTTCATGCCATGCTGCAAGAACTCCGTTCTACCATCCAAACGGATATTAAAGAGGCACTGCAGGAGCTGAGGCGCGATGTACAAGACCTGGGTGAGCGGACCGATTCTTTAGAGTCTAAAGCAGATGACTTATGTTTAGCTCACAATGACCTGGTGGACCGTCATATAGCTTTGCAAGCAGCACACGACACCATGGCAACGAAATTAGCCGATATGGAAGACCGTTCACGGCGCAATAATGTACGGATCCGGGGCATTCTGGAGGCAGTGGCTCCTGCTGACCTCCAGCCTTATATTATGGAGCTTTTCCAGATCCTGGTACCAGCATACTTACCGCAAGATTTTCTGATGGATCGGGCACACAGATTGCCGCGTGCCAAAAATCTGCCGCCCTCAGCTTCTAGAGATGTGCTGGTCCGGGTGCATTATTTCCACGTTAAAGAAGCATTAATGAGAGCGTCAAGGAAATCCATGCCTCTACCCTCTCCATATGCCGAAGTTTCTTTCTATGCAGACCTGTCGACAGCTACCATGTCTAAAAGGAGGGAATTCTCGTCTTTCACCAAAATCTTACGTGACCACAACATGGCGTATCGTTGGGGATTTCCCACAAAGATCCTGTTATGGCGGGAGGGAGCTTTGCACGTCATTCCAGATCCCCTCGCTGGCATGCGTTTGCTGACGGAATGGAAGGTGGTGTCGGAGTTTACTCCCCCTCGTGTGGAAGTTTCTCCGGAGTGGCACCGGATCCGGCCTAAATGAAATGCTATGGTCTTGCATTTTCTTGCTTTGGGCGTGCTTTTCTTTATTTTTTCCTTTTTCCGCCAGGTTGTCTTAAATCTACTCGGACATTGAATATCTCTCACGTCTGCAGGACTCAACCTTGAGAGTGGCGCTTCTGGATAATGTTCCTTCGCTTGGTTAACCCCGAGGCCTTCCAATGGCCTGTATATTGGCGCAGTCTCCTCCGTGTAGAGTTGGGACTGCTGTTTTTCCCCTACGGGAGTTTTTTCTTAAACGTGTTCTTCTAATTATACCATCCTACTGTGTTGATTGACTCCACTCAGCTGCATTCATGGAGTGCAGTTTTTTTTCTCGTACTTGGTACGGGTTTTCTTTCCTTTTTTCTTTGCTTTTTTTTCTTTTAATTAACTTTTTTCTGGTTCAACTTATGTATGTAATGTATGTATTGTATGTATTGTTTGTTTATTTGGTACGCACTACGCTATATCATTCCAGGTATTACTGTAAGCGGAGGAGTCCCCCCATCCTCCCACGGAGGTTGTGTGTCATGTCCGCTACGAGATCTAGACAGATGGACTTAATTAATGATGAGTAAACCTCACTTCCAAATTTATTCCTTAAATGTTCGGGGCTTGAATACTCCGTACAAGCGACATGCTTTATTTCGTGACCTACATAAGTCCCAACCTGCTATTGTATGTTTGCAAGAGACTCATTTCTGTAAGAGACGTCTGCCGTTTCTGAAGTCACGCATGTATACTGATGTATATCATTCCACTGCCCAGACAAAATCTAAAGGTGTCTCGATCCTGTTCCATAGAGACTGGACCTTTGTGTGTTCGGATCAGTATGTTGATCCGTTGGGTCGCCTGGTAATCCTGGTGGGCACGCTGAATGACTTACCTATCACTATAGCCAATCTTTATCTTCCTAATGACAACCCAGTTTCTTATCTTCGAAAAGCTTATGGTAGAGTGAGAAAAATGTCTAGTGGTACGATGTTTCTTTGTGGGGATTTTAACTGCACTCCTGATCCCGACGTTGATACCCAATCAGGCCAACCCCGCTCCCACACCCGCTCCTCCCCATCCTCTAGCAAACAATTACGGGAATTTATGCATTCGTGTGACTTATATGATACTTGGAGGATATGTCATCCTGATACGCGCGATTACACTTTTTTCTCTCATGTTCATTCCTCATACAGTAGAATTGACTTGTGTTTGATTCATAGTTCGGCTTTGTCCCGCCTAATGGAGGCGTCCATCAGTGTTATCACGTGGTCTGACCATGCTCCGCTTACGCTTACCTTTGAAGCGGCTTTTCCGCCGAGGGGTATGGGGAACTGGAGACTCAATGACTCGCTTATTGTGAATGGGGATGACGTGACAAAAACGCTACAACTCCTTCGGGAGTACTTTACGGCGAACATGACTGAGGATGTTGCAACGTCATCGGTTTGGTTGGCCCACAAAGCGGTTCTGCTGGGACACTTTATACAGAAAGGAGCGCAGCGTAAGAGAAGTTTTAACGCTCAGACAAATGCCCTTATACAACGAATCACTGTATTGGAAACCCAGAATAAATCCTCTCCTGCCCCAAATATTTCAGCTCAATTGATTTTACAGCGCCGTGAGTTGGAGCATCTTTTGCTCCAGGTCACGGCATGCTCAATTAGACGGCTTAATTATGCTCATTATACCCAGGGGAATAAACCGTGGAAATTGCTAGCGTCTAAACTGAAAGCAAAACGAATGCAAACCAACATACCGTACCTCTTGGATGTTAATAACGTAAAAATTTACAACCCAGCCCTTATCACTGACGAATTCGCACGCTACTACGCCTCCTTGTACAACCTAGGAATAGACCACACCGTGCCGTCCCCTGCACCGGGCGACATAGATCTCTTTCTCCAGATGGTTAATCTCCCCTCTATCTCTTCCTCTCAATCCGCGGGTTTGCTTGCTGCGTTTACAGAGGAGGAGGTACATAAGGCCATTAAGGCACTTCCGAAAAATAAAGCTCCGGGCCCCGACGGTTTTACAAATCTGTATTACCAAAAATTTGCTCCGTCTCTAGTCCCGACTCTTACCCTGGTTTTTAATGACATTAAAAATACCGGCATTATCCCTCCGGAGATGCTGCAAGCGACTGTAGTAACCCTGCCTAAACCCGGTAAACCCCCGTCGCATTGCGCCAACTTTCGCCCCATCTCCCTGTTGAATGTAGATGCAAAATTGTGTGCTAAGTTATTGGCTAACAGACTGGCCCCTCTACTTCCCTCCTTGATCGCGAATGAACAAACTGGCTTTGTCCCCGGACGCCAGACATGTGACAACACCCGACGTTTTTATGACATAATTGACTTAGCTCATAGAACTAATACCTCTGGACTCCTGCTGGCATTGGATGCTGAAAAGGCGTTTGACCGCCTGCACTGGGGGTATATGCGGACGGTGTTGCTGTGGTTTGGTTTCCCGGAACATTTTGTGAATAGTATTATGGCCCTTTACTCAGCTCCGTCGGCGAAAGTTTTGGCTTCAGGGTTTTTATCCTCCCCCTTTCACATAACCAATGGCACCCAACAGGGTTGTCCACTATCCCCGTTGATATTCATTCTGGCCCTAGAACCCCTGGCGTTGCAGATTAAAACCTCCCCGGCAATCAAGGGTTTACCGACCCCGAATGGGGAGCATAAATTGGCACTATTCGCGGACGACATACTGCTCTTCCTGACCTCGCCGGAGACTTCACTCCCGCCCCTGTTTGACATCCTTGATAAATTTGGCGCGTTATCTTATTACAAAAATAATATGAGTAAAACACAAGCTCTCCCCATAAATATGGCTGCTTCCTCCCTTAGCTCTATGCGTAGTAAGTACCCTTTTGATTGGCGCTCTACTTCTTTAAAATACTTGGGTATCTCCCTATCTAAATCGCGAGGTACCATCCTTAAGGAAAATTTCACGCCATTATTGACCTCCATAGAGACACAGCTCTCTAATTGGAGTACAAACGATTCCTCTTGGCTGGGCCGCATGGCGGCCATAAAGATGTGCATCTTACCCCAAATTTTATACTATTTCAGGAATATCCCTGTTTTTATTCCGGCGCATTTATTGCTCCGGCTGCAAAAGTTACTCCATGCACATATTTGGAAGGGGAAACCCCCTCGAGTGTCAGCTTCCACAGTCACCAGGCCACGACGTAATGGAGGGTTGGGGTTTCTGGACTTACACTCTTATTATAAAGCAGCCTTACTAGCCCAACTGTTATCATCAATGCACCTGAGAGAACCACCACTATGGTTACTACTGGAGAATGCCATGATTTTCCCATATAAACTCCATGACTTGATGTGGCTTCCATTTCTGCCGAGGAACAGTACCACAGGTCTGCTGCCCGCTTCAATGCTTTCTCTTATGTCTTGGCGCCTGTGGGGTCGCTCCTTGGTACAGCCTTATGATCTACTATGCCTCGCTCCCCTAAGAGTATTGTGTCGTTCTATCCCTGACTTAAATTTAGACTCTTGGTTCTGGCGCGGTTTGACTCATGTATGGCAGCTCTTTACGCCCACTCCCTGAAACCCTTCCCTGATTTGGTACAGGAATTTGCCATCTCACCGAGTGATTGCTTTACGTACCTTCGGGTGAAACATGCTTTGACCCAGAGGGGCCTAACCTCTTTTAATGAAGCAAATCTTTCAGCCTTTCATAAACTATGTATGGGAAGGAAATGTCAAATGAAACCGTTGTCTCTGTGTTATAATAGCCTCCTAACCCCAACCCCACCTAAGAAATTACCCTATATGGTTAAATGGGAAAAAGACTTGGCTTTAACTATTTCCATAGAGGATTGGTCATACGCCATGGACACGATATTTAAATACTCTAGAAGCACCAACCTACGTGAGGCCCACATCAAATTGCTGTGTAGATGGTATTTAACTCCTAACCGGTTGGCCCATATCTCAGGGAACTTAGGCTTCTGTTGGAGGTGTCTTACCGGTCCTGGCTCTCTATTACATGCGTTTTGGCTATGTCCTATTCTGGGGGGATATTGGGAAAAGTTAAGTAGATTGATTTCCCATTGTACTTTGCTTACGCTCCCAATCTGCCCGAAAGTGTACCTCTTGCATCTTTTACCCGTTAACATTCAGACCCATCATAGGAGGTTTATTTCCATGGTACTTGGAACAGCTAAAATAGTTATAGCAAGACATTGGCGTTCTTCTGTCTGCCCCTCTATGAGGGAGGTTATGGTTGCCCTCGAAAGTGTTTTTAAATATGAGGAAATGTTCCACACAGCGAATAATTCTATATGCCAACTTGACGAAACGTGGGAGGGATGGAAGGTGTTTGTCGATTCTGGACTTTTGATATAAGGTTCCTCGATATGTAAGATTGTAGTGCTGCCATGTTGTATGTTTTATGTTTTATTTTAGTTTAGGAATTTATATTTTTATTGGAAACTGGAGTCTGCACAATTGACCCCTTTCCAGAGTTCAACGATAATTCATTCGAATTGTATTGTTTATTGCCAATGTTGCAAATCTATGTCTCTTCCTTTTGATGCTTTCTTTATTTGCATGTTTGTACCATTCATGTGTGCACTCCAATAAAAATCTTTATATGAAAAAAAAAAATGTATTAGAATATAATAAAATTAATTAAAAACCGATGTCCAGAACGTGTTTCGCCGCAGTGAGTGGCTTCATCAGCTGGCATATCGCGTAATACCCTCATACATCCCTTTATAGTCAGCTCAATTCAGAGTAAATGTCCCCATATGTCCTTAATTAGTCCTTAAACTACGTCTCCCACCTCCGTTTGCAGGTGTCGCATGTTTCTGAGGGCGCTGCCATCTTGCGCATGTGCACCTATGTCTTCCGTGTTTCACGGAGAGTTACAATGACGCACTCCCGGTTTTTAGGCCCGTGTCAGATGAGCGCACTGATTACTTCTGTGTTGCCGCATTTGTACGTCTGTTATAGCACATAATTATGACCATTGGAGCTCCACACACAAAGTACGTCCGCACCGAACTGCGGATGCACAACGGATACGGCGAACGGACGCAAGTTAGGCAAGAACGCAAATCTGCTAGAACGGATGCACAGAGTGTGCTGCATCTGCAACGTCCGCATAGCTTTGTGTGTGAGTGATGGAACGAAGTCAGATGGACTGCATTTATACGTCCAGCATTTTGTGGGACAAAAATGTTTTTCATATTAATTTATTTTCCCTTCTACATCAGTTAAAAAAACGTCAGTCACAAAAACGGACTGTGTGGCCACTACCTTGTCATCAGTCAGAAAGTATGTCTGTTGTGCACGCATGCACAGTCCGCACAGAATGCGTTCGTCTGACCCGAGCCTAAGTCGGCTTCGTGTTATGACGTAAATACGAAGCCTAAGTCAGCTTCGTATTTACATCGTAACACCCCCCCTGTCTCACCACAAGCTGTTCCCGTAACCGGCCTCTGATATTTTTTATTTTTATTCTTTTGAATTTTTGGCATTCTCAGGATTTTTTGGGTGAAAATTTGGGTCTCCTAACTTATATTAAAAAACGAGGATTTTTTCCACCATAGTTTTCAATGTAAAAAAATTATTGCATTTATATTAAATATTTATTAAACCGTTTATTATTTTCATTTGCAGCAATAAGCCATTTTTTTAATTTTTTAGGATTTTTTTGGCATTTGTTGGGATTATTTGGGTGAACATTTAGGTTTCCTAATTTAATTTAAAGAAATTAGGCTTTTTTCACAATAGTTTTCAATGTTAAAAATTATTTGCGTTTTTATTAAATATTTATTAAACCATTTATTATTTTCAATTACAACAATAAGCCATATTGTTTATTTATTTTTTAGGATATTTTGGCATTTTTGGGTTAATCTTTAGGTTTCCTAACTTATTTTAAATGTAATAATGAGGTCCGTTTTTTCTTTCCTGAACGCATGCAGTTGTATTATTTTTTTCTTACAGTTGCAGTTGTATTATTTTTTTCTTACAGTCCGTATGGGTTCAGCAATGAATTGGATGCATTACATTTTGTCAGAAGAATTATGGACAGTTTTTTTATTTTTTTGAGAAAGAATTTTCACCAGGAAGGATACATTGAGATTTCTCTCGTTTTCAAGTATGTCCTGGGTGGTGAGTATGTACCGTTAGGTGTCTTGCCCAAGGACACTTACTGGAGAGGAGCTCTGGCCGGGATTGAACCCATGTATCCACAGGCTCTCTCCATGCAGAGCAATGATGTTACCTCTACTCCACCCAGCGGTAGTTCCAAGCCTGCCATTAACCGGGGTCCTGAATGTGAAATGTGTCCGCGAAATGTTTCGTGACCCTGCAGAGTTCCTACCTGGGGCCCCATATTCTAAAACAGGAAGAGTGCACGCTGTATTGATGCCGCCCCCTCATGTGATGCGCCAGCGTCACAGGAGGGGCGGCGTCAATCCAGCGTGCACTCTTCCTGATTTAGAACGTGGGGCCCCAGGTAGGCACACTGCAGGGTCATGGACACGGCGGTTAGGTAGTGTGCTGCTGGGCCGGCTGCCACGGACACCCTGAGATGACCTTCCCTTTGGGACTTGCCTACAAAAACTGTGCCCCTACCGACCGAACGTGGGGCCCCAGGTAGGCAAGCAGCGATCTGTAATGAAATGGGGGGAATGCTCACCATGCTTAGAATATAACAAACAACAAAGTCTCCTAGGACTAGGATAAATTGGAGCTCATATACCTCCAAGTAAGAGAAAAGGGCTTGACCACGTGATCATCAAAAAGTACAAATATCCAGCTCCTCAAGAGCATACACCATCTCTGGGAATACTGGGATACAGGTTTATAATTATATTTATTACTTTAATGGAACAAACATAAACCAACAATGTCACAAAAAGATAAATAAAAAGTGAAAATACATTAAGTGATTGAGTGCAGCATTTTAACAGTCTGTCATGCTTACTGGTGGTGCTGGACCTGCTTGTGTCGCAGTTAGGCCTCCTGGCTGGTAGCATGCTCATAAATTTGATAATTTCTCTTGTTCTCTTTCAGGCCTCCTGCATCATCATGTGTGTGTAATTAGCACTGGCTGGTTTCCTTAAAAGATCCACTCCTACATCCAGCCAGTGCTCTGTCATTGAAGTTTTACTCCTTACCTAGTAAGGACGTGCCTGAACCTGCTCCAGAGCCTTGTGTGGCTAGCATGCTTGAACTTTGACTACCCGTGTACCGAACCCTTTGCCTGTGCCAAGACTTTCCGAGATCGCCACCAGCCTCTGACTTCTTTGCTTAGCTCTGGACTATCCTACCTGCCACTCACCAAGACCTTGTCCATGGATCCACAGTTCCTCCTTGCTCCACCTCAGAGACTATTATCTTCACCCAGGTTTCCTTTCCAGTTTACATTTACCCAAAGACTGTTTTCAAATATCTTCTATTATTTTCCAAGGACTATTATTATTTATACATATTGCCACCTTTGTTCTGTATCCTGTTTACTGAATAAATTTTCCTGCAATTTTTACACATTTTTGTGTCGCATCCATTTTATTTACTGCACGTGGATTCTCATCCTGTTCGCCGGTGCTTAGCGGACGTCGCACCGGAAAGTCAGATTAAGGGTTTCATCACCTATCTGGGTATTGTCTGCGTGCTGGGTCTTGTCTGCGTGCTGGGTATTGTCTGCGTGCTGTGTTTTGTCTGCGTGCTGGGTTTTGTCTGGGTGCTGTGTTTTGTCTGGGTGCTGGGTCTTGTCTGCGTGCTGGGTTTTGTCTGCGTGCTGGGTTTTGTCTGGGTGCTGGGTTTTGTCTGCGTGCTGGGTTTTGTCTGCGTGCTGGGTTTTGTCTGCGTGCTGGGTTTTGTCTGGGTGCTGGGTTTTGTCTGCGTGCTGGGTTTTGTCTGCGTGCTGGGTCTTGTCTGCGTTCTGGGTCTTGTTTTGTCTGCGTGCTGGGTCTTGTCTGTGTCATACCCCAAGACGCCATGCCCGTAAGAAAGGCAAAAAGCCTAAGAAAACACATTAACCCTTACAATTCCTGCCTGATCTATTCTACCAAAACACCTGATCCCATCTATGGTTCTGCTATTGCTTCAGGTGTTTTCACTGATCACCTAGCTCTCCCTACTAAAGGGGTAAAGACCCATCATGCAGTGCTTCTGCATCGTTTGGACATTGCTGATTCAGTGTGTTCTTGCTGTCTGCTAAGCCTGTCTGTTTTGTATACCTGTGTACCGGATTTATTACTTGGAAAATAAATGGACTTCACCTGCTAGCCTGTGACCCTTTGACCTATTGGACTTTGACTTGGATATGCCTATGGATTTGCCCTTTTGATACCACGCTTGAACACCCTATTCCTAAATTCCCAAGGATTCTGTTTTGCTGTAAGTATTCTATTATTTCTCTGGACTTTACATCACTCCCTGGTACCTACAGCTATAATACATCCTGAACTCCAACTCCCAGTATCCCAGCACCTTCATTGCTTCTGTTTGTACCAATAGTTGTGAATTAATTACTATACCTGCTTCGTCATCTTCAGTGTTCTATGTATCCTCTTTAAATTAACCATCTAACAGCCTATTCCTGTAGTGTCCCTCTGCTTCTGTCCCTTTTATTACATGTATTTCAGTCCACCTCTTTTTCCCTCTGCTTCATTCTGCTCTTAGTTATCCCTGTTATTTTTCCTCGTTGTTTAGTTATTATCTATCTAGTATTTGCTCCATTTCATTGCTTAGGATATTACTTCATTCTGAGTTGCCTTTGCTTATCACTATTGTCTCTTTTATTTAATAAATCCCTCAGTATATATGTGCCTGCACTACTCTTGTGTTACCGCACACTAGCTCGACCCTCTGAACGCTGAATCAGTTATATAACAGTCTGCGTGCTGGGTCTTGTTGTCAGGATCCCTGGCTGTAGCCATCCTGAAACCCCCCCTGGTGGTTCACTTCCATCCTGTTCCTGCCCTGCAGCCAGCAACCAGCATCCAGCAGTGTAAGAGTTAACACCAAAACACACGTGACTCACAAAATAAAGGGCTTTGCCCCTCAATGACACATTGCTGGTTCATTACAGCTCATGCTCACGAAGAGTGGACATCGTTGCTTTGTTGCTACCTGATCCTGATTCCCCATTTCTGGTTCCTGCAATTACAACCATCATCCCCATCATCCTCTGCAATCAACCTGGTTAGTCTTTATTTCCATTCACCCTCCACCATCCATATCCTCTGTTTATCGGTGCAGACCACTGCATCCTGGGCTCATACCCCTGCCATCCAGGTGCCACCCAGGTACCATCCCCACGTTCCTGACAGAATGAACCAGCCCAATACTAATGAGCCCGCAGTGCTGCACTTTATGGTGGATTTACTAAAAAAGACCTTCCAGGACCTGTTTAAAAACCTGGCTGATTCCCTGATGACATTACTGCAAAATATTCTGGGCACCTCAACTAAGGTGTGCGCTCCTCCAAACAAACGCCATGGTCCCCTGTCTCCTGAAGAGCGTGTCAGGAGACAAAATAGCAATTTGTGCCTGTATTGCGGGGCAGGATCACACTGGATATTGAATTGCCCAGAAAAACCCCCCAGATCAGCGTTTGTCAAGCTAGCACCAGTTTCCAAGCCAGCTGCAACTTCCAAGCACGCTCAGGTGCGTAGAGCTCTGAAGCAGCCCCAGGCTTCCAGGCCTGCTACAGCCACTGTGTATACACCTGCTTCTATGAGACCTGCTGTTCCTAAGCCGGTACCCCTACCCAGACCGGCCCCCAAGAGATTTCCTGAACCCAAACCTGCACCTAGAACAATTCATGCACCTATACCTGTTCCCAGACGAACTGTATCCAGGCATGTGATGTCTCTGGAGGTCAGTTCAGAAGAGGAGTATGCGAACCCTGTAATGCCTATGGAGACTGATTACACTGTGCCCATAGAACCTATCCTTCCCATGGATCTGGAGACCACCGTACCTGTGGAGACCGATCTACCAACCCCTATCGAGATCATGTCCATGCCAGTTTCTACTGTGACATAGATCCCTTTCAAACAGGTAATGAAGGCCAGGCTGAAGAAAGCATAGAAGATTAAGAGCTCCCTTATGGCAATTACAACTCCCATCACTCCCAGCCAGCACGATCCGCCGCTGTCTTCCTGGGTTTCTTCCCTGTCTGAATATGACCCAGAGGACATCGCTGTCTCTGAGGAGAGCCCACCGAGACAGACGGCCCGACGCTCAAAGGGACCCCCAGGTCAACACCAGGGGTCTGACACCCCTTTGAAGGCATGGCGAGGCTTCTGTTCTTCATCCAGCGATGGTTCTGTATCAGAAAGGGATTGTGGCGAGGAAGAGCAAGAGGACGAGGGCATGAAGTCCTGGCTGTGCGACTATCCTTCCCTTAGTGATGGATCAGGCTTAGAAGGGGAACTGGGAGAAATGGAGAAGATGCCTACCCCGATGCCTTCTTCCTAATGTGGGCACCAGGTTCGAAGGTGACTCTGCCTCCTACTTGTCTCCTTTGGTCGCCAAGGCCAGACGCTCCAAGGACACTCCTGTTCATCAAGACCCCTTACCCGAGGATCCATGTCCCTATACGGTACAGGGATGTTTTGCTCTACCTACCTTGGTACCACCTGGACACATGGGCACCCTCCTTCCTGATGCTTCTGCTGACCTTAAGATAACAAAGGCCAAGGCAAGACGGCGTCAAAGAAAGGCACGTGCCCAACCCTGTACTACCACTCCTGACCCTCGTTCTGCCCTCCAGTGGTGCTACGATTATTGGAAACAGCACCCACTAGAGCAGGTGTCGGCAACCCGCGGCTCCGGAGCCGCATGCGGCTCTCTTTCACTTTTTCCGCGGCTCCCGCAGCTCCCTCCCTTTGCGTAGCGTGGGGGGACCGTGGCCCCGGGCGCAGTTTTGTTAGGGGTGCATTTGTGCCCCTAAAACTGGCCCGGGGGTTGAGGGGACCCAGATGCCGGGCAGCGCGGGAGCACCTGCCCGGTCTTGAACAGTCCGTCCTGTGGATGCGGTTGTGTGCGTGCGCAGCCGGTCACGTGGTCCGGCTAATCAGGTGGTACTGAGTCTCTGTACCACCTGACTGGCCGTACCGCGTGACCGGCTGCGCACGCACACAGCCGCATCCACTTCACAGGACGGACTGTTCAAGACCGGGCAGGCGCTCCCGCACTGCCTGGCATCTGGGTCCCTCAACCCCCGCCGGAGCTGCCTGGGGCTAGAATCCATGTGTGACCTGGGGGCAAATCCATGTGTGACCTGGGGGCAAATCCATGTGTGACCTGGGGGCAAATCCATGTGTGACCTGGGGGCAAATCCATGTGTGAGCTGGGGGCAAATCCATGACCTGGGGGCAAATCCATGAGCTGGGGGGCAAATCCATGAGCTGGGGAGCAAATCCATGAGCTGGGGAGCAAATCCATGAGCTGGGGGGAAAATCCATGAGCTGGGGGGCAAATCCATGAGCTGGGGGGCAAATCCATGAGCTGGGGGGCAAATCCATGAGCTGGGGGGCAAATCCATGAGCTGGGGGCAAATCCATTGAGCTGGGGCAGTGGGGGGAGGTCCTATTGTGTATGTGGGGGGTCCTATTGTCTATGTGGGGGGTCCTATTGGGTCCTATTGTCTATGTTTCTGTTTGACCCCCTGGTAGGCCAGCCATGGATAAAGGCAAGAAGAGAAAAAATTCTGAAGAAAACAGAGTGTTTAATGATACATGGACAGAATCATTTGCATTCTCTACTGACGAGACTGGTTTACCAGTATGCTTAATATGTGGTGAGAAATTAGCAAACCACAAAAAGTCCAATATTGCAAGACATTTCCAGAATAAACACACAGCCTTTGCTGAAAAATATCCAGATGGAGATGAGAGACGAAAAGCCATTGCAGAACTTATGAGGAAGGTTAATATGAGCAAAAATAATTTCAAGAAGTGGGTGAAGTCTGCAAATTCCACAACATATGCTAGTTTTGTGGCCGCTCAGGAAATAGTCAAGCACGGGAAGCCCTTCACAGATGGAGAGTATATAAAAGAAACATTCATTAAGATTTCGGAACATCTATACATGGACGTCAAAAACAAGAATGAAATTGTGCATAAAATCAAAGACCTGCCACTCTCTGCGAAGACTGTCAAAGACAGAACCCTAAAAATGGCAGAAAACATTAGCAAACAGCAAATTCAAGACATTAATTCAGCTGTGGCGTACTCCATCGCCTGTGAGTCCAAAGATAAAGGTGATATTGAACAAATAGCGCTGTTCTGCCGATATGTGAACTCTTTTGGGCCACAGGAAGAACTGATTGAGCTGATACCACTAAAAGACCAAACAAGGGGTGAGGATATCTGTAAGGCTGTCCTGGACTTTTTAATTGCTAAAAAAATAAACACCAAACACCTGGTCTCAGTGGCTACTGATGGGGCACATGAGAGGAGCACAGAAGGGCTTTGTGGCTCTACTGCAGAAGGCGCTTGGTAGAACGCTACTGTCATTTCATTGCATCTTGCACCAAGAGGCATTGTGTGCTCAAACATTTCCGCCGGAATGCACAAAAGTGATGGATGACAACATGAACTATATTAAAAACAAACATCGATCACGCCTCACAGATGACAGCTTGCAAGCCTGTGTGAAAATGAAGGTGACGTCTTACAGCCCTGATGTGCAGACACTGGTCACTGAGGTTCAGGAGCAAAAATCCCATTAACCAGGTAAATTAAATATTTTAATTAGCTATTAATGTGCAAAAATATATTTTACATTGTTAAGTGAAAAAGTCATTTTTTTCTTCAGATTGACAGCTGACTGCACGATCCTGTATATAGCATTAAGGTAAGAAACAATATATGCAGTGTTAGATTTGTTTTAAATGTCGCAATGGTTTTGCGGCTCCCAGTTTTTTTTTCCATTCGGAAACGGGTCCAAGTGGCTCTTTATGTCAAAAAGGTTGCAGACCCCTGCACTAGAGTGACCCGTGCCTGGTCATGGGCAGTCCTTCTGCCATCCTTGGTCACGTGGAGCGTGACCTGAAGGGGGAGGTACTGTCAGGATCCCTGGCTGTAGCCATCCTGAAACCCCCCCTGGTGGTTCACTTCCATCCTGTTCCTGCCCTGCAGCCAGCAACCAGCATCCAGCAGTGTAAGAGTTAACACCAAAACACACGTGACTCACAAAATAAAGGGCTCTGCCCCTCAATGACACATTGCTGGTTCATTACAGCTCATGCTCACGAAGAGTGGACATCGTTGCTTTGTTGCTACTCTGCTACCTGATCCTGATTCCCCATTTCTGGTTCCTGCAATTACAACCATCATCCCCATCATCCTCTGCAATCAACCTGGTTAGTCTTTATTTCCATTCACCCTCCACCATCCATATCCTCTGTTTATCGGTGCAGACCACTGCATCCTGGGCTCATACCCCTGCCATCCAGGTGCCACCCAGGTACCATCCCCACGTTCCTGACACTTGTCTGGGTGCTGGGTCTTGTCTGGGTGCTGTGTTTTGTCTGCGTCCTGGGTTTTGTCTGGCTTTTGGGTTTTGTCTGGCTTTTGGGTCTTGTCTGCGTGCTGGGTCTTGTCTGCGTGCTGGGTCTTGTCTGCGTGCTGGGTCTTGTCTTGTCTGGGTGCTGGGTCTTGTCTGCGTGCTGGGTTTTGTCTGGGTGCTGGGTCTTGTCTGCATGCTGTGTTTTGTCTGCGTGCTGGGTTTTGTCTGTCTGGCTTTTGGGTTTTGTCTGGCTTTTGGGTTTTGTCTGCGTGCTGGGTCTTGTCTGCGTGCTGGGTCTTGTCTGCGTGCTGGGTTATACATTGTCTGTGACAGAAAGTGAAGTGAGAGGATGTATAAGAAGGATTTATAATAAGCCGTGTTCAGCCCGTCTGGGTCTGGTGCCATATGTGACTTCATGGACTGTAAGGCGTCAGCTCATTCTTCCTCTGTATTGAGAGGCCGTAGCGACTGTTAGATGGGGGTTTATACGGTCAAGAGTAATGATAAGGTATGGACATTGTGTGCCATCTTCTTCCGGTGTTTAGAGGGTTGGTCATATAGGTGTCTATAAATGACTGCGAAGATATCCCTGAGAGAGACAGCAGTATATGGAGGGTTTCTGAGGGTTTAATGATGCTTTTAATATCATCCACCATCCCCCTGGGTTGTATTCTTAGTGCCGGGTGGGGTGTGCATCTTATTGTTCCACTAATAACATTGTTGGCAGGACCAAACCATGCTTTCACAGTTCCTAGAAGATGCCAGACCTGTTTTTCTAGGATTCTGTCCCATTTTATTTTATTTGCTTTTTTCCATTTTCCTGTGGGATGGTGGGAGTGTACGTTTGGGGTATATCATTTAGTGACAGGTCTCTGTAGGTACATAGAGTTATGTTACTCCATCCCATTACAGGTTCTAGGCTGAATTCTTTGAGGAGCAGAGGGAGGGTTGATGTTTCTTCATTTCACTGGATACACTGTGTATTAATATATACTTTTTATTATTCTCTCGCTGCATTCATTCACTAATTCCTGAAAGGAAGGACAGGAAATGCACTCACTGTGTTACTGTAACGCTGCACATACATTCATTAATTTATCATTATTGCTTAAGTTTATGTTTCAATTAATTAATATTCTCCAGTTATTCTTTGATTTATTTTTTCCTGCTCCAGAACATGTCACCTGATCAGCCTGTTTATCTATTGGCTAATGACAATACCTTTTATAATAAGTATTATGCGTTGTATGCCGACCTATTGGTCATAGACTTAACTCCTCCCATCTGAATAGCGTGAGAAAATCCTTAGATTCCTGTGATTGGCCGACTCATCCAAGGACATGGTGACCTTCAAATTTACTTATCATCATAACCCCACTATATCCCAAACTCATCCACCCCATTATTCCCAGTGGGGGATCCTGCATAAGGGCAGATAGGGCAACTTCCTATACATTTCAAAAAGTAAAAATAGGGTCTTCTACACCATACTTTTTTCTAGACCACCACTTTTTCAATGAAGTTATTTTTAAACAATGAGCCGCTTTGTAACAACTAAAGAATTCCTTTAATTTCATACTATTTTAAGGACATTAAAACTTCTTGGTTGAATAAAGTGATGACATCATGACTCTTTGATGACAGCGTTTTCAGTAAATTCACATGATAAAATAATAGCAAAACATCTATTAAGATTGTATTTTTCCCAGTAATTGCTTTCTGGTGTTCATCTCTGGCTTCATTAACAGAATGTAACATTTTTGGAAAAATATACAAGATAATAACCCAGCACTGGAGGTCAATATAGCAAAGATCTCTACAGACACCATGTCCTTCCCTTTGGTGCTCAGATAGGCCGGGATCATGGCGATCCAAACACTGCAGAACACCAGCATGCTGAAGGTGATGTACTTGGCCTCATTAAAACTGTCCGGTAATGTCCTCACCATGAAAGCCAGAAGAAAACTCCCAGCGGCCAGAATCCCCATGTAACCCAATACAGAATAAAATGCAATGACTGAGCCTTCATTACACTGGATGATGATCTTCCCGGGATATGAAAACTTATCATATTGCTGGAAAGGAGGACAGAGGGACAACCAGATCACATTAATCACAACCTGTATCGAGGAGCAAATTGTGACAACATAATGAGACATTCTGACTCCCACCCACTTCCTCCAGATGCTGCCCGGTTTGGTGGCTTTGAACGCAATACAAACAATTATCGTCTTGGCCAGTACAGAAGATAAAGCCACTGAGTAGATAGTTCCAAAAGTGGTCTGACGCAGCTTGCAGGTTATATCCACAGGGCGGCCGAGGAACAGGAAGACAGAGAGGAAGCTCAGCATGATGGACACCAGGAGGAGGAAGCTCAGGTTCTGATTGTTTGCCCTCACAACTGGACTTTTCATGAATAAAATGAAGATTATTAGAATTAAAATAGTTAGAAAAGAGAATAATATGGAAATGACAGCGAATAAGACGGTCATAACATCATGTTCATAGGATAAGAATTCATATGTTTTAGGAATACAGACGATGTGTCTCTGATCTGGCCATTCGTCTTCCGGACACTTCAGGCAGTTGTTACTATCTGAAACAAGAGAAATAAGGTGACATAATATTCCTAGTAAAGGTTCCGTACCCGCCTGCATTTACAATCATCACAGTCTATATTTCAATTCATTCTTCATCACCCCAGTTTTCAGAGAAGAACCTCTCTACACAGGGCTGTCCCAAAACACTGTGCTATCTGGGTCCAAGGATGAAATGCTGCCACCCCCAACAAAAAACAAATATACATGCACAGTGTATGAGCGTATCACAGAATTACACAGCAATAAAAGTCATACCTTCATGCACACCGCACATTACTGTGAGTTTTATTGCTGTGCAGCTCTATTATACCTTCATACACACCGCACATTATTATAACAGAGCTGCACAGCAATAAAACTCACAGGGCCATATTATATTCTCTGCGCAAATGCCAGCGTTATCGCGTGAAAATTAATGTGATATTCAGATCCGAACGCATTTTCTCATCCGTCAAAAAATAACTTTAGTAAAAAAAAGACGCAAAACGAAGTGTAATACGCGTGCAGTAACGTAGCGCATGTAAATCAGTGCACGGACTGTTTTTTTTCACGGGATTCAGCCAATCAGAATTAAGAACCTTAATTGACATCAATTTACCTTACCTTTACGCTTTTGCTCCTGTCAAAGTAAATCTGAGTATCTATGCTGCAGCAATAAAAAAAATATGCAGAAATTCACAATTTTTTTGTTTGGGTATGTGTAGAACGTGTAACTATACTGTGCTGTATTTTTTTTTTCGTGCTGGTGTATTTTGTTTTGGCCAGAACGTTCAGATTTGCCATTAACACCAGCTTTTCAAAGACGTTAAAATTATGCGCACAAACGTCGTTCGTAGGAAGTTGCGCATCTATTGAAATAACATTGTGAGCGCAAATGCATTAAGCGGATGGTAAGTATAGGACACGCACAGTTCATCAGGCTCGCGCAAGTCCATCCGCGTCAAATGATAATGCGCATCGTTTGCGCGAACGTTGAAATACGACATTCTGCGCAAATGGTTTAGTCCTCATGCAAATGCGCATTTGCGTGCACAGAAGAAAACGATGCGCGAGGAATGAAATAGGGCCCACAGTAAATTGCAGTATGTATGAGCGTATCACAGAGCTCCACAGCAATAAAACTCACAGTAATGTGTGGTGTGTATGAGCGTATCACAGAGCTCCACAGCAATAAAATTCACAGAAATGTGTGGTGTGTATTCGTGTATGTTGTGGTTCAATATCACTTCAGGTGCTAGTCCTGTGCGATATGCCTAATAAAATAGTTTGTGTTGCTTTGGATGAATTATTTACCCAACAGGTTGTACAATTAAGGCAATGTCATAATGAGCAAAACAACAAAGACAAAACACCCACAGGAACGCAGCAGTCACCTCACCTCATAAGCACTCAGGAATCAAGGTGAACACCCTGAGCAAGGATTGAACCTAATAAGCTATATACCACACAAAAAGAGAAAGAACAGACTTCCTCAAACGGACATCAGGATGCTGATTAATAAAACATAACTTTTATTAATTATTAGGTGTAAAGCCTGCCCAGAGGGCAGTCTATTGATAAGTGTGGTGCGTTGTGCTTGGTTCGGTGCCATTTATTGTGCTGTGTTTGGCTGTGCTCGGCTCTGTGCCGTTTATTCTGTTGTGCTCGGCTCTGTGCCGTCTGTTGTACTGTGCTCGGCTCTGTGGCGTTTTTATTGTGCTCGGCTCTGTGGCGTTTATTCTGTTTTGCTCGGCTCTGTGCTGGGCTCTGCACATCGGCTCTGTGCTCTGCTCCGTGCCGTATATTGTGCTCTGCTTTTATTGTGCTCTGCGCCGTTTATTGTGTTGTGCTTGGTTCTGTGCTCGGCGCCGTTTATTGTGCTGTGATTGGCTGTGCCGTTTATTGTGCTGTGCTCTGTGCCGTATATTGTGCTGTGCTCGGCGCTGTATATTGTCCTCGGCTCTGTGCCGTATATTGTGCTCGGCTCTGTGCCGTTTATTGTGCTCGGCTCTGTGGCGTTTATTGTGCTCGGCTCTGTGGCGTTTATTCTGTTGTGCTCGGCTCTGTGACATTTATTGTGCTCGGCTCTGTGCAGTCTATTGTGCTGTGCTCGGCTCTGTGCCGTTTATTGTGCTTGGCTCTGTGCAGTCTATTGTGCCGTGCTTGGCTCTGTGGCGTTTATTGTGCTCGGCTCTGTGCAGTCTATTGTGCTGTGCTCGGCTCTGTGCCGTTTATTGTGCTCTGCTCTGTGCCTTTAATGGGTTGTGCTCGGCTCTGTGCCGTTTATTGTGCTCTGCTCTGTGCCTTTAATGGGTTGTGCTCTGCTCTGTGCCATCTATTGTGCTCTGCTCTGTGCCATCTATTGTGCTCTGCTTGGCGCTCTGCTCTGTGCTCTGCTCAGCGCTGGGCTCAGGTACTGGGCTCAGGCGCTGGGCTCTGCGCTCAGGCGCTGGGCTCTGCGCTCTGTGCTTGGCTCTGCGCTCAGGCGCTGGGCTCTGCGCTCGGCTCTGCACTCAGGCGCTGGGCTCTGCGCTCAGGGGCTCAGGTGCTGGGCTCTGCGCTCAGGGGCTCAGGCGCTGGGCTCTGCGCTCAGGCGCTGCACTCAGGGGCTCGGCGCTGGGCTCTGCGCTCAGGTGCTGAGCTCTGCGCTCAGGCGCTGGGCTCTGCGCTCAGGGGCTCAGGCGCTGGGCTCTGCGCTCAGGGGCTCAGGCGCTGGGCTCTGCGCTCAGGCACTGGGCTCTGCGCTCAGGGGCTCAGGCGCTGGGCTCTGCGCTCAGGCGCTGGGCTCGGCGCTCAGGCGCTGGGCTCGGTGCTGGGCTCTGGGCTGTTTTTGCGCCCTTCCAACATTGGTGGTCCTGCGGCGGGAGGCGCGTGGCAACCTCCGTAACAGGCTGTTGGGGTTTGGATGCGCGCGCAGCCGGGTGCGCGAGCGCCACCTGCCGCAGCACGCCCAAAGCGTCCAACGGAGGTTGGATGCGCGTGCAGCAAACCTCCGTAGGATGCTTTGGGCGTGCTGCGGCGGGTGGCGCGCGCGCACCCGGCTGCGCGCGCATTCCAACCGCCACAGCACCCCGTGGGCTGCGCGCATGCGCAGTCCGTATATATATATATACACACACACACACTGTAACCCCATGTGGATATATATACACACACATACACATATATGGTTGTTACAGTGTGTGTGTGTATGGCTGGCATCCAGGCTCAGGCGAGCTCCCGGCTCGGCTGGGCCTCTAGGCCCAGGCCAAGCCGGGGGCTCGCCTTAGCCTGGATGCCGGCCAAGCAAGTAGCTCGGCCGGCATCCAAGCTTGGGCGAGCCCCCGGCTTGGCTAGGGCCTAGAGGCCCAGCCGAGCCGTGGACTCGCCTGAGCCTGGAGGACGCCCGAGCAGGCAATTCGGCCGGCCTCCATGCTTAGGTGAGTCCCCGGCTCGGCTGGGCCTCTAGGCCCAGGCCAAGCCGGGGGCTCGCCTAAGCTTGGATACCGGCCGAGCAAACAGGGTGGGTGTGGAGAGCACATACTCGCCTACATCGGCCCTCCAGCGATGGCAGTCCCGCTTCAAGTGTCCTCTCTCCGTTGGTCGCCGGTATGATGTCACGAAAGCCTTTGACCCCGGGGTCAAAGGCTTTCGTGACGTCATACCGGCGACCAATGGAGAGAGGACACTGGAAGCGGGACTGCCATCGCTGGAGGAGCTAAGGGCCGATGTAGGTGAGTATGTGTAGGCAACATCCCCCTACATTGGCCCGGAGCTCCAACGGTGGCTGTCGCAGGCTGCTCGGCCGGCCTCCAGGCTTAGGCGAGCCCCCGGCTCGGCTGGGCCTGTAGGCCCAAGCCAAGCCGGGGGCTCGCCTGAGCCTGGAGGCCGGCCGAGCAGCCTGCGACAGCCGGAGGACAGTCACCGCTGGAGCTCAGGGCTAATGTAGGTGAGTATGTGCTCTCCACACCCACCCTGCTTGCTCGGCCGGTATCCAAGCTTAGGCGAGCCCCCGGCTTGGGCCTAGAGGCCCAGCAGAGCCGGGGACTCACCTGAGCCTGGAGGACGCCCGAGCAGGCAACTTGGCCGGCCTCCATGCTTAGGTGAGTCCCCGGCTCGGCTGGGCCTCTAGGCCCAAGCCAAGCCAGGGGCTCGCCTGAGCCTGGATGCCGGCCAAGCAAGCAGGGTGTGTGTGTGTAGAGCACATACTCACCTACATCGGCCTCGAGTCCTCCACCGGTTCCACACATACTCACCTACATCGGCCCTTAGCTCCTCCAGCGATGGCAGTCCCACTTCCAGTGTCCTCTCTCTGTTGGTCACCGGTATGACATCACAAAAGCCTTTGACCCAGGGTCAAAGGCTTTCGTGACGTCATACCGACGACCAACGGAGACAGAGAGGACGCTGGAAGCCTGTAGGCCCGAGCCAAGCCGGGGGCTCGCCTGAGCCTGGAGGCTGGCCTAGCAGCCAGCGACAGCCGGAGGAAGTCACCGCTGGAGCTCAGGGCCGATGTAGGGGAGTATGTTTTGGCAACTTCGGCCCTGAGCTCCAGCGGTGACCGTCCTCCGGCTGTCGCTGGCTGCTCGGCCAGCCTCTAGGCTTAGGCGAGTCCCCGGCTCGGCTGGGCCTGTAGGCCCAAGCCAAGCCGGGGGCTCGCCTGAGCCTGGAGTCCGGCCTAGCAGCCTGCTCGGCCGGAGGAAGTCACCGCTGGAGCTCAGGGCCGTTGTAGGGGAGTATGTTTTGGCAACTTCGGCCCTGAGCTCCAGCGGTGACCGTCCTCCGGCTGTCGCAGGCTGCTCGGCCGGCCTCCAGGCTCAGGCGAGCCCTCGGCTTGGCTTGGGCCTACAGGCCGAGCCGAGCCGGGGGCTCGCCTAAGCCTGGAGGCCGGCCGAGCTGCCTGCGACAGCCACCGCTGGAGCTCCGGGCCAATGTAGGGGGATGTTGCCTACACATACTCACCGACATCGGCCCTTAGCTCCTCCAGCGATGGCGGTCCCGCTTCCAGCGTCCTCTCTCTCTTCGTTGGTCGCCGGCATGATGTAACGAAAGCCTTTGACCCCGGCATTTTGACCCGGGGTCAAAGGCTTTCGTGACGTCATACCGGCGACCAACGGAGAGAGAGAGGACGCTGGAAGCGGGACCGCCATCGCTGGAGGAGCTAAGGGCCGATGTCGGTGAGTATGTGTAGGCAACATCCTCTTACTTTGGCCCGGAGCTCCACCGGTGGCTGTCCTCCGGCTGTCGCAGGCTGCTCGGCCGGCCTCCAGGCTTAGGCGAGTCCCCGGCTCGGCTGGGCCTGTAGGCCCAAGCCAAGCCGGGGTCTCGCCTGAGCCTGGAGGCCGGCCTAGCAGCCTGCTCGCCAGGAGGAAGTCACCGCTGGAGCTCAGGGTCAATGTAGGTTAGTATGTGTAGGCAACATCGGCCCTGAGCTCCAGCGGTGACCGTCCTCCGGCTGTCGCTGGCTGCTCGGCCGGCCTCTAGGCTAAGGCGAGTACCCGGCTCGGCTGGGCCTGTAGGCCCAAGCCAAGCCGGGGGCTCGCCTGAGCCTGGAGGCCGGCCTAGCAGCCTGCTCGCCCGGAGGAGGTCACCGCTGGAGCTCAGGGCCGATTTAGGGGAGTATGTTTTGGGAACTTCGGCCCTGAGCTCCAGCGGTGACCGTCCTCCGGCTGTCGCTGGCTGCTCGGCGGCCTCCAGGCTTAGGCGAGTCCCCGGCTCGGCTGGGCCTGTAGGCCCAAGCCAAGCCGGGGTCTCGCCTGAGCCTGGAGGCCGGCCTAGCAGCCTGCTCGCCAGGAGGAAGTCACCGCTGGAGCTCAGGGTCAATGTAGGTTAGTATGTGTAGGCAACATCGGCCCTGAGCTCCAGCGGTGACCGTCCTCCGGCTGTCGCTGGCTGCTCGGCCGGCCTCTAGGCTAAGGCGAGTACCCGGCTCGGCTGGGCCTGTAGGCCCAAGCCAAGCCGGGGGCTCGCCTGAGCCTGGAGGCCGGCCTAGCAGCCTGCTCGCCCGGAGGAGGTCACCGCTGGAGCTCAGGGCCGATTTAGGGGAGTATGTTTTGGGAACTTCGGCCCTGAGCTCCAGCGGTGACCGTCCTCCGGCTGTCGCTGGCTGCTCGGCCGGCCTCTAGGCTTAGGCGAGTCCCCGGCTCGGCTGGGCCTGTAGGCCCAAGTCCAGCCGGGGGCTCGCCTGAGCCTGGAGGCCGGCCTAGCAGCCTGCTCGGCCGGAGGAGGTCACCGCTGGAGCTCAGGGCCGATTTAGGGGAGTATGTTTTGTCAACTTCGGCCCGGAGCTCCAGCGGTGACCGTTCCCCCGGCTGTCGCTGGCTGCTCGGCCATCCTCTAGGCTTAGGCGAGTCCCCGGCTTGGCTGGGCCTGTAGGCCCAAACCAAGCCGGGGGCTCGCCTGAGCCTGGATGCCCGCCGAGCAGGCCGCGACAGCCGGAGGACGGTCACCGCTGGAGGATCGGGGCTTGCGGCGTTTAAACACACGGGTAGCTGCGCGCGGCTCGTGCCGATTTTTTATTTTTTTTTGCAGGCGGCCGGCACGCGCAGCTACCTGTTTGTTTTAACGGCCACTTTCAAATGTCCGTCGCGCATGCGCAGACCGCTTTTGGCGACGGACACTTGAAGGCTTACTCTTTTATAGTATAGATTAGAATATAAATAAACAAACATATTAAAAAAAACACATACACAATAAAGAGCTGAGGTTAAACACATAAGGCTTGAGACATACAGTTGTATTCAAAATTATTCAACCCCCAATGCTGTAAAGGGTTTTAGGGAATTTAGTGACATTTGTAATTGTATTCAGAATGAAATCCTACAAGGACTTGTAGCGCTGTGTTAAAAATCTTGCTGTGGCAGTACCTATTTTTGGCCACAAGATGGAGACTATCGCGATCAGAGATACTGGACATTGGGACTACAATGCCCGGCATGCTTTGCAAGAAGACAGGAAGTGGGTGGGGACTGGAGACTTACATCCTCTGCCTCGTGGAGAAAGTTCCAGGGCGCGCCAGGGAACAGGAGAAAGCAGACGCACTGAGGAGATCGCGGGAGAACCTAGGCCCAAAAGCCCGAGGGAGACCTGTTATTCCTGTTTGGGTTACTCAACCTGAGGAGAAGGAGACTTGCCAGAGCCCAGACATTGCTGCAGACCGGCGGAATCGAACGGAGAGCAGGCGGTGAGCTGGACAAGCTGCATGAAGTCAGACAACGGATCCGGCCGCTAGTATCCCCAGTCAAAATCCGGAGGAGAGACGTCCTGGGTCAGCGGAGCCTAAAGCAATCGTCGGATGGGTGAGAGGCCTCCAAGGCTGTTTTATGATTAAAGGACGCTATGCTGTTTTCTCTTTAAAGTCCACAGGGCCCCAACTGACTAGTCGAAGACCTTCCTTTAATAAACTCACTGGCCAGTTGAACAGTACCCGGGTACCACACACACATATACACCTTTCACATTCTGGGACTTAACTTGTGCAGGACTCATTTCCTTTTACGAATCGGAACAGGGGTTACAGATAAAGATACGTTCCGAATATATTTTTCCTCTTTTTCCGCTGCGCGTTTACCGTAATACGAAGGGATTGTATGTTTGGGGTTTTTGCTACGTGTCCCCTTTTCTGAACTATCGGGAAATTGCATTGCTTTTATGTTCGGTTGCGAATATTTTATTTTTTTCTAAATACGAAGCCTCGTGTTTCGTTTCTTTTCCGCTACGCGTTTTACCGTGATACGAAAATACTGTAATAATACTTGTGAATACCGTGTCTCGACATCTACTCAAATATTTCAGTAAACTATTTAAATGATAAAAACTCACAACTGTGTTGGAGTATATTTATTCCCTAGTGCGGGGAGACTGACCCGTGGTTCATTTTCAGCGGCTCCTCCGGGAGTGAGCGCTACACGTGGGGGCTCGTTTCCGGGATTCAGTCTCTGGAAAAAACGCATCTAAAGGGTTAAATATGGATCCAGACACTGTTGCCGAATGGTGTGAGGAGCACCGTAGTCAGTTAGAATGTTGTATAGTCATGGATATTCCCGCAGACACTTGGGCCGAAGAGCAGATTCGCCAGGCCGTGACCACGCTAGCACCAGATCATCGGGGGTTAATACTGGACATTAAGAAAAACCCAGATACTTCTCACACGTATGTTCTTCTCGAGTGGAGAAAGGGTGTTCCACCATGTTTTCAGGGTGCGAGCGTGAAACTGGCCGATGAGGTGGAAGTCCAACTAATTCAGCCAAGTGTGCCACGGGGTGAATCCGCAAGTGTTCCCGCGCCTAGTCCGTTGGCCATGATCGGGCCTGAATTTATCGTGGCTATTGGAGATCTACTGGCTAAATGTCAGAAAACAAGCCCTCCTCACACTAATTTCGGTTATCGACGGTTAAGAAATTTTACAGGAAACGTACCAACTCCGGCGGGAGAAGAAACCTTTGAGTAATGGGTAGAACAGGCGATGCAGGCTCTGGATGAGTGGGACGTCCCTGAGGCCCAGAAAAAGCAAAGGATCACCGAGAGTTTAAAGGGACCTGCGTCAGAAGCGGTGAGAAACCTAAAACTGAGCAGAAAAGATTGTACTGCTTTAGATTACTTAAAAGTTCTTGAAGAAGTTTTTGGGCGAACCGAAAAGGCGGCCGAACTGGTATATCAGTATGAACACACCTATCAGAGAAGAGGTGAAAGGATGACCGAGTACATGAGGCGCCTAGATAAGATTCTACACCAGATACTCCTTAAGAGTGGGGCCGAACCGGTCGAAGTAGATAAGATCCGAATAAAACAGATCCTGAGGGGCTCTCAACCTCTAGATCCAGTAATGATGCAGCTGAGAAGCAGAACAGGTAACCAAGAATTGAAGTACCTGGAACTGTTCCGAGTTGTACGAGAAGAAGAGGCTTTACTGGAAGAGAAATCCTTCAGGCGGGGGGAAAGGGCTTATGCACAACCTGTGAGACATAGCGACGGTCTGCAGCCTGAAAGCGACTCCCTAGATACTTATGGATCGGACGAGGACGAACAAGAGCACCTAGTCGTTTTTAAATCTACAGAGAGGGCTGCCAAAGAATCGAACCCCTCTGAACGTGGTGAATTGTCCAAGACCGTCAAGAAAGTACAGGAAGCTCAAGCTGAATTGCAACAAGCGCACGCGGAATTGTGCCGAGTGTTGATGAAGGTGACCGAAATGCAGGCAGAAATGCAGAAATTCCTCACAGACATGCAGACGACTGGAGCCGCTGTGGCGTCTGGTCCAAGTCCTTTAACAAAATCCCAACAAGCAACTACGTCTCCGCTCTCTAAGAAGAGATGTTTTGGTTGTGGAGAAATGGGCCATTTCCGCGCACAGTGCCAAGGCAAAAAGTCTGAGAAGGATAGAGTCGAGGGACTGTTGAAAGCCCTAGAAGGACTGTTATCTACCTCACCGGCGGGAAACGCCAAAGTGCCCGAAGGTTGAACCCCGCTTCAGAAACCAAGTCAAGACTAAGAGGGCGGGAAGGCCCAAAGCCGAGCCAACTGCTGAGCCTGCCAGGACTGAAAGAGTCACTCCCTTAGCGTCCGGGTCTACGTCATGGGGAAGCAATGCACACCCAAAACTTGCACGGGCCAAGAAAAAGGCCAGGGTACAGCAAACTGGGTCTAAGTGTCCGGATGCCGCCACCAAGTTTCCTGACCAACTGATAGGTCCTTCTCCTATTGTGCCAATCCAAGTGGAAGGAGTCTACACCAAAGCCCTGTTAGATTCAGGAGCTCAAGTGACATTGATCTACAGAGATTTCTACGAGAAACATTTAAAGCACATTCCCCTGCAAGAATTGAAGGATTTGGAAATATGGGGTATCGGCACTGAGAAACTCCCTTATGACGGGTACCTGCAGGTGAAGTTGGAGATCGGATCTGAAGTCATCGGGCAGTCTGGGGGTTGTGATGCATTGGCTATTGTGTGTCCTCGACCCTCGGGTGCGAATAGAAGCTCCCTGATAGTGGGGACGAATACTGACTTAGTGCGGCGTCTCCTGACGCCTATCGTGTTGGAAGAAGGTTCAACTCAAGGAGTGCACCCAATGTTACGTCCGGTCTATCAGAGGATGGTCGAAGAACGAAAGGCACCTGCCGAGGTGGGAAGACTGTGGAGACTGGGTGGAACAGAGAAGGTTCTGCAAGCAGGAGAAGTAGCGAGCTTCCGGGCTTCAGTCAAGTTGAACGGATCGCAACCCGGTCCCTATGTGGTGCTGGGAACCGATTTTAATCATGGGAGTGAAACCGGAGTCGAAGTAATTCCTGAAATAATCTCCACCAAAGCCCTGAAGAGAACACGAGGAAGAGTCTCGGTCAGTGTGTGCAATGTGACAGATTCTCCAGTAGTCCTTAAAGCGCGAATGCCTATCGGGCAAGTAGAGTCTGCTACACCCCTCTCTACCGATTTAGGAGGGGGAGTGGATAAAGAGATTCCAGATGAAAGATTCTACCCCAAAGACGCTCCCATTTCACCTGAGTGGGAGAAACGTCTTCAGTCTCAAGTCCTAAAGTGGAAGGAATTGTTCTCGAAAGATGAGTTCGATGTGGGCCTAGCTAAGAGTACTGAGCACCGCATTCGGTTACAAGAAGACAAGCCGTTTCGTGAAAGATCAAGGCGAGTTACGCTAGGAGACTTAGATGATCTGCGAGAGCAGCTGAATGAATTGCAAAGAACCAAGGTGATTCAAGAGTCCAGGAGTCCATATGCATCTCCCATAGTGTTGGTCCGGAAGAAAAATGGTTCTGTCCGCCTATGCATAGACTACCGCACATTGAACCGGAGAACCATCCCCGATCAATATGCCACTCCTCGGATAGAAGATGCCCTACAGTGTTTGTCTGGAGCAAAGTGGTTTAGTGTACTAGACCTGCGAAGCAGATATCACCAGATACCCATGCATCCTGAAGACAAGGAGAAAACTGCGTTCATCTGTCCACTAGGGTTCTTTGAATTCAACAGAATGCCTCAAGGCCTTACGGGGGCTCCAGCCACGTTCCAACGGTTGATGGAGAAGACAGTCGGGGATATGAATTTAATCGAAGTATTAGTGTACCTGGATGACATAATTGTGTTTGGGAAGACTCTGGAAGAACATGAACAACGTCTGGAGAAGGTCTTGAAGAGGCTTCATGAAGAGGGGCTGAAATTGTCTCTGGAGAAATGCCAATTCTGTTTACCGTCTGTTACGTATCTAGGACATGTGGTCTCAGCAGAAGGTGTTTCGACAGATCCTCGGAAGTTGGAGGCCGTAGCTTCTTGGCCTAGACCCCGGAACTTCACTGAACTCAGATCTTTTCTGGGATTCTGTTCATACTATCGACGATTTGTGGGAGGATTCGCGAAAATAGCTCAACCACTGAACAAACTCCTGCAGAAGGAAACCACAGAAGAAGGCTGCAAGGTCTCTGACAAAAATCCGTCAGCTCCGGGGCCAAGGAAAGCTCGAGAGTCTATACAAGGTGAATGGACCAGTCAATGTGAAGGAGCTTTCGTAAAGCTGAAAGAGAGTCTAACCCGAGCTCCTGTTTTGTCCTATGCAGACCCTCACAAGCCGTATGAACTACATGTGGATGCCAGCCGAGAAGGTCTGGGAGGAGTCCTATATCAGGAGTACGGTGGATTGCTGAGGCCTGTAGCGTACGTGAGCCGGAGTCTTACGCCTTCAGAGAAGAACTATCCTACTCACAAGCTGGAGTTCCTAGCCTTGAAGTGGGCAGTGGTAGACAAGTTGAAAGACTATCTGTATGGAGCTGAGTTCGTGATTAAGACGGATAACAATCCTCTTACCTACATCCTTACTACCGCAAAACTGGACGCAACGGGACATCGGTGGTTGGCTGCCCTGTCAGGGTTTCGGTTTAGCCTGAAGTATCGCCCTGGGGTGAATAATCGAGATGCTGATGCGTTGTCGAGAAGACCCTACACTACAGAATGGACTCAGTTGACTACAGACGGGGTGCAAGCTTTGTGTCAAGGAACAGAGCGCCGGGTCAAAGGAGGGATTGAAGCGGAGGCCATAGGAGTTATGGCTGCGGCTGTTACTGAGTTCTACTGTAACCCTACGCAGTTAAGGGGTGAAAGTTTACCTACCTTTTCGAAACAGGACCTGAAGGCGGATCAGGCCAGAGACCCTTTAATTGCCTTGACCATAAAGGCCCTGTCTGCAAACCAGCGAGAGATTTTGTTAACCAACTCCCCGAGTGGAGCTAGATTGGTCTACAAAGAGTGGGAGCGGTTAAAGATGTTGGATGGGGTGGTCTACCGAAGGGGCCCCTCAACTAGCGCTGAAGAGGTTCAACAGTTATTCCTCCCTACTAAACATAGGGAGAGTGTGTTGCGATCACTACATGATGAGCATGGACATTTGGGTGCTGAAAGAACTTTTAAGCTGGTGTGAGATAGGTTCTATTGGCCTTGCATGAGAGCTGAAGTGGAAAGCTATTGTCACTCCTGTCTAAGGTGTATTCAGAGGAAGACTCTACCGACCCGAACTGCTCCAATGAGCCATCTGCAGAGCCAGGACCCATGGATTTGGTGTGCATTGACTTCTTGTGCTTAGAGCCGGATGCTAGTGGGCAAGGGAACATTCTAATAGTGACTGATCATTTCACCCGTTACGCCCAAGCATTCTCCACAAAAGATCAACGTGCTCCGACCGTGGCCAAGGTGTTGATGGAAAAGTTCTTTGTTCACTACGGACTGCCAAGGAGGATACACTCTGATCAGGGTAGAGACTTTGAAAGCAGACTGGTGGGGCAATTGTTAGAACTGTTGGGAATCCAAAAGACCCGAACTACACCTTATCACCCTCAAGGTGATGCTCAGCCTGAAAGGTTTAATCGCACACTGCTAAACATGCTGGGGACCTTGTCGAATGTGGAGAAGCAGAGTTGGAGTCGTCACATTGCTACTCTGGTGCATGCATATAACAGTACGGAGAGTGATGCAACTGGATACTCACCGTACCGTCTTATGTTCGGAAGGGAGGCTCGACTGCCGGTTGATTTGGCATTTGGGTTATCCCTAGACCAGACATCAGTAGCTTCCCATAGAAACTACGTGGATAGGCTTCGAAAGAATCTGGCTTCTGCGTTTGAACAGGCCCGTTTGACCTCGGGAAACAGGGAGCAAAGAAACAAAAGGAACTATGACCTGAAAGTTCGAATACAAGATCTACAACCCGGTGATAGGGTTCTATTGAAGAACTTGGGTGCTGCTGCGAGACACAAGTTGGCGGATAGGTGGAGTTCCCAGGTTTACATTGTCTGCAAACAACTGCCGGGTTTACCGGTGTATCAGATTCGCCCGGATGGAAAGGCTGGGCCTCTTAAGAACTGGCACCGAAATCATTTGTTACCTTTGAGAGAGGCTGTAAGGATGCCAGTTGGGGACGAATTGCCTCGGCCAAATCCGCCTGTTCCATGTTTGCCTCCTGTTACTCGGTCTCAACAGACCCGGGTTGCCGAAGAGAGCGAAAGAGACAGTGAAGAAGAGAGTTATTGTCTAGATTGGATGTGCTCGCCGGAGCCTGAAGAGGTTGTCATTGTCCCTGAACGGTGGGAGAGTAATTTGAGGCCTGAAGCTCCTGAATTCTTGTTGGAAGTCCCTGAGACTGTTGGTATCCCTGAGCCTCTTGAATTTCAGTTGGAAGTCCCTGAGGCTGTGGGGATCCCGGTAGCTCCGGAGGCTTATTCAGGTGATTATAGTTCTATGCCTTCACTGGAGGGATCATACTCTGAAGAAACGTCTGCTCCAGTGATAGAGAGAAGAATTGAGCCAACGCCTATAGTACTTCCACCTGAAGAGGAACTGATTGAGCCAGAACCAAAACGCTCTGTTCGACCGCCCCAACGACTCACCTACGACTCACCAGGACATAGCACTGAAGAGGCCATCACCACGGTGCGGAGGTTGCCCGAAGTGTCTGCTATGCTAGCTGAGGTAGCCCAAAATATGAGTCAACTTGAGGAAGTGTTCCTAACCCACTGCCTGTATGCTGCTGAACCTGTACATGTTATGTAAACTGTATTCAAATATTGTGGAAATGTAATGTAACTGTTGTACCTCCTTGGAGAGACCCAAGAGTTCTAGGAGGGGGAGAGTGTAGCGCTGTGTTAAAAATCTTGCTGTGGCAGTACCTAGTTTTGGCCACAAGATGGAGACTATCGCGATCAGAGATACTGGACATTGGGACTACAATGCCCGGCATGCTTTGCAAGAAGACAGGAAGTGGGTGGGGACTGGAGACTTACATCCTCTGCCTCGTGGAGAAAGTTCCA
The DNA here is from genome assembly GCA_009667805.1 of Leptobrachium leishanense. Taxonomy (NCBI): domain Eukaryota; kingdom Metazoa; phylum Chordata; class Amphibia; order Anura; family Megophryidae; genus Leptobrachium; species Leptobrachium leishanense. The sequence continues at coordinate 532,155,229 of CM019063.1, read as the reverse complement.
GGGCGCGCCAGGGAACAGGAGAAAGCATACGCACTGAGGAGATCGCGGGAGAACCTAGGCCCAAAAGCCCGAGGGAGACCTGTTATTCCTGTTTGGGTCACTCAACCTGAGGAGAAGGAGACTTGCCAGAGCCCAGACATTGCTGCAGACCGGCGGAATCGAACGGAGAGCAGGCGGTGAGCTGGACAAGCTGCATGAAGTCAGACAACGGATCCGGCCGCTAGTATCCCCAGTCAAAATCCAGAGGAGAGACGTCCTTGGTCAGCGGAGCCTAAAGCAATCGTCGGATGGGTGAGAGGCCTCCAAGGCTGTTTATGATAAAAGGACGCTATGCTGTTTTCTCTTTAAAGTCCACAGGGCCCCAACTGACTATTCGAAGACCTCCTTTAATAAACTCACTGGCCAGTTGAACAGTACCCGGGTACCACACACACACATATACACCTTTCACATTCTGGGACTTAACTTGTGCAGGACTCATTTCCTTTTACGAATCGGAACAGGGGTTACAGATAAAGATACGTCCGAATATATTTTTCCTCTTTTTCCGCTGCGCGTTTACCGTAATACGAAGGGATTGTATGTTTGGGGTTTTGCTACGTGTCCCCTTTTCTGAACTATCGGGAAATTGCATTGCTTTTATGTTCGGTAGCGAATATTTTATTTTTTTCGAAATACGAAGCCTCGTGTTTCGTTTCTTTTCCGCTACGCGTTTTACCGTGATACGAAAATACTGTAATAATACTTGTGAATACCGTGTCTCGACATCTGCTCAAATATTTCAGTAAACTATTTAAATGATAAAAACTCACAACTGTGTTGGAGTATATTTATTCCCTAGTGCGGGGAGACTGACCCGTGGTTCATTTTCAGCGGCTCCTCCGGGAGTGAGCGCTACAGACTTTTTAAAGAACCATATGCAACTAAAATGACATCAATTGGTTTTGTAATACAGATGTAAATGTTTCTTTTGTGAATTCTTCAACCCCTTAAAGACTACCACTCTGAAGAACAGAGGTTCATTCAAGTGTTTTCAATCAGGTATTGAAAACACCTGTGGATGTCACGGAGCAGCAATAAAGCATAACAAGCACCAATTAGGCAGCTTTAAAATGACTGTGATACTCAGCTCCTTCTAGACATTTACTGGTGTGGTTACAAACATGGTGAAGTCAAGAGAATGGTCCAGGAAGACAAGAGAAGAGGTGATTACTCTTCACAGGAAGGGCAATGGCTATAAGAAGATTGCAAAGATGTTAAACATACCAAGAGAGACCATAGGAAGCATCATTCGCAAATTCAAGGCAAAGGGCACTGTTGAAACGCTACCTGGTCGTGGCAGAAAGAAGATGCTGACTTCGACTGCTGTGCGCTACCTGAAGCTACCACCACGCCATATGCTGCAAACCTCCCCATGCCATATCCTGCAAACCCACACATCTCCTGCAAACCTCCCCACCACCTCCTGCAAACCTCCTCACCACCTCCTGCAAACCCCACACCACCTCCTGAAAACCTACCCACACCACCACCTGCAAACCTCCCCACCACCTCCTCGCACACCTCCTGCAACCCCCCCACACACTCACCTCCTGCAACCTCCCCCACGCACCTCCTGCAACCCCCCACACGCACCTCCTGCCCCCACACATGCATGCCATGCAACCCCCCCACACACACACACACCTCCTGCAACCCCCCCACACGCACTTCCTGCAACCCATCCACACTTCCTGCAACCCCCCACACGCACTTCCTGCAACCCCCCCACACACACACCTCCTGCAAACCCCCCACACACACCTCCTGGAACCCCCACACACGCACCTCCTGGAACCCCCACACACGCACCTTCTGCAACCTCCCCACCACCTGCTGCAAACTCCACACACCTCCTGAAAACCTACCCACACCACACCTGCAAACCACCCCACAACTCCTGAAAACCTCCCCACACCACCTCCTGAAAACCCCACACATACACGCATGCACCTTCTGCAACCCTCCACACACGCACCTCCTGCAACCCCCCACACACGCACCTCCTGCAACCCCCCCACATACGCACCTCCTGCAACCTCCCCCACGCACCTCCTGCAACCCCCCAACGCATCTCCTGCCCCCACACATGCACATGCAACCCCCCCACACACACCACACAGGCACCTCCTGTAACCCCACATACACGCACCTCCTGCAACCCCCCACACGCACTTCCTGCAACCCCCATCCACACTTCCTGCAACCCCCCCACACGCACTTCCTGTAACCCCCCCCCCCACAAACACCTCCTGCAAACCCCCACACACACCTCCTGGAACCCCCCACACGCACCTCCTGGAACCCCCCACACGCACCTTTTGCAACCCCACACACACGCACCTTTTGCAACCCCCACACACGCACCTCCTGCAACCCCCCCACACACGCACCTCCTACAACCCTCCCACACAAGCACCTCCTGGAACCCCCACACACAAGCACCTCCTGGAACCCCCACACACAAGCACCTCCTGGAACCCCACATGCACCTCCTGCACCCCCCCACACATGCACCTCCTACAACCCCCCCCACACACCATCACCTCCTGCAATCCCACGCACACCCTGCAACCCCCACGCACATGCACCTCCTGCAACCCCACCGCACACGCAACAACTCCTCACACACACCACCTGCAAACCCCCATACACACCTCCTGCAACACCTCCTCACACACATCACCTTCTGCCCCCCACTGCCCCATTAGCACCTTCTGCTCCTCCCACTGCCCCACAACCCCCATATCACCTTCTGCACCCCCTGTCCCTGCAACACCCGATACCACCTTCTGTGCCCCTACTGCCTCCGATACCACCTTCTGCACCCCCACTGCCCCTGCAGTCCCCCAATACCACCTTCCATGCCTCCACTGCCCTCGAAACCCCAATACCACCTTCTGCATCCCCATTGCCCCCGCAACCTCCCAATACCACTTTCTGAACCCCCGCAACCTCCAATACTACACTCTGTGCCCCCATTGCCCCCAACCTCCCAATACCAGTTTCTGAACCCCTGCAACCTCCAATACAACACTGCGCCCCCACTGCCCTTGCAACCCCCCAATACCACCTTTTGCACGCCCACAACCCCCCCATTGCTACCTTCTGCATCCCAACTGCCCCCGCAACCCCCAATACCAACTTCTGCACCCTCAATGCCCTTGCAACCCCCCCAATGGAGTGCAGAGCAGCCAGATCCCAGGGCACACCGAGAGCAGCCAGATCCTCAACTATAGGCTGCCCTCTGGGCAGGCTTAACACCTAGTATATATATATATATCACAGAATTGGATTCTGCAGTTTTTATTGTTTTATTATTTTTGGGGATTTGGATAGGTAGGATTTTATTGTTTCATATATCTCTCCCTGACAGCATAAGTCAATTAAATGTACTGTATACTCTGTATGTGTATAAATATATTGTATAACGTGCTGTAACTGTGTGGCTGAGCATTGTTTGAGTAGGTCATCACAAAAATACCGAGACTGGATTACTGGTGTCAAGTGAAAACCCCACATCTACACACATTTACTGCCATTGATAATTTGATAGATATAAGATCATAATAATGTTTAATTTGCTTGACTTTGCTTTTGCTACAGGATGGAGATCCCAGCTCTAAACCTACTAACCAAACATGCTTTATGAGCGCAAACTCAAATATAAGAATGTCTTGAAATGTAGAAATGTGATATATAAAAATCACTTGTAATACCTGGGCAAGAGGTTGTCCAGATGCTGTGATACACCCTATTAGGGCCAGTGGCATAACTCAAGAGATGTATCCACTGCCAAATGTTATTGTTATATAACTGATTCAGCGTTCAGGGTTGCAGGGTTTGAGCTAGTGAGCGGTAACACAAAAAGTGGAGCAGGCACATATAAACTGAAGGGTTTATTAAGCAAATAGACAATAGACATAAAGCAAAAAAAAGGGCAACACAGAGGGAAGTAGATACTAAGCAAATTAAGTAATAATAGGGCAGACACTGAATAGATAATAACCAAGAAAACAATTAACAAGAGGATAAGTAATGATAGGATAACTGATAACACTGCATGAAACTGAGCAATAAAAGAGGCTAAAGTACATAAGATATTAGGATATTAAACGGATATTAAAAAATAAAAGACAAACAAGAAAGGGTTAATTTAAAGAGGATACACAGAACACTGAAGATGATTAAGCAGGTATAGGAATTAATCCAGAAAACACTGGTATAAAGAGAATACAATGAAGGTGCAGGGATACTGGGAGTTGGAGTCCAGGGGTGTAATATGGCTGTAGGGTCCAGGGAATTATGAAAAGTCCAGAAAAATAATATAATATTTGCATCAAAAATAAAGTCCTTGGCAAATAGAAGTAGGTTATTCAAGCGCGGTATCAAAATCCATAGGCATATCCAAGTTCAAATCCAATAGGTCTAGGCAGAATATACTAGGCAGGTATTGCAAGGGTTAATGTGATGTTTTAGACTTTTTGCCTTTCTTGCGAGCACGGCGCCGCGGGGTATGACAGTTATTGACAGGAGACTATGGAATATGTTATTAGGAATGGTTACAAAATATGATGAATGTTTTTAGATAGGATGAAATGTACTTAAGGCAGAGCTTGATTATACAAAAGATGCGGAAGATAATTTATGAGTCAATGTGAGAAGAGGTTAGGAAAGTGTATGGAGAGACATGGTGAAAGGAAAATGGTATGTAATCAAATGAATGGAGACACAGTGCAGAGTTTTGTGATGAGATTTATAGATTGTTATTTGGGATGTGAAACAATGGAAGACGAGATGGTTGTTATATTCATACAGAGTCTAATGGATAACATGTTCCCCACTTGCAGCCGGCTCATTAAACAGACTGAGACAGGATGGTACGGGATGAGGCCAAAAGAGTTAGAAAAGCCTATCCTAGATATGACAGATACAGGTTACTTTCCAGTAGAGACCATTAAGAAGGACATAATGGTGATTAGTAGTATGTATACAGAGTGTGATGTGAATGAGAGCACAAGACAGAAGAGGAGGTCAGAGATTTAAGGCAGGACAAGCAAAGAATGTGAAATTTAGGAAATATTCAGTATTATCCAAGGCAAGGTAGACAGAGGAGTCAGGACACCTGATTTGTTTGTTGTTTTATGAGCTCACTAGTTGGAAAGCCTGCCCAGAGGGCAGTCTATTATTAATACTGCCCCAGCTCATGGATACTGCCCCAGCTCGTGGATATTGCCACAGCGTGTGGATATTGCCACAGCGCGTGGATATTGCCCCAGCTCGTGGATATATTGCCCCAGCTCGTGGATATTGCCCCAGCTCGTGGATACTGCCCCAGCTCGTGGATACTGCCCCAGCTCGTGGATACTGCCCCAGCTCGTGGATACTGCCCCAGCTCGTAGATATTGCCCCAGCTCGTGGATATACTGCCCCAGCTCGTGGATATTGCCCCAGCTCGTGGATACTGCCCCAGCTCGTGGATATACTGCCCCAGCTCGTGGATATTGCCCCAGCTCGTGGATACTGCCCCAGCTCGTGGATATTGCCCCAGCTCGTGGATATATTGCCCCAGCTCATGGATATACTGCCCCAGCTCGTGGATATTGCCCTAGCTCGTGGATATACTGCCCCAGCTCATGGTTATATTGCCCCAGCTCGTGGATATTGCCCCAGCTCGTGGATATACTGCCCCAGCACATGGATATTTGCCCCCAAGCTCTCATGGATATTTGCCCCCACGCTCTCATGGATATTTGCCCCCAAGCTCAGACCCCAGACCAGACATGGGGCGGCTGTTCGAATGCTCTATCGGCATTCGGACAACCGCCCCTGGAGCTCTCAGCCGCATACTTACCTTCCCGAGCGGTGAAGGGAAAGTTTCCCTGCTTCCGCTCGTTGAAGGACCCAAGCCGCGGTCACGTGGGACTCCCACGTTACCGCGGCTTGGGTCCTTCAAAGAGCGGAAGCGAGGGAACTTTCCCTTCGCCGCTCAGGGGTTGGATGCGCGCGGCAGCCGGGTAGAGGCTGCGAGCGCAGCCTCTACCCGGCTGCTGTGTGCATCTTGTAACCGCCACGGTGAGTGCACAGCTGGCTCGTGCCGCGGCGGTTGCATGCGCGCGCAGCCAACCGCCGCTGGTTGCGCGCATGCGCAGAGTAGGCTTGGCGACGGACACGCCAAGCCTTACTCTTTTATAGTATAGGATAAGGCTCTAAATTGTATGACCAAATTATGGTACATCCACCTCATTATTTGGCACATAGGGTCACCAGGTGACCCCACCTTAAGTGCACTGTCCTTGTGGAGAGGAACAGATGGCAGCTTATCTTTTACTGATGAGACTAAGGGTGTGTTGCAGCAGTGTGGAGTTTTGTGCAGGAACATCATAACAATGTTAGATCTCCCTATCTGTGTGTACAACATGACAAATCACATTTTTGTCTTTGGTCCCTGTAAGTTTGGAATAGAACATGACAAAATATTTGTATTAAGGGACTTAGGTTGTTTCTTTGTGTACACCCCAGTATTTTTAGATGGTTTTATTATTGTGACATGATTCCATTGGTAGGTGATTCTTTTATTCCCCTAGACGACTTGCAGGCTAAAGTGATATTTTTTAAGTGTTTTCTTATTTGTATTACAACATTTAGCTGACCTACCTGACAGTTTAAGGGCCACTTCCTCTACTGGACTGATAAACCAGTTTAGGATCGGGGGATGCCGGCATGCTTAGGATCGGGGGATGCCGGCATGCTTAGGATCGGGTGGTGCCGGCATGCTTAGGATCGGGGGATGCCGGCATGTTTAGGATTGGGAATGCCGGCATGCTTAGGATCGGGGGATGCCGGCATGCTTAGGATTGGGGGATGCCGGCATGCTTAGGATCGGGGGAATGCCGGCATGCTTAGGATCGGGGGATGCCGGCATGCTTAGGATTGGGGGATGCCGGCATGCTTAGGATCGGGGGGATGCCGGCATGCTTAGGATTGGGGGATGCCGGCATGCTTAGGATCGGGGATGCCGGCATGCTTAGGATCGGGGATGCCGGCATGCTTAGGATCGGGGATGCCGGCATGCTTAGGATTGGGGATGCCGGCATGCTTAGGATTGGGGATGCCGGCATTCTTAGGATCGGGGATGCCAGCATGCTTAGGATCGGGGGTGCCGGCATGCTTAAGATCAGTTGCAGCATGTGACATTGTGATAGAAACTTGTGAAGCGCTAGTGTTGTCACACTCACTCATTTTGTACATTAAGTTTTAAATGTCCTTAAACAAAGCACAACATATGACAGCGCAAAAGTGATAAAACTATGAGAAGATATTTACTGACACTCACAATCTTACTGTCATATACTATATGCTGGGCCATCCGTAGGTCCTGCTATGTTAGTCCTTAAAATGTACAACACACAATCCACCCACACCATAAATGGATGACAACTCCCATGACTGTGTAACACAACTGCAGTAAGACAGCACACCTGGAGGGGACTCGCAGTTTACTCCTATAGAAGTCAGTGAGATCGTGTTTATAAATGGTTTGTTTCTTCTGGCTGTGCTATAGGTCAGATGTAGACAAGGTGCTTCTGGCACATTGTATTCCTTGTGTTTCAGCCCAAGCAGCAGAATTAATTGCTCTGATGCAGACGTGGAAGTTGTTTAAAGAGAAAGACATGACTATATATATATATATATACTGACTCCAGACATGCTTTTAAGGTAGTGCATGGCCAGATTTGGAAGCAGATAGGACTTGTGACAGTGGACGGTAAAGGTTTCTCATGCAGATTGTTGTAAAAGAATTTTGTCAGTAATTGTTATCAGAAAGGATTGTTATGGTTATATGCCAAGCCCGCACAATGCTTCAGACCCAGTGTCACAAGATAATGCTTTATTTAGCAGATACAGTGTCACAAGATAATGCTTTATTTAGCAGATACAGTGTCACAAGGTAATGCTTTATTTAGCAGACGCAGTGGGAAAACAGGCCACTGCAGCAGCTACTCCACACCCAGACTATGACACTCATCCGACCATCCAGAGATTGATGGTATTGAATGATACCACAATTGTACCAAGATCGAGATATAGTAAACCTCCAGGCTACGGCCTCAGAGGCAGATCTTAAGCTCTGGGAAACTTTGTGTATGACAAAAGGATATATGAATGGCCTTTAGTCATACAACGAGGGGAAGTTGAGTATTATGAAAGCAGTTACCCCCCCTTTTAATTTTATTACCCCCTTTTTATTTTATTTCATACTTTATGGTTTCAGACATAGAGATAAAGAACAGACAGCTAAGGCTTTAGCAGCGAGGTTTGTAAGTAAAGACAGGGGCTTGCGTTATCACAGATGATATTAGTGTAGCACAGGCAGAATATGTGGCGCACTGGATTAGTAAATTGAACGGCATCTACGGTGATAGATCTTTCTTTCTTTAGCTCCAGATCAAGTGGTGGTCAAGCAGATAATCAGGAGGAACAAGGAGGACACAAGCAGGATAACGATGGCTTACAAGCGCTGGACGGATCACAGCCAAGCAGAAGCAAGCAAGGAGGCACAGCCAGGACCAGTTATCGGGAGGCCGGGGTTTCCCCCCACACAGTCAGGACCAGTTATCGGGAGGCCGGGGTTTCCCTCCACACAGTCAGGACCAGTTATCGGGAGGCCGGGGTTTCCCCCCACACAGTCAGGACCAGTTATCGGGAGGCCGGGGTTTTCCCCCCACACAGCCAGGACCAGTTATCGGGAGGCCGGGGTTTCCCCCCGCACAGCCAGGACCAGTTATCGGGAGGCCGGGGTTTCCCACCACACAGTCAGGACCAGTTATCGGGAGGCCGGGGTTTCCCCCCACACAGTCAGGACCAGTTATCGGGAGGCCGGGGTTTCCCCCCACACAGTCAGGACCAGTTATCGGGAGGCCGGGGTTTCCCCCCACACAGTCAGGACCAGTTATCGGGAGGCTGGGGTTCTCCCCCAAACAAGTGACTCTGGAATAATTTGGAGACTCTCGTGATAAAGAAGAAAGAGTGACACTTATAAGTAGGAGGGGAAGATCAATCCCCTGAGTCTAATGAACTGACTCCCCTGATATTATGTTGTGCTGTAACTTGGGACTTTATCACACTTTACTTTATTATCATTTTTTTACATTCATGGTGTGTCTGAAAGATGAAACACACAGTCAGGATATCGGTTCTAACTTGGGATTGGTTAGGAATACGAGGGAACGCAGTGAGTCCTCATGGAAAAGATAATATGTATATGAATCCATTAAGTTGATCTTTAAGGAATCTAAGCAGAATGACTCGTGCTAGATATGTAGTCAGGCCCCGCACAGCTTATAATATGAGTTTCTATTCACAGGTTTTCCTATTAATGACACGGCTTTACAAGAATTAATTGATCATGGTGATTTAACTTAATATAGTGTGATAGAGAAGGAACCTGCCCGTGTCCATTTGCAGAGACATGTTAATGATGCAGCCCTGTGATTCAGGAATTTATCATGACTTTAAAGTGTCACCTATAAACCGGACTATTTTATTTAGATGTAAGATGTATGAGGAGGCTCCTGTGTTCACAACTTATAATTTTGTATCTACACCAACTATTGACAGCAGATTTCTTACCCAACAGATAGTGTTTCTTCTATTCGGTTGGCCTATATACATATATATATATATAGTGACCTAAGTAGTATAACAGGGTTATCTTTTATGGTAGATGGGCAACAAAGGTAAAACCCTCCAAGCATTTGAAACCTTGTTTCTTAGGATTTATAGTAGATAAATGTTAAACACACACATATTTAGATGTTGCTATTTTAGTTTTTAAAACAAATTGTAGTATTTTAACCCCACACCTATCCTAATTAAATTGCACTACATCCTTAGCTTAGCTAGTGCTGGTCATGGTAAAACAGGTGACTACCAGCATCCATAGCAATTTATGAGAGTAGTCAATAGTTAATACGGGTTATCCCCATAGCTGCAATTTAAACATCCTTCTCCCATTCCCTTTTGTTTATATATTTTAGTATAATAAGTGTTACTGCTCGCTGTCACCAGTGATTATTGGGTTCCCACTCTTGGAGAAGAGGACTGCATGGTCAGGGTGTCTCCCTGGGTAATTTTTGCGTGGGTTTAAATCCTGCGTCCGGCTAAGAGTGACCCGGCCTCTGAAGTACTGGGTGGGCATGGGAACGTGACAGTGTTGCTTTTTAGTATATTGATCACGATGTGATAAAAATGATGGATTGATGGGATTTACCTATACCGATCAGGCAGTTATGAAAATATACGACATGAGTTTATGCTGATGCCTTAAGTGAACTTTGCTCTAATTAGCATTCTATGACAAAGCTGACAGTTTAGAAATGGATCTTGCTTTAGAATCTGCAGGCTTGTGTAAATGTGTTAAAGCACACCCAAGATAAGTGGGAGAGGCTAACAAAGAGGGAGTAAAAAGTCCAGAAGCAAACAGAGGTCAATTCCTGTTAAAGTAGAAACATTAAGAAAACTTATGAAACTGCAGAAATGTTTATCTTTGTATTAATCTGTATTTTAACTTTTAATATGCTGCTGTATGCATTTTAGTACGTCTTACTTCTCTCTGATAGGATATTGAAACGTAATGTAATGTATATAAGCACATGTAACCAAACATACAATGGAGAGCGAAGCGAAGGAAAACTTTGTGTCTTGTCAATATTTCCAGTTACTTCCTTCTCACTGGTCGACCAGGAGTTATTTTGTTACGGAGAGATAGTTTAGTTAGAGAATAGAAGATTACGGGCACACATCAAGCTGAGGCAGAATTTTCCAGCTATCAGGGGGTCAGTCATTTCTACAAAATATCTGGGAATTGATGTAATCTTTGTGTTCTCACTGCCGCCAGCAATTGTGGGGGTCTCATTTCTACAAAATATCTGGGAATTGTTCTAATCTTTCTGTTCTCACTGCCACCCATTAGGGGGTCTCACTGATTGATAGGAGGTTTCTGAGAATTGTAATCTGTGTCATCTCACTGCCAGCTATCAGGGGGTCCCACATACTTCTAGCAGATTTCTGCGTATTGTAATTTGTGTCTTGTCACTGCCACCCATCAGGGGGTCTCACTGATTTATAGGAGGTTTCTGGAAATTGTAATCTGTGTCTTGTCACTGGCTGCCAGCTATCAGGGTGTCTCACTGAGTTATACAAGAGTTCTGGAAATCTTTAATCTTTATACCAGAGTTGAATCAGAGTTCTGTATATCTTTAATCTATATATCACTCACCATGTCTGAAAGAACAAAAAGGACAGGCAGACGATCCCTGGCACAGATAAGAGGGCAAGCAGCCTCTGTGTCGGGAGGCTGTACCTCTGGTCATTGTGGACATGGTGCATCCTCTGCAGGGGCACGCTTGTCCTTTCTAACTGGTGCTGGCCATCTTAAGCAGCAGCAGCAACATACAGAGGATTTGCAGGATTAGCTAACCAGGCCATCCTCATCCTCCGAGTCCTCTGCCAGCCAGGCTTGTAATGCTTTACAGTCCACCTCAGCTGCCAAAGCATCTAATGCAGCCTCCATGTCCACAGCTACTCCTGCCGTAGCCTCACTATCACACACGGAGGAGTCAGCTGAATTGTTTGACTACAATGACCGTGACATGCTGCTTGAGGATGCGCAGCAACTACAGTGTGTCACGATGGGGGTCAGGGACCTGACCTAACAGAGAGGGGTGTGAGCCTAATGAGCAGTGAAAATAGACCATGAGCCTGAACTAGAAAAATAAATATATATAATTTATTCTAGGAACCAAGAACTTAAATACAATAAACAGAGCCTTTAACCTCACGGCAAGAAATATAAAGAAAACCAGGTATAAACAAAATAGGCAACTAAACATGGGAGGCAGAATTAAACATGATACAAGAAGGCAAGAAAAACAGTGCAAACCAGACATGAGCCTGTAAACAGAATGACCAGGAAAACAGGCTTAACAGGATAAATCTAGACCAGGGAAAGACCAGACATGAGCGAGCTGGAAGACAGACAGACTGAACAGGATAAAATTAGACCAAGGCAAACCAGACAGGAGCTTGAAGACAGACTGAACTGAATAGATGATTCAGGATGAATCTAGAGCAAGGCAAACCAGACATGAGCTGAATGACTGATCCAGGATGAATGAGACCGCACCCTACTAAGGGAGTGGTCTCCATTTATACAAAATGGTCCAGGGTGAACCAATGGAGTCCAGGTACTGATCAGGCTTGGACGTGAACCAAATGTCCAGAACTAAAAGCAATGTCCAGTATTGCCAGAGGGGGCGCAGAGACCCAGAACGTCACATATCCCCCTCCACGAGCAGACCCCGATGCTCAAAAGACAATAAAAATGAAAAAAAATAAATAAAAAGTCAATGGGTCCTGTAGGCACGTAGAGCGCGCTCGTACACCTCTCGGTCCTCAAGGCATATTATAGCACCATTAGAAGCTCGGAAACATCCAGCAGGGACAGGACTCGACTCACGGGCTGGAGGACCTGAGGTATAGACCCCTTGGGAGCCAAAACTGGGTCCAGGTTTGAAGGCACTGGCACCAGTCCTTTTGTGTCTCCTCCCCCTGGTACGGGACGTAGAATGGACAGCAACAGTGTCCTCCCGGCTCTGCGGCAACAGGAACATGGCACCAGTGGCGATCCGGTTCTGTGGCAATGTGACTGGGACAGCAGCAGCACGGCTCCGTAGGTTGGTGACCTTGCTAAAGGCGCTGCCCCTCCTGTCCTTGCCAAGGGTGCTACCCAACCGGTCCACACCAAGGGCGCTGCCCCACCGAGCCCAGCTGTCCCGGTGTCTTCGAGCCCAGCTGTCCGGTGTCTTCGAGCCCAGTGGTTCCAGTCCAGTCGCTGCAGAGCCGTGCCAAGGTCACCAACCTACGGAGCCGTGCTGCTGCTGTCCCAGTCACATTGCCACAGAACCGGATCACCACTGGTGCCATGTTCCTGTTGCCGCAGAGCCGGGAGGACACTGTTGCTGTCCATTCTACGTCCCGTACCAGGGGGAGGAGACACAAAAGGACTGGTGCCAGTGCCTTCAAACCTGGACCCAGTTTTGGCTCCCAAGGGGTCTATACCTCAGGTCCTCCAGCCCGTGAGTCGAGTCCTGTCCCTGCTGGATGTTTCCGAGCTTCTAATGGTGCTATAATATGCCTTGAGGACCGAGAGGTGTACGAGCGCGCTCTACGTGCCTACAGGACCCATTGACTTTTTTTTTTTTTTTTTTCATTTTTATTGTCTTTTGAGCATCCGGGGTCTGCTCGTGGAGGGGGGGATATGTGACGTTCTGGGTCTCTGGCGCCCCCTCTGGCAATACTGGACATTGCTTTTAGTTCTGAACCAAATGTCCAGAACTAAAAGCAATGTCCAGTATTGCCAGAGGGGGCGCCAGAGACCCAGAACGTCACATATCCCCCCCTCCACGAGCAGACCCCGGATGCTCAAAAGACAATAAAAATTGAAAAAAAATAAATAAAAAGTCAATGGGTCCTGTAGGCACGTAGAGCGCGCTCGTACACCTCTCGGTCCTCAAGGCATATTATAGCACCATTAGAAGCTCGGAAACATCCAGCAGGGACAGGACTCGACTCACGGGCTGGAGGACCTGAGGTATAGACCCCTTGGGAGCCAAAACTGGGTCCAGGTTTGAAGGCACTGGCACCAGTCCTTTTGTGTCTCCTCCCCCTGGTACGGGACGTAGAATGGACAGCAACAGTGTCCTCCCGGCTCTGCGGCAACAGGAACATGGCACCAGTGGCGATCCGGTTCTGTGGCAATGTGACTGGGACAGCAGCAGCACGGCTCCGTAGGTTGGTGACCTTGCTAAAGGCGCTGCCCCTCCTGTCCTTGCCAAGGGTGCTACCCAACCGGTCCACACCAAGGGCGCTGCCCCACCGAGCCCAGCTGTCCCGGTGTCTTCGAGCCCAGCTGTCCCGGTGTCTTCGAGCCCAGTGGTTCCAGTCCAGTCGCTGCAGAGCCGTGCCAAGGTCACCAACCTACGGAGCCGTGCTGCTGCTGTCCAGTCACATTGCCACAGAACCGGATCGCCACTGGTGCCATGTTCCTGTTGCCGCAGAGCCGGGGACACTGTTGCTGTCCATTCTACGTCCCGTACCAGGGGGAGGAGACACAAAAGGACTGGTGCCAGTGCCTTCAAACCTGGACCCAGTTTTGGCTCCCAAGGGGTCTATACCTCAGGTCCTCCAGCCCGTGAGTCGAGTCCTGTCCCTGCTGGATGTTTCCGAGCTTCTAATGGTGCTATAATATGCCTTGAGGACCGAGAGGTGTACGAGCGCGCTCTACGTGCCTACAGGACCCATTGACTTTTTATTTATTTTTTTTCATTTTTATTGTCTTTTGAGCATCCGGGGTCTGCTCGTGGAGGGGGGGATATGTGACGTTCTGGGTCTCTGGCGCCCCCTCTGGCAATACTGGACATTGCTTTTAGTTCTGAACCAAATGTCCAGAACTAAAAGCAATGTCCAGTATTGCCAGAGGGGGCGCCAGAGACCCAGAACGTCACATATCCCCCCCTCCACGAGCAGACCCCGGATGCTCAAAAGACAATAAAAATGAAAAAAAATAAATAAAAAGTCAATGGGTCCTGTAGGCACGTAGAGCGCGCTCGTACACCTCTCGGTCCTCAAGGCATATTATAGCACCATTAGAAGCTCGGAAACATCCAGCAGGGACAGGACTCGACTCACGGGCTGGAGGACCTGAGGTATAGACCCCTTGGGAGCCAAAACTGGGTCCAGGTTTGAAGGCACTGGCACCAGTCCTTTTGTGTCTCCTCCCCCTGGTACGGGACGTAGAATGGACAGCAACAGTGTCCTCCCGGCTCTGCGGCAACAGGAACATGGCACCAGTGGCGATCCGGTTCTGTGGCAATGTGACTGGGACAGCAGCAGCACGGCTCCGTAGGTTGGTGACCTTGGCACGGCTCTGCAGCGACTGGACTGGAACCACTGGGCTCGAAGACACCGGGACAGCTGGGCTCGAAGACACCGGGACAGCTGGGCTCGGTGGGGCAGCGCCCTTGGTGTGGACCGGTTGGGTAGCACCCTTGGCAAGGACAGGAGGGGCAGCGCCTTTAGCACGACTCTGTGGTGACTTGGACACAGCAGCAACTGCACGGCTCTGCGGCGACTCGGACATGGCGGCAGCAGCACGGCTCTTTGGGTCAGCGACCTCATCTCGGCTCTGCGGCAACTCGGTCATGGCGGCGGCAGCACGGCTCTGTGGGTCAGCGACCTCGGCACGGCTCTGTGGGTCAGCGACCTCGGCACGGCTCTGCGGCGACTCAGTCATGGCGGCGGCAGCACGGGTCTGTGGGTCAGCGACCTCGGCACGGCTCTGTGGGTCAGCGACCTCGGCACGGCTCTGCGGCGACTCGGTCATGGCGGCGGCAGCACGGGTCTGTGGGTCAGCGACCTCGGCACGGCTCTTCGGCGACTCGGTCATGGCGGCGGCAGCACGGGTCTGTGGGTCAGCGACCTCGGCACGGCTCTGTGGGTCAGCGACCTCGGCACTGAACTGCGGCGACTCGGTCCCGGCGGCGGCAGCACGGATCTGTGGGTCAGCGACCTCGGCACGGCTCTGCGGCGACTCGGTCATGGCGGCGGCAGCATGGATCTGTGGGTCAGCGACCTCGGCACGGCTCTGTGGGTCAGCGACCTCGGCACGGCTCTGCGGCGACTCGGTCATGGCGGCGGCAGCACGGCTCTGTGGGTCAGCGACCTCGGCACGGCTCTGCGGCGACTCGGTCATGGCGGCGGCAGCACGGCTCTGTGGGTCAGCGACCTCGGCACGGCTCTGTGGGTCAGCGACCTCGGCACGGCTCTGCGGCGACTCGGTCATGGCGGCGGCAGCATGGATCTGTGGGTCAGCGACCCCGGCACGGCTCTGTGGGTCAGCGACCTCGGCACGGCTCTGCGGCGACTCGGTCATTACCGGCTCGGGTGAGCGTGGCTCGGAAGCTACCAGCTCGGGTGAGCGTGGCTCGGAAGCTACCAGCTCGGGTGAGCGTGGCTCGGAAGCTACCAGCTCGGGTGAGCGTGGCTCGGAAGCTACCAGCTCGGGTGAGCGTGGCTCGGAAGCTACCAGCTCGGGTGAGCGTGGCTCGGAAGCTACCAGCTCGGGTGAGCGTGGCTCGGAAGCTACCAGCTCGGGTGAGCGTGGCTCGGAAGCTACCATCTTGGTCTCACAGTGCTTGGGAACCACCTTGGCTTGGCACTGTGGAGGGGTGACCCCGATTTGTTCGCACTGCAGGGCAGCACTCTTGACTGGAACTGCTGGCTTACACCTGGTCTCTCCCTGTTGGGCAGCGGACTCTGGAAATCCTGCGGGTTGCAGGGCAGCGGACTCTGGAAATCCTGCGGGTTGCAGGGCAGCGGACTCTGGAAATCCTGCGGGTTGCAGGGGCAGCGGACTCTGGAAATCCTGCGGGTTGCAGGGCAGCGGACTCTGGAATCCTGCGGGTTGCAGCAGCGGACTCTGGAAATCCTGCGGGTTGCAGGGCAGCGGACTCTGGAAATCCTGCGGGTTGCAGGGCAGCGGACTCTGGAAATCCTGCGGGTTGCAGGGCAGCGGACTCTGGAAATCCTGCGGGTTGCAGGGCAGCGGACTCTGGAAATCCTGCGGGTTGCAGGGCAGCAGACTCTGGAAATCCTGCGGGTTGCAGGGCAGCGGACTCTGGAAATCCTGCGGGTTGCAGGCAGCGGACTCTGGAAATCCTGCGGGTTGCAGGGCAGCGGACTCTGGAAATCCTGCGGGTTGCAGGGCAGCGGACTCTGGAAATCCTGCGGGTTGCAGGGCAGCGGACATGGATACTGCGGCCTGGCATGGCTTGGTCAAGGAAGTTTGGTAAGGCTGGACCGTGAGGGCCTTCTGTGGGCGCACCTGGCAGGTTGCCACTCTGTGCAGGCAGGAACCACAGTAGAAACATAAGCCATGGGTTTTCCTCCATACCCTTTCCTCCAGGGTCAGGGGTCCTCTGGAATCTTTCACTGGAACAGGTTCCTTTGGGAAGGCGTCCCTGGGAGTTTTCCGCAGTATAGCACTCAGCCGCTCCAGGTGCTGTTCTGCAGCTTTATTAACCTTTTGCAGGTTCTCCAACAGACCAAGAATCACTGCTAGCTCACTTGTTACTGGCGGTCTCATTATGTCACGATGGGGGTCAGGGACCTGACCTAACAGAGAGGGGTGTGAGCCTAATGAGCAGTGAAAATAGACCATGAGCCTGAACTAGAAAAATAAATATATATAATTTATTCTAGGAACCAAGAACTTAAATACAATAAACAGAGCCTTTAACCTCACGGCAAGAAATATAAAGAAAACCAGGTATAAACAAAATAGGCAACTAAACATGGGAGGCAGAATTAAACATGATACAAGAAGGCAAGAAAAACAGTGCAAACCAGACATGAGCCTGTAAACAGAATGACCAGGAAAACAGGCTTAACAGGATAAATCTAGACCAGGGAAAGACCAGACATGAGCGAGCTGGAAGACAGACAGACTGAACAGGATAAAATTAGACCAAGGCAAACCAGACAGGAGCTTGAAGACAGACTGAACTGAATAGATGATTCAGGATGAATCTAGAGCAAGGCAAACCAGACATGAGCTGAATGACTGATCCAGGATGAATGAGACCGCACCCTACTAAGGGAGTGGTCTCCATTTATACAAAATGGTCCAGGGTGAACCAATGGAGTCCAGGTACTGATCAGGCTTGGACGTGAACCAAATGTCCAGAACTAAAAGCAATGTCCAGTATTGCCAGAGGGGGCGCCAGAGACCCAGAACGTCACACAGTGCTCTGATTCAATCTCTGAGGATGAGGAAGGGAGTATAATAAACCTAGAGGAAGGGGGTGCCAGTGATGACACACAAATAACTGGCACTCGTGTTGCCCCAGCAGCTGCAGCATACTGTCAAGTTGGCTCCAGTGATGAGGAGATCGGGGGTGATGACAATGATGATGAGGTCACTGACTCCACCTGGGTGCCTGATCGACCATAGGAGTCAAGTGAGGAGGAGGCACAACAAACACGAGGCACAAAATCCTCTATGAACAACCGATAGCACTAGCCAGTCCAAGGCATCAGATGTCAGAGCTGCTCAGGTGCAGAGCGCTGTTGTCTCAAAGCACACATCCAGGAACTCTGCTGTCTGGGAGTTCTTTAAGAAATGTGCAGCAGACCGCACCGTTGCTATTTGTAATCTATGTCAGATGAGGATCAAGCGTGGGAAAGACATCCCACACTTGGGTACCACATGCTTGAGGCGACATATGACCTCCTGCCACCCATCCCGTTGACGCAAAACTTTGCAAAGGTCCTCCTCCTCACCTGTCTCTCCTCCCACTATATGTCCTGCCATGTCATTGACTCCATCCTCCACTGACAGGGATGATGCTACAGTAATGGATGTACCAGGCCCTTCTTCACAATGTAACAGCATCCCATCAGCTGAAGATTTACGCAGTCAGATTACGTTGCCCCAGCTGATGCAGTGTAAGAAAAAATATATTCCCAACCATCCCCAAGTACAGCATCTAAATGCCAGTTTAGCAAAATTACTCGCATTGCAGCTGCTGCCTTTCCAGCTGGTGGACTCTGCTTCCTTCCGTGAATTTGCTGAATGTGCTGTACCACAGTGGCAGGTTCCAAAACGCCATTTCTTTTCACTGAAGGCCATTCCAGCACTATACCAGCACGTGGAACACAATGTTATGGAGTCATTGGGAAAGGCAGTCAGCAGCAAGGTGCATGTGACTTTAGACACGTGGTCCAGCAAGCATGGACACCGCGTTACATTTCCTTCACGGCACACTGGTTAACTCTGAGACGGGGCTCTGAACTGGAGCTTGTTCATCCACCACGCCTCCAGAAAGCTGCTTTTAGGAGGTCTGTCTTCTCCACCACCTCTTCCTCCTCCTCCGTCTCTGGCGAAGTGGCAGTTAAACTGACACCTGGCAGGGGCTACGCAATGGCTTAAGCAAAAAGATGCCATACTGTGCTTGAGCTGGTTTGTTTAGGGGACAGGAGCCACACCGGGCCAGAAATTCTGTCAGCTCTGCAGGGGCAGGTGCAGCGATGGTTAACACTATGCCAGTTTCAGCTGGGAATGGTTGTCTGTGATAATGGCAGCAACCTTCTCTCCGCCCTACGCCAGGGTAAGTTGACGCATGTACCATGCCTAGCACACGTCCTAAATCTGGTGGTACAGCGTTTCCTAACCAGGTACCCAGGGCTGGCAGAGCTTCTCAGCCAGGCCAGAAAAGTCTGCAGCCACTTCAGCAAGTGTTCGTCTGGCAGAAATTCAAAGAGAATTCCACCTTCCCACAAACCGTCTGATCTGTGACATGCCCAACAGGTGGAACTCGACATTAGCAATGCTGCAGCGTCTGCAAAAGAGCAGAGGTCCATCAACGAGTACCTGTGTGAGTATGGCACAAGGACAGGTTCAGATCAACTTGCTTTTTCCCCCCCGCAGTGGCTGATGATCAAGGATGCATGCACTGTACTGTCACCATTTGAAGAGGCAACGAGGATGCTGAACAGGGACAGTGCATGCACCAGTGACACAATTCCTTTAGTGTTCCTGCTGGAGTGAACTCTGTGGGGAATTATAGATGTGGCACTAGAGTCAGAGCAGTGGGAGGAAGAGGAGACCTTCCCTAGCTCTCAAGGCCCCAGTCTTTTCGCAGATAGCATTCCT
The DNA here is from genome assembly GCA_009667805.1 of Leptobrachium leishanense. Classification (NCBI taxonomy): domain Eukaryota; kingdom Metazoa; phylum Chordata; class Amphibia; order Anura; family Megophryidae; genus Leptobrachium; species Leptobrachium leishanense. Next base: position 532,135,416 of record CM019063.1, on the reverse strand, counting down.
GCGGGTCCTCAGATCAGACAGGAGGAAGATGAGGAGGAGAAGGAATATTTAAGTAGTGGGGGCATTGAAGGTGGGGATTCCTCAAGGGAGGGTTTTGTGTGCCCAGAAACCCAAGGACTAGTATGTGGCTGGGAGGAGGAAGTGCACGATAGGGTCATCCTCATTGACCAGGAAGACTCAGAAGCTAATGCCACCTCCAACCTACGCTGCATGGGCTCCCTTATCCTGCAAAGCCTGGTAAAGGACCCCAGGATTTGTGCTATCAAGGAGAGGGATCATTACTGGTTGGCAAGCCTTCTTTATCCACGATACAAGGGTAAAGTTGCAGAGCTCATCCTGCCCGCACAGAGGGAGGACAGAATGAAAAAACTTGAGGATGCTTTAGAGCGACACTTGTGTAACACCTTTCCAGGCACTGGTAGGTTACCAAGTGATGACACAGGTGCTTCTGAGGCTGTTGTTGATCAGAGGAAGAGTGGTGAAAGGGGCCGCTTGACTGATGCCTTTTCCAAATGTTTTAGTCCACGATGCCCAGGGACGTCAAATGTAGGCACCCATTGCAAGTGTCTCCACCGTAAGGTGCAGCACTACCTAGGGGCAAGGGCAGACCTGGATACCTTTCCAGCAGATGAGATTGGATCACTGGCCAGAACTTAGCCAATATGCTATGCAGCTACTAGGTTGCCCTTCATCCAGCATGATTTCCGAAAGGACGTTCAGTGCCGCTGGAGGTTTTGTCATAGACAAAAGAATGCGTCTGTCCACCGACTCTGTAGACCGACTGACATTTATAAAAATAAATCAGTCCTGGATCAGCAGCTATCAATCCCCTGATGCTGATGAAACGGAATAGATCGGGGATGTCTTCTGCATTCACAAAACCTCCACCACTGCACTCTTCCACAATACCACAAAGGGGTTACGGTGTGAAGGCACTTGCTGCCACCAAAGACACCATATTTGGCTGCACTGCCACTGACGCCTATATTACCAGATTTATATCATTTTAATATTTGACTGCAGGATCCAACCCTGCACTCTTCCACAATACCACAGAGGGGTTACGGTGTGACGGCACTGTTGCCGACACTAAAGGCCAAACTTTAAGCACCTATTGTTACTTTCATCAAAAGCCTGCATAAGTTTCACCATAATTTAACCAAAAAATCACTAAACTTGTTCTGCGTGTCATAAAATGTCTCCTCTTTTAATACAGACTGCCGCCCCAAGCAGTTGTTTTTGAATAGATTAAAGGAAAACCGTTTACCGTTATTTGAAAAGTCATTTTTTTGTTTTTAAATGTTTCTATACATCCTACAAATCCGACACTTCACAGGCAGGTTATGGGGACCTCCTAGGCACGATATTTGAAGGAATTTTTCAGTTTTATTTTTAACCCTTATTTCATGGAAAACTCACTGTTCCTTTAAAAACGTTTTTTTTTTTTACTTTTTGTCCTTGTTTCCTGTCCCCCAGGGCACTACCCGGACCCCCATACACCTTTTATGGCAAATATCTAGCATATATGCCCTCTTGGAAACCCGGAAGCCGGCACAACTCCTGGGACCCGGCTTTTCGATGGGGCCGCCGGGTGCCAGGGCTCCCTCTGAGCCCCAGACATGACAGATACACTCATATACACCACACATTACTGTGAGTTTTATTGCTGTGGATCTGAGTTATATCCTATTGAAATTTTATGCACCTGTCACATTCAAGTGCAGAAAAATTGTGTCTTAGTCGGTGGTGCACGACACCGAGAATCTAACAGGGTTATTCAAAGATATCCGAATTCTGTCCGAAAGGTAACCGAACACTGAAATTCAGTGTACGGTTACCTTTCCTGGCCAAACGGCTATTCAGAGAGTTTACCAAATCTTGGTGAATTGCCTGCACATACGGTGTCTGTTCGGTGTCCGTTCGAGGGCAGTGAAATCCCCGTAGAGAAGCAATGCTATGTCTAGAGAACAAAAACCAGCAAGGAGAAGTTGCCGAAATGCCCTGCTATTCGGTGATCTCATTTGACAGGTTTATTCAGGCGAATCCCATAGGCTTCAAAGTTAAAAATATTCCCCATTTAATTCATTATCTAATAAACCGTTGCTTATAATATTCTGCAGTTAAAAGTTTATTTATTTATAGATTTTTTATGATGTTTTAGGCATTTTCCAGGATTTTTCTTCAAAAATTTTTTTCCGTGTTTTTTAAAATCGTTTATTTTTTCTTCTGTAACAGCCCTTTTTATTATCATTCATTGGACCTTTATATGTAAATTTCAGACATTTTCACTTATTAGTTTTTTGCAAACAGCGTTTCATTTTTCAAACATTCAAGCGTACTGTTTTTTTTTTCACTCCATTTGTCTGCGGCTGCTCTGGGCGCTGTGATCGGCGGCTGCTTGGTATTCTGCGGCGTGTTCGGCGGTGTTAATACAGATGTTTTTGTGGGTTTCGGTGAGCGTTCACCGGGTTTTGCGGTGAGTGTTAGGCGGGTTTGCAGCGTCTCTTCCTTGCACTTCGACGGCCCTGTGGTGCTTGCTGAATACACCGCAGGGTCACCAAAATGGGATCGCCAAATCGCACCGAATTGAAGAAGACGAAAAAGTCACCGAACGTGCGGTGACTTTTCAATTCTCTTTGAATAAACCTGTAAGTTGAAGATGGTTGGGACAATATTTTTTCTTCTGCTGCAGCAGCTGGGGCAACGAAATCTGACTGCGTAAGTCTGTGTCACCCCTGTCACACTCAGCTAACCCCGCAGTTCCTCTCGACTTGGCTGCAAGTGCTAAGCTAGCAGTGCTGAGCGCTGAGCTGCAGCACAGTGTTCAGTGCCAAGTTGCTATTGCTAACTTAGCACTTGCAGTGGCTGAGCAACTGAACGCACCTCTGAATGGCCTCTGTGGTCAGGTGCAAGACTGTAGCCAATTACAGTATCAGCGGGCAGTGCATTGTGGGATGTTCCGCTGTCGAACTTTCCGTGAACATCGCAAAAAGTTTTAAGTTCGGTGAACAGTCGAACGTCCAATGTTCGATTCAAACTCCTGTTCGAATCAAACCTGCAGCCCATCCCTAGTCACTAGTGGGTTAATGTAGGAAAGTGAAATTTTGAAGGTACATTGATTTTATGACATAGGCATAAGGGGGAGTGAAAAGGGGGGGTGAATACTTTTATCAGTATAGCTATATTTCAAAAACCAAAGATGTTACAGACGTGAAAATAGGTATTTGCAATATTCGTGGAAAAAAAACAAGCATGTGTTTTACCATTTTCCGAAATTCAAGTTAAGGAGAGGGGGGGAGAAAAAGGGGTGTGAATATTTTTATCAGTATACTTATATCTCAAAAACCAAAGATGTTAAAGGCGTGAAAAATTGTTATTTACAATCTTCGTGAGAAAAATAAACACGTCTTTTGCCATTTTCCAAAGATTCATGTAAGGGGGAGTAAAAACGGGGGGTTGACTACTTTTATCAGTATACCAATATTTCAAAAAACAAAGATGTTACAGGCGTCAAAATAGGTATTAACAATCTTCTTGAAAAAACAAACAAACATGTTTTACCATTTTCCAAAAATCTAAGTGCGGGGGTAAAAAAAGGGTGTGTGTGTGAATACTTTTAAACTGTATACCTATGTCTAACAAACAGAAGATGTTACAGATGTGAAAACTGGTATTTTGATTCTTCATGAAAAATCTATTTATATAAAAGTAAAAGTCCTGACTGACTGACTAACTCATTGACACCCAGCTCAAGCTATTTAACCCCTTAAGGACCATAGTATGTACTGGGGAAAATTCCCTTTAAGGATCAAGGACGTACTATGTACGTCATGATCCTTTATCCCACCTCCCTCCCTATACTCACCTCTCTGTCCGGAGTCCCATGCTGGAATGACTTTGTTGTCACTTTCAGGCATCTTCCTGCGCCTGCAGGGGGAAACTTGAAAGGAGAGGGGGTCCTTTGGTGGGGGTCCTTTGGATGCCTCTCCATCGCAAATGGCCAGGGTTAGAAAAAAAAGAAATTTACTGCTGAAAAGGGCAGAGTCTGCCCTTTTCAGCGGTTCCTCTCTTTAAACCCTTAGGCGCCGGATCGCGATTCGAAACCAGAAGTGGTTGACATCTTGGATGTCCTCCGGGTCATTCCCAACCCACTGACATCATCGCCATGTATGCAATGACGTCAGTCATCCAGTTAACCCCCTAGCTGCCAAGTGGAGCTAGGGGGATCTTTTTTATCCCCATATATCCCGATCCATGGCAACTAGCGGGTCATGTTTGGTATCCTTGGAAAAACATGATCATGACTAGGTTTGGTGTAAATGAAAAAATAATTATAAAAAAAAGTATGTTTTTTGGGAATAAAAATTGTCAGGGGGTATAATGAAATAGGACTTCATTAGATGTTTAAACATGATGAGCATAAAATGATCAAAGTGAGCTCAACACACAGAGGTGAAATAGCTTAGCAGTGAAGGGTTTGAAAAGCAAAATCATGTATAAATTGGGTATTTCTAATCTCTTCGAAACTATTTAGCTGTGGTCTTTTTTGGCGGTTGTAGATTTTGGGGATTCATTTTTGGAAAAGTGTGTTTTATTCAATTTTTCACCATATTTCATAATATTTTTTTATAGTAAACTACACAATATGATGGAAATAATGGTATCTTTAGAAAGCCCATTTATTGGGGATAAAAACGGTATATAATATGTGTGGGTTCCATAAACGAGAAGAAAATTAGAGCTAAACACAAACAGCCCAGAAACGTAAAAACAGCAGTGGGCATTTCCGGACTGACAATCATAAAACCGTGTTGTCACTAAGGGGTTAACCTAGGAAGGTACATTGTTTTTTATGTGTAATAATATTTTATTGATCAGAGAAAAGACATGTAAACAAGCCAATGACAGTATACAATCATAAGCAGGATATAACCCATAGACTTTCAACAGTACGAGCAGTGTAACATATGTAAATATAGTGAGGAACATTACACTCGAGAATGACTTGGTAGCAGATGATAAAACAATAAGGTTGGCCCAAATATCCAGAGCAATCAACTTTAACCATATAATAAAGTAGAGGGCAATCACCCCAGTATAATTGAATCTCGATACACATTGCTCCCTGGTAGTAATGCCAGTAGACAAACATAAAATGAATAATACAGAAGGAAGAATGAAACATAATAAAAATAGACTATATTTAGAGGAAAGAGAGACAGGGAAAAAAGAAGCGAGGGGAGATAGTGGAGGGGGAAAGGGGGGAGGGTGATAAAGGAGACATGGCATGACACGGCATTCCGGACCGCCGAGCAGGTCGACCACATTCCGGCCATCCAAGATTTGATCCGTTCAGGATCACGTCGGCAGAAGGATAACCTACTCAGGAGTAGGTAGGGTGGGATGGGAGCACGCAGGCCATTGGAGACGTAATCGTCCCAGTAGAACCACAGATTTGTGAACTATGGAATTTGATCCCTATCCAATGCCACCAATCGGCCTACGGCCCGTAGGTTCTCAATTTTGTCAATCCAGGTTTTCCTGGATGGGATTATCAGTGTTCCACAGTATAGCAGGATTACGAGTTTAGCTGCCATTACAAGTCCCATTGCCACCGATTTGCACATAGTCGAGATCGAAGCCTGGAATTGCAATAGAAGATATGTGGCTGGAGTAAAATGAACGGTCAGTCCAGATATTTGAACAACAGCATCATGCACCATCTTCCAGAAGGGAACGAGTATGTAGGTACGTACCCGTTGTCAATGAGCACCACCAGCAAACAGGGTCTCTCTGAGGTAACATACAATGTATCCGATCCGGGGTCCAGTACCAGAAAGAAAGGATCTTATAAGCATTCTCTGCACATCGCAGTGCAGGTGAACTTCTGTGCGTCAAAGTGTATGTCATGTTCCATGCTTCTTCTGTGTCTGGGAGGTCCAAAAGTGTCTGCCATCTACCCTGAAAATTGGGTGGGTCATTGGAAGAGGTCATTAACAGATGGTAGAGAGTCGATATGCCCTTGGACAATGGAAGTCCCAGTCTAAAAAACTTCTCGAAGGGCGTAAGAGGGCGCGTGAGACTGAATCCTGCCTTCAGAGATTTAAGGAAAGATTTGATCTGCATGTAGTTAAGTTGTTCGGTGAATGTAATGTGTGGGTTCAACTCCGACGTCTTGAGCGGCGGAGGGTTCCCTTCCTGGAGATAGTCAAAGACCATAAGTCGGGCAGGTAATTCAAATCTGTCCATCAGGGTCGGACACACTCCCGGAGTAAAACCCGGGTTGTGTCGGAGTAGCAGAAGTGGTGAGATAGCAGAAGTCAAGGAATGAGAAAAGCGTACCTTTCTCTGGACCCTCAAGGATTCAAGGGGAAGGCTCCAGGGGAGGAGGTGTTCCAGTAGGTCTCGCGGTCGAATCCATGGGGCCGACCATAATGGGAGGTTCAGCATATTCTCCTCCAAGTCTAACCATAGCTTGTGTGGGGACGATGAGGACCAGTCCAGCAGGCGGGTCAGGTGTACTGCATAAGCGTACAGTTTAGCATTAGGTAACGCTAGTCTTCCTTGTGTCTTAGGGCGGCATAATGTCTCGAAGTTAAGTCGGGGCCTACCCTTAGGCCAGACAAATTTCAGTATCAAAGAACGAAAAAGGGAAAAGAACGTTTGCGGCAGTTGAATGGGTACGGTCTGTAAGATATAGAGTAAGCGTGGCATGATATTCATTTTAATCACATTTACCCGGCCGATCCAAGATATAAATTTACTCGTCCAGCCTGCCAGGTCCCTCGCAAAGGAGCTCAGAATAGGTCTGTAATTGTATTCATATAGCCTCAGATGGGAAGATGGTATCCAGATACCCAAATATTTCAACTTGTCGGTACACCATGTAAATGGGTATTTCATTTGCATGTGTCGTAGCAACGGGGTAGGTAAATTAATGGGGAGTAGGTCTGATTTTTCTGGATTTATCCGGAAGCCGGAGAACCGGCTATTCTCCTCGATCAGACAAAGAACCTCTGGTAGTGAAGAGTCAGCATCAGATAACATAAACATGAGGTCATCTGCATATGCCGACACAACATGCGTAAACCTATGACCCCGGATTCCATGTATATATTGACTCCTACGTACAGTCTCAAGCAGGGAATCCAGGTAAAGTGCGAATAGCAGCGGGGAGAGCGGACAACCCTGTCTCGTCCCATTACAAATCCGGATGGGGCGAGACAGGGCGCCATTGACCCAGACCCGAGCCATCGGAGAAGAATACAAGGCAGAAACCAAACTCAGGAACCCCTTAGGAAGACCCATTTGTCGTAAGACCGCAAATAAATAGGTCCATCGGACCCTATCAAATGCTTTTTCGGCATCAGCCGAAAAAAGCAGTAACTCCTTCTTGGAACTATGAGCCAAAGTGAGTGCGTTCAAGACTCTTGTCGTAGCATCTTTGGCTTCCCTACCAGGCACAAAACCAACCTGGTCCGGTTTTATCAAGGTAGGTAGGAAGATCTTCAATCGTTCAGCCAGGAGCTTAGCCAGAATCTTTGTATCAACATTCAGCAATGAAATCAGTCTGTAATTCTTAGAGTCCACTCGGTCCCGGTCTGGCTTAGGTATAACCGTTATTGTTGCCGCTAAAGTGGCCGGGTGAAATTGGCCTGTGGGCCCTATCGTTTGCAATGTTAGCAACAAGTTCGGTAGTAGTACAGTCGAAAAATGCTTATAATATTCTGGGGGGAGCCCATCTTGCCCTGGGCTTTTCCCATTCTTCATCATTTTCAGGGTCGCGGCTAGTTCCTCCTTTGTAATGTGACCAGCCAAGGTCTCCTTAGCATCTGGGGTCAGAGTGGTATGTAACTTATCCTTAAGGTATTTTGATAGTGCGTCATGCGGAAGGACCCTTGCCTTCCGAAGAGTCCAAGTCATACAGATTTTGATAGTAAGATGCAAATGCATTCGTGATCTCATCCGGATGTGGAGTACAATGACCAGAAGACAGTCTAATTTTGGAGACGTAGTCCAATTGTCGACGTTGTTTCAGTAAAGTAGCCAGTAGCTTGCCCGGTTTGTTTTCCCGGAGGGCGAATGTACATTTAGCTCTCGCAGCGTCCAGACGTAAGCCACCATTCAGAATGTCGTTGAGTCGGCGTCTTAATTGCATGGCTTCTGCCAATTCAGGATCTGTCGGTGTACTATTGGAAAATGATTCCAATTTACCAATTTTTGTCAGCAAGTCTGTTATCGCTAAGGAATTGGTTTTCTTCTGTGCAGTAGCTTTACTAATTAATAGCCCTCGAACCACCGCCTTGTGCGCTTCCCAGACAGTTATTATTATTTATTATTATTCTTTATTTATAAAGCGCCAGCATATTCCGCAGCGCTGTACAATAAGCACAGTATAGACAGGGTTACAATACACTGAACAACATTTGACAAACAGTACAGGAGGAGATGAGGGCCCTATTCCCGTAGGAACTCAATCTGGGAGGGTTGGGGTTGGAAACAGGAGGAGAGGACTGTAAGGTAAGAGTGATTGATGGTTGCGTCAGTGAGTTGGCTGGTAGGCTTCCCTAAATAGGAACGTTTTAAGGGAGCGTTTGAAGGAAGAGAAGTTAGGGGAAAGTCTGACAGTACGAGGGAGAGCGTTCCAGAGAGTGGGGGCTGCGTGTGAGAAATCCTGCAGTCTATCATGGGAAGAGGTGATGCGGGGAGAAGCTAGGCGCAGGTCACTGTTTGACCTTAGGGAGCGGGCCGGGGTGTATTTGGTGATTAGTGAGGACAGGTAGTGGGGAGCTGAGTTAGTGAGGGTTTTGTAGGTAAGGATAATAAGGTAACTTAATTCTGCAGTGGATGGGGAGCCAGTGAAGGGACTCGCAGAGGGGAGTGGCAGAGATAGAGCTTTATATACCCATGTAAAATGGAGCAATATATAGTTGCGACCGGGACTCCCTCCACGTCAAGGTTATCTTGAAAATAGTTTGTCAAGTGTTCAGAGATCTCGGCCGCAAAGTCCAGATCATCAAGTAAAGTAACGTTCAGTCGCCATGTTCGCTCATTAGGGCGCACAAGGGGAGAAGCTATCGACATCCAGACCGGTGAATGGTCGGACCAAGAGCGGACACCCATATTAGTATTCGAGACTAAGGGAAGTTGGTGCTGTTGAACGAAAAGATAATCCAGTCTCGAACGAGTCATGTACCATCGAATAGAAGGATAAATCCCTTGCACCTGCGTTAACGGTACCCCAGACATCCACCAATCTCATGGTGTCTAGGGAGCGTCTAATAAGTCTCAGACTACTGGAGGGGATAGACGAGCAGCGTCTAGAAGTATCCCATTTGGGATCAAGCGGGACATTTAGGTCCCCCGCCAAGATTAAAATACCGGTAGTAAACTGGGCAAGTTTCTTAAGAATTCATGCCAGGCATTTGTGTTGATTCGTATTTAGTAGATAGATGGAAGCAAACGTGTATTGTGTTTCCAGGATAGTGCCTGTAACAAAAATATAACGGCCCTCCACGTCCGTTAATTGATCTGCCAATTGGAAAGGAACGTCTTTGGAAATGAAGATGGCAGTACCCCTAGATTTTGCGTCTATATAATCGCTAAAGAATCCCGTGGGATAAGTTTTCGAGAGTAGTAGGGGAGGATCCCCCACTCGAAAATGTGTCTCCTGAAGGAAGAACAGACGTCTGAAGAGAGACAAGTTCTCTCAACAAGCGACTTCTTTTCTCTGGAATGTTTAGGCCCTTAACATTATATGTAAGGAACCGTAAGGGTCTGGCACGAAATGCCGAACCCCCAGCCCCCGGTCTGCCCCCGGTCCACTCCCAGCCCGGCAGCTATGCCAAAATAAGGGTAAGGGGAGGGAGGGTAATGAGGCTAGGCGGTAAGGGAAGAAAGGGAGTGGGGGGGAAGAAGGAAAAGGAAGAAAAGAGCGGAAGGCACGAAGAGGACGAAAAGAAAAGGACACAAAACAAACACACAGTAGTGAGGCGAAAACGTCCGTCAGGCACACTATCACAGGTGCGAACTCACTGGACAGAGCCCCTGAGGAAAGAATGGACGTATAAAACCTCCTGGGAGAGATGTGTAGTCAAAAGTTACTTATACGTAACACTGACAATGGTTAAAGAAAAATCAAGTAGCAGATAGCCATAAATGCCGATCAGCAAGACCATCCGCAGGTCTCGATAAACAACTTCAATGAATTGCAGAAGCAAGTAAACTGGTTTAAACCACCGTATATTAAAACATTCAACAAGAAATCACGACATCTCTCCCAGGAGGTTTTATACGTCCATTCTTTCCTCAGGGGCGCTGTCCAGTGAGTATAACCTCAGATCCAGGACCAGCACCTTACTTGCAATACCGCAATACAAAAAGAAAATGGCTCGATCCTCATTTTCCTACAGAGCGCCACAAATATGGAATAACCTCCCAGACGCCGTCAAATCTTCCCCCAGTCTAAAGTCCCTTAAGACTTCCCTATTAACATACCTCAATACGGAATGCACCTGTAAACATGTAACATAATGACTTTATTTCCTCCATATTTATTTTTCTGTTAATCTGTATATTTGGTCTTGTGTTAATATCTTGCATTTTACTATTTTGTATTTCTGTAACCACTCAATGTTCTCGAACCCAGGACATACTTGAAAACGAGAGAAATCTCAATGTATCCTTCCTGGTAAAATCCTTTATAAATAAATAAACAAATAAATAAATCAGTATTCATATTTGCGGGAGTAATTATAACAGTGGTTCTTCCGTTTCCGTAGTGTTGTGCGATGCACTGACACAATTCTGTCGCTGTTCAAGCATTCTCCTTTCCTGCCAATCCGACCCCAACCCCTATATCCCGAACCCCTGCAGTGGCACCTCGACATTACATTCCTAAGCCGAAACGTCAGTTAACGAAAGTACAGCCTCAATGTTCAACATACATTTTTTTTCTATTTCTTTTCCTAACCCTCCCCCTTTTTCCCCCTTCTCCCCTCCTTTTCCCCCCCTTCCCCCCTCCTTTTCCCCCTCCCCCCTCTGTCTTCCCCCCTGTTCGTGAAACAAAATCCCCAAATAAATCTTTGTTCGTAGCCCAAGTAGCTGTACGGCAACAATGACACAACTAGCACATTACAATGGAGAAAGGTAGTTTTCCCGCCTAAAAATGGCTTTGACTATCGTGATCCCTTTTGAGGAGAGTAAAAATATCTCCTTGAGATGCATTATATAACCAATGGAACCTGTAAAGTGGATTCTTTCATAATTTCCCCCCTTTCCCCCTATCTCCCCTTCCCACCTCCCTCTCACCTCCCTCCCCCTCCCTCCCCTCCCCTAACTACATCCCTCCACCCTCCCCTAACTACATCCCTCCACCCACCCCTAACTACATCCCTCCCCCATATCAAGCAGAAAACAACCTCTTAAGTCATAGTCTCTTTTTTTCCCTAGTGGGAACCTCACATTTTTCGTTCATGGCATTCCCCACACCCGCCAGTAAAGGCAAAAATTCAACGTAAAAAAGAACAAATAAGTCTGCGTGCATTCCCTTACACCAAAAAAAGTGTCCAGGAGACAAGGCTGCCTGTGCAAGGGCGTCAGCCTGGGGAATGGGGTTGTACACTGTACCTCGAGGCGTTAACAAGCGTAGTAGGACAGCGCAGTTCCGATCCAACAGTACGAGACGGCATAATGGGATAGCTAGGGTATGCAATGCGTGAAAAACAAAGTTCAAAAGAGGGATACGGAAGGCTCACAATCTCCATAAGCAGTATATGTATTGATGTCATCTCGGGGTCTCAAAGGGCGCGGATAGATGAAGGAAAAAAAAAAGAAGAAGTCGGCGTGGATAGAAAGTAGAGTAGGAGCATCGGGTTCAGTCTCTAGGGCGGGTGTCCAGATCTTCTGTGTGGTGTTGTTTCCTACGGTCCCCAGGCCCACAGGATTGTTGCGGGCGGGGTTGGGACAAAGACGGTGTCTGTTCCTCTAGATGCATCCGTTCCCAATCTGAGACTTCCACTTCCGGTAGCTGAAGGCTTTGAAGAAATGCCAGGACATCATTCGGCGTGGTAATCACCGTTATAGTCTCATTCCGGAGTACCGTCAGGGAAAATGGGTATCCCCAACGATATGGGATATCTGCTTTCCGTAGCTCTGTCGTTACCGGTCGGAGAGCCCTCCTAGCAGATAATGTAAATCTAGAAAGGTCAGCATAAATTTCGATCGAGTCCCCTCGAACTCCCAAGCTCTTGTCTGCGCTGCTTTAAACAGACGATCTTTGAGGACAAAGTTCGGCAAGTGGCAATTAATGTCTCTTGGGGTCGATTGAGACGAGGAGCGTGTGAAGCAAAAGATGCGGTGGGCTCTATCGACATCCGAAAGTTGAAATTTCCCATCTGGGAGTATAGATCGAAATAGCCTGATTAAATATGTCCTAGTGTCCGTCTCTTCTTCTTTGACCCCCCTAACCCGTATATTATGCCGGCGTGACCTATTTTCGAGGTCATCCATGCGGCGTATTAAGGTGGTCAGGTCATTGCCTGAGAGTTCGGGTCCAGCCCGGCAGCCGCCGGTGGTGACTTCCCTGCGGATTCGAGGTGGAGAACCCGTTCTTCCAAGGCCTTAAGATCAGATTGCAAACGAGCTCCCGAGGGACGTAGCCAGGTCTTGCAGGTCCTTTTTAGTCGGCAGGGCCGCGATCAGGTCCTCTAGCCGCCGCATACGAGAGCGATCTTCCATCTCTGATGCCTCCGATGGTTCCAGCAAAATCGACGACGCCTCACTAGGCCCAGAGGAGCGCGTGGCCGGCATATTCAGGAAAGGCTCCATTGTTCCCGGTAATGGGGTTCGGGGGGTACCCAGTGTCGAGGCGGTCAGCCTCCTGCCTCTTCCTTTCACCATCACCCGTGGATCAGCGGGATTGAAAGCGTATTTATCAGCGTTATGGCCAGAGCTCTAGGCTCACGCAGCTCGGTCTAGGTACATTGTTTTTATGCCATAGGCACCCACAAAAGGGAGGATTTTTGGAAATTCTGCCCCTAAGGTGTTGCTAAACGCGGTAGAATATTTAAAACAGGATACCCATATCTCAAAAATCAAAGATGTTAGAGGCATGAAAATTTTGTATTTACAATCTTCTTGAAAAATAAAAAAAACATGTGTTCTACCATTTTCCAAAACTCCAAGTGTGGGAGTGAAAAAGGGGGTTGGATACATTTATCAGTATACCTATATTTTAAAAACCAAAGATGTTACGGGCGTGAAAATTTGTATTTACAATCTTCTTGAAAAAATTTTTTTTTATCATTTTCCAAAAATCCTAGTTGGGGGGATAAAAAAAAGGGGGTGAATATTAACCCCTTAGTGACCGGGCGATTTTACACAAATCTGTCCTTTAGTGACCGCTGCTGTTTTTACGTTTCTGCGCTGTTAGTGTTTAGGTCAAATTTTCCTCTTACTCGTTTATTCAGCCCACACATATTATACACCGTTTTTCATGCCATTAAATGGACTTTCTAGAAATACCATTATTTCCATCATATCAAATAATTTACTATTAAAAAAAATATGAAATATGATGAAAAAAATGGTAAAAACACACTTTTTCGTAATTTAATCCCCAAAATCTACAACCACCAAAAAAGACCCCGGCTACATAGTTTCAAAATGTTGTCCCGAGACTAGAAATACCCAATTTTTAAATTTTTTTGCTTTTTTAACTCCTTCACTGCCGAGCCAGTTCACCTATGTGCGCTACGCTCATTCTGACCATTTTATGCTAATTATTTTGAGATGAAAGCCTAGGTCCTATTTAACTAAACCCACCAGACAAAAAAAAAAGTTTTTTTTTTTAATTATTTTTTTTATTATTATTTTTAAACCAAACCTGGTCATGTATGATATCATTGGAAAGGCCATGATCAGGCATTTCCAATGATATAAAATATGACAATCTAGCCACCACGGATAAGGAGATAGGGGATCCTTAGGATACCCTTATCTCTACATGGCAGCTAGAGGGTTAACTGGCCCACTGACATCCTCACACATATGGTGAGGTTGTCAGTGGGTGCGGGGGACCTGAAGGCCTGGCTGACATCCAAGATGTCAGCCCCCCTCCAGGTTCGAATCGCATTTTGGCACCAACTAGTGCCGAAACGCGATCCGGCAGCTAAATGGTTAATGCTATACACCGCTGAAAAGGTGAGACTCTCCCCTTTCCAGGAGGTGCAAAAAGCATCTCCCTAGCTTCAATTGTTGGGGAGATAGAGGGCTCCGAAGGAGCCCCCTTCCCCTCCATTGATTTCAATGGGGGTGCCTGCTGATGACATCACCACACAGCATGGTGACATCATCAAGCTCACCGGCCCATGCAAATCAGGAGGGAAGGTTTCCTCCTTGCCAGAACTGTGAGGGATCCAGGAAGGGAGGTAAGTACCGGGTGGGAGGGGGGTTAGGCGCCGCTGACGTACCATGTACGTCCGTGGGTCTAAGGGAGATCCATGGGCAGGATGTACATGGTACATCAGCGGTCCTTAAGGGGTTAAACGGGATACCTATATCTCAAAAACAGAAGATGTTACATCATGAAAATTGGTATTTCGATTCTCCATGAAAAATAAAAAAAAAACATGTATTTTACCACTTTCTTAAAATCCATTGAAGGGGGAAAGGGATGTTAATACTTTTATCAGTATACCTATAATTCAGAAACTGTAGATGTTACAGGTGTGAATATTGGTATTTACAATCTTCTTGAAACCTAATAAACCCCACGTGTTTTACCATTTTCCAAAAATCCAAGTGGGTTGGTGAAAAAGGTGGGGTGACTATTTTAAACATGATACCTATATCTCAAAAACCGGAGATGGTAAAGACGTTAAAACTGCTATTTTAATTCTTCATGAAAAATAAAAAAACATGTATTTTACCATTTTCTGAAATACAGCGAGGGAGGGTGAAGCAGGGGGGGTGAATAATTTTATCAGTATACCTATTTTTTATTTTTTTAAAAAAAAAAGATTTTTCAAGCGTGAACATTGGTATTTACAATCTGCTTCAAAATAAAAATACACATGTTTTACCATTTTCCAAAAATACAATGGGGGTGAAAAAAGGGGGTGATTACTTTTAAACAGGACGCCTATAGTTCAAAAACAGAAGATGTTACAGGCGTCAAAATTGGTATTTTATTCCTCATGAAAAATAAACACAAGTTTTACCATTTTACAAAAATCCAAGTGGGGCTGAAAAAGGTGGGTTACATTTTTTAAACAGGATACCTATATCTCAAAAACTGTAGATGTTACAGGAATTAAAATTGGTGCTTACAATCTTCTTGAAAAATAAAAAAAAAAATGTTTTACCATTTCCAAAAATCCAAGTAAAAGGAGTGAAAAAAGGAGGTGAATACTTTTATCAGTATAGCTATATTTAAAAAAAAAACAAAGATGTTAAAGGCGTGAAAATTGGTATTTACAATATTCTCGAAAAATAAAAAAAAACACGTGTTTTACCGTTTTCCAAAAAATCCAGGTGGGGGGGTGATAAAAGGGGGTTGAATATTTTAAATTCAACCTTTTTTTTACCCAATATGCACTGACTAACGTAAGCAATAAACATTAATTGTTACTTTAAGACAACAACCTGTAAAAATATTAGTACAGTTTCGACAAAATCGAAAGAGATTTTTTTTTTCTTTTAAATACGATTGTAACAAATCCCAAAATCCACACGAGCAAAGCTGCGGTCAAAAGCTAGTTATGCATATATGTGCAAAGCTGTAACTTTGAGAATTTTTTTTCTAAAATATTTAAAAGTCATTAATTCCAATGTTTTTGAATGTGTTGTATCCCGATACGTCACACACATTACCCATCTCATTGGATATTTCCCCCTCAGAGCATGGGACGCAGTCATAGCAGCAGGCGTGATATCCCTCTTGAGGGGCTTTTCTGTATCCTGGGAGGCAACGCTCTGAGCATCTCGAATGTGGAAACTAAAAAGAAAATAAGCTGATATAAAGGCCGGTAACTGTTTCAACTGGGCTAGTAAATCTACTGAGAATGATCATTCTAGGTCGAAAAGCCTGGATGAACAAAAAACAGAAAGTAATGATCTAAAACGGAACCAAAAGATCCAAAAATAATTTTAATGCAGCATATGAATCCACACACTGCTGGGAAACACTTCTCTGAATTATAATAAATGCTAGCGATGTGAAATTTGTTTCGTACCGAATCGATATTCGTACGAAATTTACCATTTTCATGCTACCGAGGGTATCCCGAATCCGAAATGTCGACCACACAAAATATTCGGATCGATTCGAAATTTCGAGTTCTTCAATTTGATATTTCGGATGATTCAAAATTTTGGGTCGATTCGATAAATCGGGTCGATCTGATGATTTGGGTCATTTCGGCGTTTGAATCATTTCGGTGTTTCGGATCATTTCGGGTCATTCGGTTCAGTTGGTTTTTCATTTTTTGCTGCATTATTGTACTGTAGAGGTGCTGCCCGGCAGTGTGTGGATTCATATGCCGCATTATTATACTGTAGAGGTGCTGCCCTTCAGTGTGCGGATTCATATGCCGCATTATTATACTGTAGAGGTGCTGCCCTTTAGTGTGAAGATTCATATGCTGCATTATTATATTATAGAGGTGCTCCCCAGCAGTGTGCTGAATTATATGCTGCATTATTATACTGTAGAGGTGCTGCCCTTCAGTGTGTGGATTCATATGCCGCATTATTATACTGTAGAGGTGCTGCCCTTCAGTGTGCGGATTCATATGCCGCATTATTATACTGTAGAGGTGCTGCCCTTTAGTGTGAAGATTCATATGCTGCATTATTATATTATAGAGGTGCTCCCCAGCAGTGTGCTGAATTATATGCTGCATTATTATACTGTAGAGGTGCTGCCCGGCAGTGTGTGGATTCATATGCTGCATTAATTATACTGTAGAGGTGCTGCCCGGCAGTGTGTGGATTCATATGCTGCATTAATTATACTGTAGAGGTGCTGCCCGAAATGTTGACGACACAAAATTTTTGGATCGATTTCAAAATTTCTAGTTATTCGATTTGATGTTTCGGACGATTCTAATTTTCGGGTCGATTCTATAAATCAGGTCGATCCGATGATTCGGTCATTTCGGTGTTTGAATCATTTTGGTGATTCGGATCATTTCGGGTCATTCGGTTCAGTTGGTTTTTCGTTTTATGCTGCATTATTGTACTGTAGAGGTGCAGCCCGACAGTGTGCGGATTCATATGCTGCATTAATTATACTGTAGAGGTGCTGCCCGGCAGTGTGTGGATTTATATGCTGCATTAATTATACTGTAGAGGTGCTGCCCGGCCGTGTGTGGATTCATATGCTGCATTATTATACTGTAGAGGTGCTGCCCGGCAGTGTCCGGAATCATATGCTGCATTGAAACCTATGGGTTAAAAAGCCTTGTTTCTTTAAAAAAAGTTAAGAAACCTAACATTTCACCCAAAAAATGCTTTAAAAAATCATAAAAGAATAAATAAGTAAAGGAACTTTCATTCTATTGGTAGTAATCTACTTCCCATTCTTAAATAAGCAATATAAAACCAAATAACTCATTAAATAATTAAAAACCAAACTGAACCGAATCACCCAAATGATCCAAATCACCAAATCGCCGAAATGATCCAAACGCCAAAAATGGCCCGAATCGATCCGAAATTTTTAATCAAATCACAGAATCAAAAGGAAAATGGTCTGAAACGACCCGAAACGAAAAAAAAACACCTGGAAAAAACCCCAAAACAAAACGAAATTGTGAGCGGTGCACATTTCTAATAAATGCAGCATATAAATCATACAAGAAAAGTGAAGTGCACACGTGGATTTGAAAAAGACAAACATACCTTGCTTCCTTGCTAGATGGACACATTCAAGGCTTACATTGCCTCCAAAAAAAATACAGCTGGAATACTACAATAAAAATACCAGCCGGTACCAAAATAATCCCATAGGTTTCAATGTTAAAAAAAATCCCAGTGTATATTAAATATTTATTAAACTGTTTATTGTTTTCACCTGCAGCAATAAGCAATTTTGTTTATTTTTTAGGAATTTTTCTGCATTTTTCAGGAATTTTTGGGTTAAAGTTTAGGTTTCCTAATTTATTTAAAATAAATTAGGCTTTTTCCACCATAAGTTTCAATGATAAAAAAAATCCCTATGTTTGCTAAATATTTATTAAACCGTTTATTATTTTCACTTGCAGCAATTTTGTTTTTTTATTTTCTTATGATTTGTTTGGGCATTTTTCAGTATTTTTTTGGGTTGATTTTAAGGTTTCATAATTTATATTAAATGTAATGATGAGGCGTGTTTTTTTCTTTGCTGTATGCGGCTGTACTATTTTCTCACAGTCTGTCTGCGTTCAGCAATGAATTGGATGCATACATTGTGTCAGAACTGTGGACAGCTCTGAGTGAGCCTTATCCATGGTCCTGTGTCCTGACTCAAGTCCTGAGTTCTGACTGAAAGTGAAACATAGTAAACTATCAGGGTTATTCAAAGAAAGGTGAAACTTAGGAGAATGACTGGAGAAGTGAAAATGTAAAAGTTCCCTGTCCTGTGCTGGATAAGCATTGCATTGTGAAGTTCTGCACCCTCCATATGCCAATGCAGTAGGATGTTCTATACAGAGAGGGGCATTAATGAATGCAGGAGGATGTCCCTCTCTGTATAGAACACCCTATTGCATTAATATATACGGAGAGGGGTATAAATAGTGGAGGATGTTCTATACAGAGGGGGACATTAATTAATTCAGGAGGATGTTCTATACATTATACAGAGAGTGGTATTAATGCAGGAGGATGTTATATACATTATAAAGAGAGGGGTATTATTAATGCAGGAGGATGTTATATACATTATAAAGAGAGGGGTATTAATTAATGCAGGAGTATGTTCTATACATTATACAGAGGGGGGTATTAATTAATGCAGGAGGATGTTCTATACATTATACAGAAAGGGGTATTAATTAATGCAGGAAGATGTTCTATACATTATACAGAGAGGAGCATTTTTTGAGCCCTTTAAATCCAGTGTCTATGAGTGCTGAGATAGGCTGCTTGTTACATTATCTCTCAGTACAATGTACCAGGCTCAGATGTTACAGTAACTGACTGCTGCTCATCACAGCGCTCAGAGTTTTACTAAAATAAGGAAATAACATTGTTATAACCTTTTATATATAAAAATATTATTTACTAGTTTTACTGAAACTCTGAGCGCTGTGATGAGCAGCAGTCAGTTACTGTAACAGCTTTGCCTGACACATTGTGCAGAAAGTGAGAGATACTGTAACAAGCAGTCGATCTCAGCCCTCTGGGGAGCCACCACTACAATATTAATTGTATCTGCTGGTTTTCAGATGAACGAAATTTGTTTTCATACTAAAGAACTGAAAGCAAATTTCTTTAGCAACTAAATAAATTGCGTTTTAGGATGAATCCATTCGTTCAAAACAAACGCTCTCCATTAGTGTCTGACTTTTAACACCAACCGTAGGACCCCATGTTTATTGTATACAATAGTATGGACAAAGCAATTGGTGGAATACATAAAAGAATAAGAAGGAGGTCAGAGCAATAACCAAACAGTATGATAGGGTAATGCAGGCAGGTATGTAGATATCAGGTAAACAAAGACTGGAGCAGCTCTCAATTACAGACTCAATCAGTTAGTGGTGCGGGGAATGGGACTAGAGTAGGATTGTTGTCTTTAAAAAGCCCCCTGTATAAGGTGTCGTGGGGTGGGAAAGTGAAGGAGGTTCCCTTTATCGAACTGCACCATTTTGCCTTTTAGCTTTGGGTAGGGAAGCCATTGCCAACAAAATCAGGCAGAGAATAGGGTTGGGAATCTGGTATATTTGGTGTGGAGGTCAATGAAAGGGTTTTAGCATGGTAAGTCACTGACTACAGTGAGACAGAGGAAGGTTCATGGAAAACAGAGTACTGGGATTGGGAGATGGGAATACAGAAGTTTAAAATAAATAGAGTAGGGGAGGAAAGAAGAGATTGTGTCCCCTGCGGCCCTGGTCACTCCTCCATAGGAGGGAGGGAAGGGTGCTTAAGCTAAGGTCCTTGCCTAGATTCTCAGAGTGGAAGGGAGGGAAGCCCTCAGTCTGCTATGTGCCTAGTCCTAAAAAGATCTATCCACACAAGGTTAGGTGAGCAAAGGTTGGGGAGGTGACTGCCTCTAGCCACGAACACCACACCTCTCAAAGAGTTCCATGCAATCATGTAATACCACTGTTCATTGAAGCATCGTTACCATATGCACAGTTTTGACATCTACCTCTTGATGCAAGGGGAGGGTCCTTTTCAGATTGGGGCTAGACAGAGACACAGCATCGTGCAAATGCTGGAGATCAGATTAGGTTTGATGCACATAAGCTGCACTAGTGGGTGTGGTCAGTTATGTAGGACAGTCCAAGGGTTTGGGGGCAGATGCATCAATATTTTTGACAGCAGACAGAGTTGTTTCCAAATATTACTTCAAGAGATTTTTTTCAGTTGACTTCCAATCTATAACAAGATTGTGAAGTTGGGACTATGGATGGTCCGAAATAACAGGACATGTAGTAGAAGTAATGACTGAACTGGCCACACTCTTTCACCGGCTCCACTCAGACTGAGCATCAAGGAAAGTGATTCTTTCACCTCTTCGCTGGTGTGATGTAGGGTGGCCATGTGTAAACAACTGATCATGAGCCTTTTCTGACTGTTTAATTCAAACCAATGAACCAATGAAAGGAGCTCCAGAGAAAGAGCTCTATAATTGGTTGAAACCAAAATTTAACAAGGATTTCTTTTTGAGAGCATTCCTAGTTAAATAATCTCAGTAGCCACAGAAGAAGGTTCTGCCTGTATGATGTGATTAGATTAACGTTTAATATGGTAATTCCAAACAAGAAAAAATATTCAAGAAAACCACATAACGGCATATTAATCACTTAATGGTGGTGGCACGGTTTGCTTTAAATGTGTAAAAAAAAAATTCTGCTGTTTTACCTTGACCTTCGCATGACCTTGTGGAGGATAAAGAATGGAGATGCAGGGGTCCAAAGAACCGCCTCTGCATGCATCCGTAAAACCGCCGAAAAACAGCCAAATCGATCTGAAAAAATG
This sequence comes from Leptobrachium leishanense, assembly GCA_009667805.1. Taxonomy (NCBI): domain Eukaryota; kingdom Metazoa; phylum Chordata; class Amphibia; order Anura; family Megophryidae; genus Leptobrachium; species Leptobrachium leishanense. The sequence continues at coordinate 532,114,227 of CM019063.1, read as the reverse complement.
CAGAAAAACACTGAATCGCTCCAAAAAAAGCCGACGACCTGCCAAACAGAGCCCGGCCAGTCGCTGTTAAAAGCTGACAAGCCGACAAACAGGGATAAAATAAAAAAAATCTGCAACTTTTAAAATGCGTCTGCAAAAAAAAATACTGCATGAAAATGACATATAAGGTCCTATGAATAATAATAAAAAGGTCTTGTCACAGAAAGCCGTGTGACTGCGGCCCTTGAGAAGTATGCGGGCTAGCCTCCTGCCTATGAATTATGGATCAAGGGGCTATCTGGGGCATAACAGGCGGAATACCCCACTGTTACACCGGCCTAAGCTATTTTCAACCTAACCGGACCATGTGTTGTAGATTTCGGGGAAGCTGGCAGTTACTCAGCGGGAAGAACCGGGAGCCACGGCTATGGAACTATATGAGAACTATGAGAAAGTGACTTCTTCCCTAACGTGTTTATTCTTATTATTTCACTGGGCAAAGAGAGGACCCCCCCCTCACGGAAAACCATATATATGAATAGTGATGAGCCGAACACCCCCCGTGTTCGGTTCACATTCGAACTCGAACATTTTCAAAAGTTCGAGTTCGAACTCGAACCGAACTCAGTTCAAGTCAATGGGACTCAAAAGTTAGATTTCAAGAGGGCATATATGCTAGATATTTGCCATAAAAGGTGTATGGGGGTCCGGGAAGTGCCATAGGGGACAGGAAACCAGGACAAAAGAAAAAGTTTTAAAGGAACAGTGAGTTTTCCATGAAATAAGGGTTAAAAATAAAAACTAAAAATTCCTTCAAATATCGTGGTCCCCATAACCAGCCCGTGAAGTGGCGGATTTGTAGGATGTATAGAAAAATTTAAAAACAAAACAAATTACATTTCAAATGACAGTAAATCTATTCCTTTAATCTATTCCAAAATCTATTATTTTAATCTATTCATAAGCAGCTGCTTGGGGCGGCAGCCTGTATGAAAAGACATTTTAGGACACGCAGAAAAAGTTTAGTGATTTTTTGGCTAAATTATGATGAAACTAATGCACGCTTTGGATGAAAGTAATGATGGTGCTTAAAAATTGGGCCTTAATGTCGGCAACAGTGCCTTCAGACCGTAACCCCTCTGTGGTATTGTGGAAGAGTGCAGGGTTGGACCCTGCGGTCCAAAAAATTTAAATGATATAAATCTGGTACAGGCGTCAGTGCAGCCAAATATTGTGCCTTTCATTGCAGAAAGTGCCTTCACACCGTAACCCCTTTGTGGAAGTGTGGAAGAGTTCAGTGGTGGAGGTTTTGTGAATGCAGAAGACATCCCCGATCTATTCTGTTACGTCAGCATCAGGGGATTGATAGCTGCTGATCCAGGACTGATTCATTTTTATAAATGTCAGCCGGTCTACAGAGTCGGTGGACAGATGCACTCTTTTGTCTGTGACAATACCTCCAGCGGCACTGAACGTTCTTTCAGAAAGCACGCTGGATGAAGGGCAACCTAGTAGCTGCATAGCATATTGGCTAAGTTCTGGCCAGTGATCCAATCTCAGCACCCAGTAAGCCAGTGGATCATCTGCTGGAAAGGTATCGAGGTCTGCCCTTGCCCCTAGGTAAAAATATTGGAAAAGGCATCAGTCAAGAGGCCCCTTTCACCGCTCTTCCTCTGATCAACCACAGCCTCAGAAGCACCGGTGTCATCACTTAACATACCAGTGCCTGGAAAGGTGTTACACAAGTGTCGCTTTAGAGCGTCCTCAAGTTTTTTCATCCTAGGGAAGGCCTCCCTCTGTGTGGGCACGATGAGCTCTACAACTTTACCCTTGTATCGTGGATCAAGAAGGATTGCCAACCAGTAATGATCCATCTCCTTGAAAGCACAAATCCTGGGGTCCTTTACCAGGCTTTGCAGGATAAGGGAGTCCATGCAGCGTAGGTTGGAGGTGGCATTAGCTTCCGAGTCTTCCTGGTCAATGAGGATGACCCTATAGTGCACTTCCTCCTCCCAGCCACGTACTAGTCCTTGGGTTTCTGGGCACACAAAACCCTCCCTAGAGGAGTCCCCACCTTCAATGCCCCCAATACTTAAATATTCCTCCTCCTCCTCATCTTCCTCTTGTCTGATCTGAGGACCCACAGGAAAGCTGTCTGTGGAAAGACTGGGCCTTGAGAGCTAGGGAAGGCCTCCTCTTCCTCCCGCTGCTCTGCCTCTAGTGCCACATCTATAATCCCCCGCAGAGTGCGCTCCAGCAGGAACACTAAAGGAATTGTGTCACTGATGCATGCACTGTCCCTGCTCACGATCCTCATTGCCTCCTCAAATGGTGACAGTACAGTGCATTTATCCTTGATCATCAGCCACTGCGGGGGGAAAAGAAACCAAGTTGACCTGAACCTGTCCTTGTGCCATACTCACACAGGTACTCATTGATGGCCCTCTGCTGCTTGTGCAGATGCTACAGAATTGCTAATGTCGAGTTCCACCTGGTGGGTATGTCACAGATCAGACGGTTTGTGGGAAGGTGGAATTCTCTTTGAATTTCTGCCAAGCAAACGCTTGCTGGGAATGACCGTCTGAAGTGACTGCAGACCTTTCTGGCCTGGCTGAGAAGCTCTGCCAGCCCTGGGTACCTGGTTAGGAAACGCTTTACCACCAGATTTAGGATGTGTGCTAGGCATGGTACATGCGTCAACTTACCCTGTCGTAGGGCGGAGAGAAGGTTGCTGCCATTATCACAGACGACCATTCCCAGCTGAAGCTGGTGTGGTGTTAACCATCTCTGCACCTGCCCCTGCAGAGCTGACAGAATTTCTGGCCCGGTGTGGCTCCTGTCCCCTAAACAAACCAGCTCAAGCACAGTATGGGATCGTTTTGCTTGAGCCATTGCGTAGCCCCTGCCATGCGTCGGTTTAACTGCCACTTCGCCAGAGATGGAGGAGGAGTAGGAAGAGGAAGAGGTGGTGGAGCAGACAGTTCTCATACAAGCAGCTTTCTGGAGGCGTGGTGGATGAACAAGCTCCAGCACAGAGCCCTGTCTTGGATCCATCCCAGCTGCAAGCAGAGTTACCCAGTGTGCCGTGAAGGAAATTTAACGGCCCTGTCCATGCTTGCTGGACCACGTGTCTAAAGTCACATGCATCTTGCTGCTGACTGTCTTTCCCAATGACTCCATAACATTGTGTTCCGCATGCTGGTATAGTGCTGGAATGGCCTTGCGTGAAAAGAAATGGAGTTTTGGAACCTGCCACTGTGGTACAGCACATTCAGAAAATTCACAGAAGGAAGCAGAGTCCACCAGCTGGAAAGGCAGCAGCTGCAATGCGAGTAATTTTGCTAAGCTGACATTTAGACGCTGTGCTTGGGGATGGTTGGGACTATATTTTTTCTTGCGCTGGAGCAGCTGGAGCAACATAATCTGACTGCGTAAATCTTCAGCTGATGGGATGCTGTTACATTGTGAGGAAGGACCTGGTACATCCATTACTGTAGCATCATCCCTGTCAGTGGAGGTTGGAGATAATGACATGGCAGGACATATAGTGGGGATAGAGAGAGGTGAGGAGGACCACCTATGCAAAGTTTTGCGCCAATGGGATGGGTAGCAGGTGGTCATATGTCACCTCAAGCACATGGTACCCAAGCGTCCGGTGTCTTTCCCATGCTTGATCCTCATCTGACATAGATTACAAATAGTAACGGTGCGGTCTTCTGCACATTTCTTAAAGAACTCCCAGACAGCAGAGTTCCTGGATGTGTGCTTAGAGACAACAGCGCTCTGCACCTGAGCAACTCTGACATCTGATGCCTTGGACTGGCTAGTGCTACGGTTGGTCATAGAAGACTTTGTGCTTCGTGTTTGTTGTGCCTCCTCCTCACTTGACTCCTCTGTTCGATCAGGCACCCAGGTGGAGTCAGTGACATCATCATCATTGTCATCATCCCTATCTCTTCGTCACTGGAGCCAACTTGGCAGTATGCTGCAGCTGCTGGGGCAACATGAGTGCCAGTTATTTGTGTGTAATCATTGGCACCCCCTTCCTCTAGGTTGATTATACTCCCTTCCTCAACCTCAGAGATTGAATCAGAGCACTGTAGTTGCTGTGCATCCTCAATCAGCATGTCACTGTCATTGTAGACAAACTATTCAGCTCACTCCTCCGTGTGTGATCGTGAGGCTACGGCAGGAGTAGCTGTGGACATGGAGGCTGCATTAGATGCTTTGGCAACTGAGGTGGACTGTAAAGCAGTACAAGCCTGGCTGGCAGAGGACTCGGAGGACTCGGATGGCCTGGTTAGACAATCCACCAAATCCTCTATTTGTTGCTGCTGCTGCTTAAGACGGCCAGCACCAGTTATATTGGACAAGCGTGCCCCTGCATAGGATGCACCACGTCCATGATGACCAGAGGCACAGCCTCCCGACACAGAGGCTGCTTGCCCTCTTATCTGTATCTGGTAGCGTCTGCCTGTCCTTTTTGGTCTTTCTGACATGATGAGTGATATATAGATTAAAGATATACAGAACTCTGATTCAACTCTGGTATAAAGATTAAAGATTCCCAGAACTCTGGTATAACTCAGTGACACACCCTGATAGCTGGCAGCCAGTGACAAGACACAGATTACAATTCCCAGAAACCTCCTATAAATCGGTGAGACCCCCTGATGGGTGGCAGTGACAAGACACAAATTACAATTCCCAGAAACCACCTATAAATCAGTGAGACCCCCTGATAGGACCCCCTGATAGCTAGCAACAGTGACATGACACAGATTACAATTCGCAGAAATCTGCTAGAAGTATGTAGGACCCCCTGATAGCTGGCAGTGAGAAGATACAGATTACAATTCCCAGAAACCTCCTATAAAATCAGTGAGACCACCTGATGGGTGGCAGTGAGAACACACAGATTAGAACAATTCCCAGATATTTTGTATAAATGACTGAGCCCCAAAATAGTTGGTGGCAGTGAGAACACAAAGATTAGAACAATTCCCAGATATTTTGTTTAAATGAGACCACCCAATAGCTGCTGGCAGACTGGCAGTGAGAACACACACTAACAGAACAATCTCCTCTCAAAAAACACGTGCTGGGGGCTGTGTGAAGGCTTACAGTATATAGTGTGCTGCGGGACTTAGCTCTGTGAGCCTATGATTGGGCAAAATTTGCCCAATCAGGACTCTGAGCCGTGATTGGCATAGTCTTGCACCTGTCTTGCACCTAAACTGTGGTCAGGTGCAGGCTGTAGCCAATTACAAGCTTCAGGCCAGTGGAAAAGTGCATTTTGGTCCATTGTGGGCGAACATGCTGCAAACACGTGGTAATGTTCGAAGTTTGCAATCATACGAACTGGCGATGTTCGAAGCGAACTCCGAACACATTGAACCAAACAGCTCATCCTTATATACGAAGCCCAAAATATCGCTGGGTTTCCCTGTGGCTCCTTCTGTTAAGAACTATTGTGTTCCCTTCCCCCCAGCCGGAATCCTGGAATTAATTGCGGTCATTCCCGACTGACTCCTTCAGGTTACCTGATGTGACAGGACACGCTTTCACTGTGCGACTTGGAGGGGGCTGTGCGCTAGCCTCCTGCCCAGAGACTATGATCCATGAAAGAGGCTATTGGGGTAACTGGTGGACCCTTTAGTTAACTGGCAGATATAGAAAACAGTGAAAAAGAAATATATTTAAAGATTTCTAATGTCTGTGTGTTATGCCCTTGTGTATTTATTGTATAGTCTTTGCTGTGTATTTTGCGTACATTCCCTCAATTATCTAACCCTTCCCTGTATAGTGTAGATCTCTGTATTAGTACCTGCGCTCTCTAATGTGGAAATTCTCTCAATAAGAAATTCCTTTTGTTTTACCTGCCTTCTCCCTCCCACTTCTCCTCCTAGGAAATCCCATTGTCCATTGTTTGAAGGTCCTGTGCAGCTATTTGCTTGATTGTATGCAAATGATGTTGGTGGTTGACTGTATCTGTGATGTTATCTGTTGGGTGTAAGCATGAAGGGAGTTGTTCTTGCCTGTGTATCTCTGTGCTTGTGTAATAAACAGTCAGTTCTATTCTGACCAAGCTTGAAGTCACAACTCATGTTTTGGGGTAGCAGCCATCATCTGCTTGCTGTGCCAATGAAAGGCTCCAGGTCTACAGCTTCGGCTTATTTCTGGGGGACGCTAGCCAGGCTCTCTACGTGCACCTGTCCTTAAGCGGCAGCTAAGGTACTGGAGAAAGGCGTGAGAGTCACGAGAACCTGGGTGTCCAGCAAGGAAGCAGCATTGGGCAGATGTGACCCTGCCCGGGCACGGAGCTCTGTTACACTGGTGGCAGCTCATGGGATGCTTCCTACAGTCTAAGGACATCCAAACCATCACCGGGATTTGATATCCAGACTAGAGAAGCAAGCAGAAGATGGCAGCAGTCACAGGAGAAGCATACTGGGAGAGGTTGCAAAAGGTCCAAACCATTATGAACCTGTAACAGAGGCGACTCAGCTGAACTGGGCCGATACAGCACGTTGGCTTCTCTGGCACGATGCGCTGTGCAGAGAGCAGCGCTGCCAGAACCAGATCCTCCCCTCATCCCAAGAAAGGTACCTGAAGAGTATAGAAGTGCGTGAGGCATTTGTGGATAAGCAACGCCACAAGAATGGTCTGACTGTTCTGGCTTGTCTGGTCTATGAAGAGACACGGCTGGAGGAGAGCTACGAAGCCCTCCAATGTTATGCAGCCCAGATGAGAACGGAGAGTGTGGACAATAACAGCCCGACAGAAGGCTTTGGCTACGGCGACCCGGGACTGTTGTTCGTGAAAATGTCCAGAGATCCAGATTTTGGAGATGATAAGGAGTGGAGATGGGAAGCGATTGCAGAGTACAGAGAAAACCTGCTAAACCTCTCTGACGTGTGGTGGATACAAGACGACTTGGAGTCGTTAGCCAGCAAGTAGTGGAAGCTGGAGAAATCATACAAGAGACTGCTAGACCTCGGTCAGCAGGTAAGCCAGGTTCACCATGAAAAGCTTTGCACAGAGAAGCAGACAGAGGAGCTGCCAATAGTGCAGAATGCCTCCTCTCTTCGGGCAGCAGAGGATTTTTGCCCTACAATGGTGGATGGACTGCGGTCTCCACCGATGTGACCCAGAGGGATGTTTATGCACTGTTGAGGGAGGATTGCCTTGCGACAGTGGGCGAGACTAAAGATCCCACTAGCAATTTACTGAGATGTGTGGCAGATGGCCCCCAGTGTGCTCCCAGCCAAGGAGGGCTGGGGGGAGCTTGAAGGCCTTGATGTGTCTGGGCCAGCTATAGACTCTGGTGTTGTCGAGGAGACTGGAACCTTTCCCATAGCACTGTCAGGATTTGAGACATTTGCTGCTGATTTCCAAGCTATGATGTCGCCAAAGCCTGTGAGCAGGGAAGACAGCTTGCTGGAGTTGGTGATTCCCGAGAGCAAAACTGTTCCTCCAGGTGAAATGCTGGCGTCAGAGCATGGTGCAGCCAGACCCTGCTGGCATTTGTATGGCCTGAATCTCTGGGGAGAGGAAAACAGTCCCATACTGCCAGCGTTGCTCTACACAGCTCCAGGTGTGGAGCCAGCAGCGGAGCAGAGCGGGCTTCAGGAAGGGGAGGAAGTCTGCCTCCCTCCCCAGCATCAGACAGGGCTCCAGCGTGAGGATGGCCCCTTAACTGAGCAACAGCATGCTGCTGACCCCTTTACCCAGGCGGTAGAGGATGCTTACTATGGGATTACAGAAGGGATGGAGAAATCTAAATGTGTGCCCCCTGGATACTGGGCAGTAGGTGCAGATCACCAGCCACCCCACATTCTCCCCAGCAGCAGCAACCTCCTACAGAAGAGGCCGGGGTTGGCTGGGTGAGTGACCTGTGCTCAGTTGTGACTCTTTATGGGCATTTCTTTAGCAGTGAGACAAGAAAGACTTTAATAGACATGTGCATTTGTTTTAGTACTAAAACGATTTAGTCTGAATTTTGAGATAATTTTGTTTTCGTTTGACTCAAGAGATACGAAACTGCTCAGTACAAAAAACGAAAGAAACTAAAGGAAAATGCACTACATTTTAGTTTCAGTCCTTTTTGTAATATTACATTGATGAGTGAAGGAGACCAGCAATGAAGAGCGCGACATCGCAAAGCTACAGAAAAAGTTTATATGTGTAATCCATCCCGACCTCTACCCGAATATCTGACAGTGATAGAGCTCCAGAAAACTCACTCGCAGCACAGACAGCCAGCACAGGAGAGGAAACCTTTACTTAACCCTTGCATGTCTATGAGACAGAAAAGATTATAAAAGAAGCTGGAGAATGAAAACATTCAAATAAATCACACTGAAATCTAATGAGAGAGGAGGGCTGGATAGTAAAAACCCCTTTATAACAAGCAGCGCTGGGAGAAAAGAGGGACTTCATAAAATGTGTGTTATCTCCCCTCCCGCTCTGCATAATAGGGGCTTAGGTCTGATACATTTTATATTATCCAGGAGCACTATCCCACTTTCCTCATCTATAATACATGTTTTATATAAAGTCCCTCTCCTCTCCCAGTGCTGCTTGTTATAAAGGGGTTTTTACGTCTGATACATTTCGCATCCAGCTCTCACAGTTACTCTGTCATTATGAGCCTTCAGTGTGGTTTATTTGAATGTTTTCCCTGGATTTAAAGTGCTTTATTTTATTATAAAAATTAATTTGCGCCAGTCATCTCTTCTCTGAGCTTTCAGACCGATTTACGTTAATATTTTCCCTCTCCCTTGCTTTTATAATCCTGTCTGTCTCCCCCACAGAGATACAAAGTTTAAGTAAAAGTTCCCTGTGCTGGATAAGCATTGCATTCCGAAGTTCTGCACCCTCCACATGCCAATGGAGTATGCTGTTCTCTTCTGTACAGAGAGGGGCATTAATTAAGGCAGGAGGATGTTCTATACATTTTACAGAGAAAGGGATAAATTGAGGAGGATGTTCTTTACAGAGAGGGACATTACTTCAGGAGGATATTCTATACATTATACAGAGAGGGGTATTAATTAATGCAGGAGGATGTTCTATACATTATACAGAGAGGAGGTTTTTTTTCCCTTTAAATCCAGTGGCTGTGAGAGCTGAGATAAGCTGCTTGTTATATTATCTCTCAGTACAATGTATTAGGCTCAGCTGTTACAGTAAGTGACTGCTGCTCATCACAGCGCTCAGAGTTTCAGTAAAACAAGGAAATAATATTGTTTTAACCTCTTATATATAAAAATATTATTTACTAGTTTTACTGAAACTCTGCGCGCTGTGATGAAACTCTGAGAGCAGTCAGTTACTGTAACAGCTTTGCCTGACACATTGTGCTGAGAGTGAGAGATACTGTAACAAGCAGCAATCTCAGCCCTCTGAGGAGCCACTGCAATAGTAAGTGTATCCGCTGGTTTTCGGATGAATGAAATTAGTTTTCATACTAAAGAACTGAAAACAAATTTCTTTAGCAACTAAATAAATTGTGTTTTAGGACTAATCCATTAGTTCAAAATTAAATTTTGTCTTGTGCACATGTCTAGACTTTATGGCTGACTAACCTGGAAATCAACCTGTTTTGGGTCGTCTCCCAGGTTAGTCTCCTGCAAAGGAGGGAGATATGTGACAGGACACGCTGTCACTGTGCGACTTGGAGGGGGCTGTGCGCTAGCCTCCTGCCCAGAGATTATGGCCCATGAAAGAGACTATTGGGGGAACTGGTGAACCTTTTAAATATATTTGGTTTTCACTGTTTTATATATCTGCCAGTTAACTAAAGATTTCTGATGTCTGTGTGTTATTCCCTTGCGTATTTATTGTATAGTCTCTTGTTGTTTATTTTACGTACATTACCTCAATTATCTAACCCTTCCCTGTATAGTGTAGATCTGCATATTAGTACCTGCTCTTTCTATTGTGTAAATTCTCTCTATAAGAAATTCCTTTTGTTTTACCTGCCTTCTCCCACCCCGTTCTCCTCCTAGGAAATCCCATTGTTTGAAGGTCCTGTGCAGCTATTTGCTTGATTGTATGCAAATAGAATTGGTGGTTGATTGTATCTGTGATGTTATCTGTTGGGTGTAAGCATGAAGGGGGTTGTCCTTGCCTGTGTATCTCTGTGCCTGTGTAATAAACAGTCATTTCTATTCTGACCAAGCTTGAAGTCACGACAAATGTTTTGGGGTAGCAGCCATTGTCTGCTTGCTGTGCCAATGAAAGGCTCCAGGTCTACAGCTTCGGCTTATTTCTGGGGGACACTAGCCAGGCTCTCTACGTGCACCTGTCCTTAAGTGGCAGCTAAGGTACTGGAGGAAGGCGTGAGAGTCACGCGGAGAACCTAGGTGTCCAGCAAGGAAGCAGCATTGGGCAGATGTGACCCTGTCCGGGCACAGAGATCTGTTACACCTGAGTTCAGGCACTTAGACCTCAAAGGACTCCCTGAACTGATTAGATAAAAGATCTAAGTGCCTAGGCTTTAACGGAGTTAGAGCAATGACGTGTGGTGAGTGACTGGTGATTCACTGACTAGTATCAGAGCCAGATATACATGGGTTATGTAGATTCAGGTTCAGTGCTCCCCAGCAACTGGCTGCTGTCAATGCTCCCCATAGGGTTCCCACCTGTCCGGTTTTCACCCCGACCATCCGTTTTCGAGTCATGTGTACGGGTTTCAGATCACCTGCCACCCGGACACATGACTCGGCTCAGACGGACCACGTGCTGCCCGCATCCCTCATACGCCTGTGCTGCCTCTACTGAATGTTTTCACTCGCACGCTGGCTTAGTGTGAGTGAGAGATAAATGCTCCTCCGATCTTCTGCTGACAGGTGGGGGTGGTCTGGTCACATGGTGTGGTGGGGTGTGTGACGTCTCTACCACTTCCTCCCCACTCTGCCAAGTCCACATGCTCCTATCAGCTGCATGCTCCCGCTCACAGGGACCGCACCATGTGCTTTCACTCATTGGGAGAGACTGGCAGACGAGCTGTGGGAGAGCAGCATCTGTCTGCTCTGTGCTGTGCTGTGCCTGCAAGCTGCTGGATTGGATCATCTAGAGCAGTGTTTCTCAAGTGGTGGGTCGAGACCCAAAAGAGGGTCGCGACCAGGGGCAGACTGGGTCACGGGGCAAATGCCCCCAGGCCTCTAATGCCTGGGACCTGCTGATGCATCTTACCTGTGGCAGCGGGTCCCAGGCAGCGCGACTCTTTTCTGAATGTTCCCAGGTGCCACCTGGGACCAGCTGCATCAGGTAAGATACTCTGCAATAATTAGGTGGGAGGGAGAATCTGTAATGGGAGGTGTGGGGTGGGACTCAGTGACTGTTGGCACGCTCTGTACTCCCAACACCAGGATCCACTGTGCACAATGCACAGCTCAGTGAAGCAACGTATATTTATATAGGCCAGTCTCCCATGGAGGCTTTTTTTGAATGGCTTGGACCAATGGTGCTTTCCCACTGGTACAAGCTATTCCATTGCTCTTCAGTGTCTCTGAGGCACTGAAGAGCGTAGGTTCAGGAAGTAGGCAGCACCAGACGTTGCAGACTTCTCAATCTCTTGGCCAGCTTGAGTTTATGTGATTAGCGTAGTATTCAGTTATGCAAATTGCGAAGTCTCAGGGAGGGCAGGCTGCTGTGAAAAATAATGTGCGCAGCGGCAGAGACAGATGGCGGGGGAGCGCGGAGCAGATGAGCTTGTTAAGGTTTTTATAATATTTTATTATTCATTCAGTAGTGATTTAAATTAGGTAGTATTTTTTGATTGTTAGCACCCACCTTGGAGCTGCCACGGGAAAGTCCTCACTCCTAGGACCAAATCAAGTATCCAAAAAATAATTCCAGCATACGGCAGTATTCGTCAATTAGAATTTATTCCATCACCAAAAATAGAACAACGTTTTGACCTGCAACCAGGTCTTTGTCAAGTCTTGACAAAGACCTGGTTGCAGGTCAAAACGTTGTTCTATTCTTGGTGTTGGAATAAATTCTAATTGACGAATACTGCCGTATGCTGGAATTATTTTTCGGATACATTATTTAAATTAGAGCTGGTTTGTCTACCATCACTCCAGACTTTGAGACACTTAATAAGGGAAAACTGGGGATGCTTCATGCTCTTAAGTTCTAATTAATTTCATAGACACATACTCTTCACCTTTCCAACCTGGTATAAGGATGAGCTGTTCGGTTCGATCAGTTCGGAGTTCGATTCGAACTTTGGCCGAGCGCAAGTTCGAACTTTGAACTTTTTGGTGTGTTCGGTTCAAGTTCGAAAAAAAAAAAATTAAGGTATAAAAAATGCTTACAAAATACAAAAAAATCTAGAAATAAAGAGACTTTTACTGCAGAATATAATAAGCAACAGTTTATTAGATATTGAATTAAAAACTAATGTCTACGTGCAAAGATTCTCACCTCTAAATGACCTGTGTTCTCAAACGGCGTAAACAACAGGTGTTAATTAGTGTTGTGCTTTTAATTAGTCTGGTCTGATGAATTTGATACATTGTTAGAGACTGAGTGTTTGGTGTCTCCTGATCTGAACATGTATCAAACAACACCTGTGCTTCTGAGAAGTGTTAATTTCTCTACTAAATCTTCCTCTGATATGCGGTTTAACCCCTTAGCTAATTTTTACCGCTTTCGCTCATCATGTTTAAACGCGATTTGAAGCCACATTTTATTAAATGACCCAGACATATTAGGTATCGTTCTTTCCGTCAGACTCCGCAGATTCATAATATATCATTTTTATATGTATACGTCATGTCCTGCCTGTATATTATGACAAAAAATGCAATAAAAATTGAATTTTTAATCCTCTGCAGTGTGTAAAGTCTTTTTTTTTCAAATTTTAGCACATGAGCGTTTGCGGTTATGTTTTCTATGGGGTGCACTTGCACAAAAATTAGAAATGAGGACTTGTTACATTTTGTTGGGGGAAATTACGTGATTTATAGCAAACACACCCCATAGAAAAAAATCATTAGTGCAGCATCATTGTTCACATTATAATTGAAATGTGCACAAAATTGCTGCATTAATAAAAATAACATACAAAAAAAATACATGTTTTTATCTACATTTTTTTTTTTACTTTATACCTGGTCATGTTGGGTATCATGCTCAGGCCTTTCGATTGACACCCTCCATGACCCCCTAGCTGCCACAGTTCTGGAGATATCAGGGTTCAAATGAACCCCCTATCTCCACCAGGGGATTCCAGGCAGCTAGGGGTTCCCCGGCTATCTGACGTCATCACGCTATGCGTGATGACGTCAGGCAGTGAGGGGGGACCCGGGGGTTGAGCCGCCATCCAAGATGGCGGCCCCCACCGGAGCTAGGCTGTACTTCGGCACCGCAAGGCATCTCTATACACAGCCCCATCAGCATCTCTATACACAAACAGCATCTCTATACACAACCCCATCAGCATCTCTATACACAAACAGCATCTCTATACACAACCCCATCAGCATCTCTATACACAGCATCTCTATACCCAGCCTCACAGCATCTCTATACACAGCCCCATCAGCATCTCTATACACAGCCTCACAGCATCTCTATACACAACCTCACAGCATCTCTATACACAAACAGCATCTTTATACACAACCCCATCAGCATCTCTATACACAAACAGCATCTCTATACACAACCCCATCAGCATCTCTATACACAAACAGCATCTCTATACACAACCCCATCAGCATCTCTATACACAACCTCACAGCATCTCTATACACAACCCCATCAGCATCTCTATACACAGCCTCACAGCATCTCTATACACAACCTCACAGCATCTCTATACACAGCATCTCTATACACAACCCATCAGCATCTCTATACACAAACAGCATCTCTATACACAACCCCATCAGCATCTCTATACACAACCCCATCAGCATCGCTATACACGGCATCTCACGGCATCTAAGGACGCTGAAGTCAGAATGCCACGGGACCCCGGACAGAGAAGTGAGTATCTCAGCCAGCGGTCCCGCAAAGCTGTTGACGTGTGGGACACTTCCTCCTCAGCATACAGCGGGAGTAACTGAGGATGTGTCCCACACGTCGTCAACAGTGAAGGGGTTAAAAACTTTTTGTCCTGGTTTCCTGTCCCCCAGGGCACTACCCGAACCCGGACATTGTGTTTAAATGTTTCTATACATCCTAGAAATCCGCCACTTCACGGGCAGGTTATGGGGACCTCCTAGGCACGATATTTGAAGGAATTTTTCGTTTTTATTTTTAACCCTTATTTCATGGAAAACTCACTGTCCCTTTAAAAACATTTTTTTTTTTTACTTTTTGTCCTTGTTTCCTGTCCCCCAGGGCACTACCCGGACCCCCATACACCTTTTATGGCAAATATCTAGCATATATGCCCTCTTGGAGGGCACTCTTAAAATCTAATTTTGAGTCCCATTGACTTGCATGGAGTTCGAGTTCGAACTTTTGAAAAGTGCGAGTTCGAATGCGAACCGAACTCGGGGGTGTTCGGCTCATCCCTAGTGTTTAAGAGATTTTTAGGGAAGCTACCACCCTACCTGAATAGGCTGCTTCCCCTAGCAGTTCCCTCATCCTATAACCTCCGATCCAGGACCAGCACCTTATTTGCAGTACCACAATACAAAAAGAAAGTGGCTCGATCCTCATTTTCCTACAGAGCACTGCAATTATAGAATAACCTCCCAGACGCCATCAAATCCTCCCACAGTGTTAAGTCACTCAAGAGCTCCCTATTAGGGATGAGCTGTTCGGCTCGATCTGTTCGGAGTACGAATCGAACATCGGCTGTTCGACAGTTCGCGTACTTCAAACTTTTTGGGATGTTCGCCAAAGGTTCGGGAAAAAAAAGTATAAAAAATGCTTAAAAAATAATAAAAAAAATCTAGAAATAAAGAGACTCTTTACTGCAGAATATTATAAGCAATGGTTTATTAGATATCAAATTAAACGGGAATTTTTTAACATTGAAGCCTATGGGATAAAACATCTTGTTACTAAAACATCAGGCAGACACGGCCCTCTAATCAGGCACTGTAGAGGGCAACCTACCGGGGCCTCCCAAGGATCCCCTTGAGGAGCATGTGGCCACCAGATGAGAGAGCTATGACTGTGCGGGCTAGACGCCCGGGTGCATGTGGCAGAGATAGGCAGCGCAGGGAGGGAGTCACTGCACCTGCGGCCATGGCAGACCCCCCCACAACCAGAATCCAGGGAGCCCCCACTGACCACCAGGCTAATGCAAGGTGACACATTTCTAAAAAAAATTAAATCCGAGGACATTTTTAAATGTCCCTGGGAACATAAAATAAAACTTTTTTTTTTCTTTCTCTACCCGACTGAATGTATTTAATATATATTAGATACATTCAGCCAGGTAGAGGAGGGTGGCATGTGAGCTGCACGGGGTCTCAGGCAGTGGTTTGGTTTTTTTGGGTGTATATTTTTAGCAAATTTATAGGGGAAGGTAAGGGCAGGTATGATATATATATATATAGATAAGATATACATCTATATTTTTAGGAATATATATATCCAGACTTGTATTACACACACATTTTGGCAACTAATTGCCCCCCCCCATATTTGGCTGATCCCTCCAGAAGAAATTGAAACAAGAAATACAACACAGCGCTAAAGAACCAAAGTCCACAAGATAGTAGGTTAGATACTTGATATGTCCATAAACAGTAATCCTTATCTTCAGGAGCAGATCCTGATCCTGATCCAAATCCTGATCTTCTTTAAAGGTACAGATGGAATTATGCTGCAGGAAAAAGCACAAAGAACCAGAATTGCGCAGTACGACGACACCAGATGTGGGATCAACTTGCATCAGTGTTAAACTCACATTTAGGGGAGCCCACAACCGGCTCTCAGGAATAGGGCGGACAGGGACTTATAACAGGCGCCCATAGACCCTTCAGTTCACTTCTCCAGGATCGACCAGCAAGAGAAGGCTGCAGAAAGAATTGACACAAAGCCAAAAAAAGCACCTCCTGGTGCAATAAATCACAAAAAATTGGCAGGATTTAGAGGCAGAAGCCAAATTCGCACTTACAAGCGGTTGAGCCTCTATTGGCTCCGTCACAATATGCACTGGGGATCATATAGGTGTTCCCCGGACCTTCTTTGTAAAATCATAAAGGCAGACAGCAAAATGAAATTTAAAAAATAAATAAAAACATTTATTAATTTCAAATATACAGATTCATATCTACCAGGACGCGTTTCGCCATGAATGGCTTCCTCAGCTGGAGATTACACAAGTGTGCTTGCTGCTGCCTTTTTATACAATGAGTTCCCATAAGCATAGTCAGGCAATTAAACCCTTAACATCCAATTAACATAAGATCAAGATAAAATCAACATCAGGTGTATGTATTGTGGCACCTGCCCCTTGACTATATCCAATCTCTTTTAGTATTTACCCCAATCACAATATGCGATCAAAATTCATTCGTGACACGTGTGAATCGCATCCGCCATCTTGCGCATGCGCACTGGTTTCGCGTTCCACAATGAAGCGCTTAGTGATAAGAACTGCGCCCACCATTTTGCGCATGCGCATTGGCTTCGCGTTCCACCCTGGGACGCGGAACTCCGATTCCGCAGAGGCAAGGGGAAGACAGCACCAGCGCTCCCCATAGAAATTCGATCACACGTCCATCGTAATATCCCTACACTCCACCCCGCAAAGGAAAGCGGGGGGGGGGGGTGCAAAAGGGGCCACATCACACACACAGGCCATCAACTCCCTGCATACAGAAGTGCTCTACGCCACACGGCCAGATGAAGGAATAGTTCTGACTCGATAAATAATCCTATATGTAGATGAAAGTGGATAATAACCCAACTGGTCATCTCAAAATTAAACCAACTATTTATGTGTAAGGTGCCGATAATATAAGTGTATTAAGTGCTATATTCATTACATAAGGTTCATTAATTATATTACCCTCTATAAATATCCTATAACACTAATATATAGTAAATGCATCTAAACAATTATTACTGTGTACATAAGTGGTGTATGTTATCCAATTGATTGACGCGTTATTTGCACATTTGCACATATATATTAATTAGTAATTAGCCATAGGTATATTAAATAGTTATCATTACACTTTACCTATAAGGGTTAGTCCAATACCAGTTCAAAACAAAAGTTTTAAAAATTAGCACTTAATGAGGAATAATTAATGCACTTTATTTCACATTTAGGAAGTATACACAAGTGGTGTATGTCATCTCATTGATTGACACGTATCTGCACATTTGCACATATTTATTATTTATTAATTAGATACTAGTCACCGGTATATTAAATAGTTACCTATAAGGGTTGGTTCAATACCAGCTCAAAACCAAAAAGTTTTAAAATTAGCACTCAATAAGGATTATATAATGCACTTTATTCACTTTTAGCAAGTATAGAGATAATTTTTAAACTTAGCCGATTGAATAATAAGATTGTTAATTTGCACATGCTTATATCAATATTGGATATTGGTTTAGTTCTATCAAATAGAAAATAGTTCACTCTAATAAGGGTTGAATCCGTACCATAACGAAGAATGTTTAATGCACTTTAATTCATCATTATTAAATATAGAGATGATGTAATACCTGGCCCCTTTAGATTTGATTATTATTACTTCAATGTTTAGATGCATTTACTATATATTAGTGTTATAGGATATTTATAGAGGGTAATATAATTAATGAAACTTATGTAATGAATATAGCACTTAATACACTTATATTATCGGCACCTTACACATAAATAGTTGGTTTAATTTTGAGATGACCAGTTGGGTTATTATCCACTTTCATCTACATATAGGATTATTTATCGAGTCAGAACTATTCCTTCATCTGGCCGTGTGGCGTAGAGCACTTCTGTATGCAGGGAGTTGATGGCCTGTGTGTGTGATGTGGCCCCTTTTACACCCCCCCCCCGCTTTCCTTTGCGGGGTGGAGTGTAGGGATATTACGATGGACGTGTGATCGAATTTCTATGGGGAGCGCTGGTGCTGTCTTCCCCTTGCCTCTGCGGAATCGGAGTTCCGCGTCCCAGGGTGGAACGCGAAGCCAATGCGCATGCGCAAAATGGTGGGCGCAGTTCTTATCACTAAGCGCTTCATTGTGGAACGCGAAACCAGTGCGCATGCGCAAGATGGCGGATGCGATTCACACGTGTCACGAATGAATTTTGATCGCATATTGTGATTGGGGTAAATACTAAAAGAGATTGGATATAGTCAAGGGGCAGGTGCCACAATACATACACCTGATGTTGATTTTATCTTGATCTTATGTTAATTGGATGTTAAGGGTTTAATTGCCTGACTATGCTTATGGGAACTCATTGTATAAAAAGGCAGCAGCAAGCACACTTGTGTAATCTCCAGCTGAGGAAGCCATTCATGGCGAAACGCGTCCTGGTAGATATGAATCTGTATATTTGAAATTAATAAATGTTTTTATTTATTTTTTAAATTTCATTTTGCTGTCTGCCTTTATGATTTTACAAAGAAGGTCCGGGGAACACCTATATGATCCCCAGTGCATATTGTGACGGAGCCAATAGAGGCTCAACCGCTTGTAAGTGCGAATTTGGCTTCTGCCTCTAAATCCTGCCAATTTTTTGTGATTTATTGCACCAGGAGGTGCTTTTTTTGGCTTTGTGTCAATTCTTTCTGCAGCCTTCTCTTGCTGGTCGATCCTGGAGAAGTGAACTGAAGGGTCTATGGGCGCCTGTTATAAGTCCCTGTCCGCCCTATTCTTGAGAGCCGGTTGTGGGCTCCCCTAAATGTGAGTTTAACACTGATGCAAGTTGATCCCACATCTGGTGTCGTCGTACTGCGCAATTCTGGTTCTTTGTGCTTTTTCCTGCAGCATAATTCCATCTGTACCTTTAAAGAAGATCAGGATTTGGATCAGGATCAGGATCTGCTCCTGAAGATAAGGATTACTGTTTATGGACATATCAAGTATCTAACCTACTATCTTGTGGACTTTGGTTCTTTAGCGCTGTGTTGTATTTCTTGTTTCAATTGTCACTGGGTATTTAGAGAAACCCCCGCACACAGCATTCAGCGAGTGGGATAGATACTTAATTCCGGTGGGCGCTTCACCCCTTCTCTTCCTCCAGAAGAAATGTTGAACCCGATAGAGCAGAGAATAATATATATATTCACTGCTATGTCTGGTTCAACATTTCTTCTGGAGGTATCAGCCAAATGGGGGGGCGCATTTAGTTGAGATTGTCCACATGCCACCCCCATGTGCGTATGTGTATATATGGTCTGAGGTCTGTCGGTGGGTGTATATATATATCTGCGTGTTGATATATACGTATATATAGGTCTGCGTGTTGATATATACGTATATGTCTGTGTGTGGTATCAATGCATCCCTACTCTATACACAGCGCTCTGTGTCCCTATAATATATATGATCAGGGGTTAGCTTCTTTTATATTTTTATACTATTCCTATTACATTAACAGTAATTTTTGATGTTTTTATTCAGTAGAAACTTTTTTTGCCTATATAACATGTGCTTTATGAAAATAAAACGGTTTTGTGTGTACATTTTAATTTAGTTAGTGGATTCCTGTCCAGTGCGGTGAGAAGCAAACTTAATGCAATGTAGACATGCTGCGAGGCGGAGCGGAGTGAAGTCAAGCCTGAAAAATGTTTGCTTCTATTCGCTTCGCTACGCTGTGCGTCGCTACACGCTCAGTGTGTCTCAGCCTTTATTCCCGCATCGGTAGCTTACCGAATCAGTTTGTAGAATTTTGTTACTGACCCTGCTTGTTCTGAGGACCCGATCGGTTGCCAACTTGGCCTGCCATTTGACTATTCTCTCTGTGTATTCCCTGCCTGTTCTGTTTGCTTCCTGTTGCTACAGGTGTGCGCTGATTCTCACCGTATACAGTAGCATAGTACAAGTGCCTAAACATTGCTGACCCGGTTTTGTTAAAGCTGCTGATGTAACTGAATAGATCTCTTCTATATTACCAAAACCTCCACCACTGTACTCTTCCACAATACCACAGAGGGGTTATGGTGTGAACGCACTTGCTGCCACCAAAGGCACAATATTTGGGAGCACTGCCACTGACGCCTATATTACCAGATTTATATCATTTTAATATTGGACCGCAGGGTCCAACCCTGCACTCTTCCACAATACCACAGAGGGGTTACGGTGTGACAGCACTGTTGCCGACACTAAAGGCCCAATTTTAAAGCACCTATTGTTACTTTCATTCAAAAATTAGCCAAAAAATCACTAAACTTGTTCTGCGTGTCCTAAAAGGTCTCCTCTTTTCATACAGGCTGCCGCCCCAAGCAGTTGTTTATGAATAGATTAAAGGAAAAACTTTTACCATCATTTGAAATGTCATGGTTTTGTTTTATAAATGTTTCTATACATCCTTCAAATCTGTCACTTAATGGGCAGGTTATGGAGACCTCCTAGGCACGACGATATTTGAAGGAATTTTTTGTTTTTATTCTTAACCCTTATTTCATGGAAAACTCACTGTTCCTTTAAAAACGTTTTTTTTTAAAACTTTTTGTCCTTGTTTCCTGTCCCCCAGGTCACTACCCGGACCCCCATACACCTTTTATTGCAAATATCTTGCATATATGCCCTCTTGGAGGGCACTCTAAAAACCGAACTTTCGAGTCCAATTGACTTGCATTGAGTTCAGTTTGTGTTCGAGTTCGAACTCGAACTTTTGAAATTGTTCGAGTTCGAATGCGAACCGAACACGGGGGTGTTCGGCTCATTACTACTCCCTATTAACATACCTCAGTACGGAATGCACCTGTAACCATGTAACATAGTGACTATATACAGAATGCGCCTGTAAACATGTAACACAGTGACTATATACAGAATGCGCCTGTAAACATGTAACATAGTGACTATATACAGAATGTGCTTGTAAACATGTAACATTGTGACTATATACAGAATGCACCTGTAAACATGTAACACAGTGACTATATACAGAATGCACCTGTAAACATGTAACATAGTGACTGTTAGGGATGAGCCGAACACCCCCCGAGATCGGTTCGGGCCCGAACCCGAACTTCCCATATGTTCGGGTCCGAACCCTAACTCCATGCAAGTCAATGGGGCTGAAAATTCGGTTTTTAGAGTGCCCTACAAGAGGGCATATATGCTAGATATTTGCCATAAAAGGTGTATAGGGGTCCGGGTAGTGCCCTGGGGGACAGGAAACAAGGACAAAAAGTAAAAAAAAATACGTTTTTAAAGGGACAGTGGGTTTTCCATGAAATAAGGGTTAAAAATAAAAACGAAAAATTCCATCAAATATCATGCCTAGGAGGTCCCCATAACCTGCCCGTGAGGTGGCGGATTTGTAGGATGTATAGAAACACTTCAAAACAAAAAAATTACGTTTCGTATGACGGTAAATGCTTTTCCTTTAATCTATCCATAAACAACTGCTTGGGGCGGCAGTCTGTATGAAAAGAGGAGACATTTTCGTACACGCAGAAAAAGTTTACTGATTTTTTTGGCTAAATTATTATGAAACTTATGAAGGCTTTGGATGAAAGTAACAATAGGTGCTTCAAAATTGGTCCATTAGCATCCCCAACAGTGCCCTCACACCGTAACCCCTCTGAGGATATGAATCTGATACAGGCGTCAGTGGCAGTGCACCCAAATATTGTGCTTTTGGTGCCAGGCCTGCAAGTACTATCATACAGTAACCCCTCTGTGGTATAGTGGAAGAATGCAGGGGTAAACCTTGCGGTCCTATATTAAAAAGATATGCATCTGGTTAAGGCGTCAGTGCACCCAGATATTATGCCTTTGGTGCAAGACTGCCAGGCCAGCAAGTATCATCATACAGTAACCCCTCTGTAGTATTGTGGAAGTATGCAGGGGTGGACCATGTGGTCCTATATTGAAAAGATATGATTCTGGTCAAGGCGTCAGTGCACCCAGATATTGTGCTTTTGGTGCCAGGCCAGCAAGTGCCATCATACAGTAACCCCTCTGTAGTATTGTGGAAGAATGCAGGGGTGGATCATGTGGTCCTATATTGAAAATATATGATTCTGGTCAAGGTGTCGGTGCACCCAGATATTGTGCTTTTGGTGCCAGGCCTGCAAGTGCCATCATAATACAGTAACCCCTCTGTGGTATTGTGGAAGAGTGCAGGGTTGGACACTGCGGTTCAAAAAATTAAAATGATATAAATCTGGCACAAGCGTCAGTGCAGCCAAATATTGTGCCTTTCATGGCAGCAAGTGCTTTCACACCGTAACCCCTTTGTGGTATTGTGGAAGAGTGCAGTGCTGGAGGTTTTGTGAATGCAGAAGAGGACATCCCCGATCTATTCCATTACTTCAGCATCACGGGATTGATAGCTGCTGATCCAGGACTGATTCATTTTTAGAAATGTCAGCCGGTCTACAGAGTCGGTGGACAGAGGCACTCTTTTGTCTGTGACAAAACCTCCAGCGGCACTGAACGTCCTTTCGGAAAGCACGCTAGATGAAGGGCAACCTAGTAGCTGCATAGCATATTGGCTAAATTCTGGCCAGTGATCCAATCTCAACACCCAGTAAGCCAGTGGATCATCTGCTGGAAAGGTATACAGGTCTGCCCTTGCCCCTAGGTAGTCCTGCACCATATGGTGATGATGCTGGCAATGGGTGCCTACATTTGACGTCCCTGTCCGTCGAGGACTAAAAAAATTAAAAAATGCATCAGTCAAGCGGCCCTGGCCTTCACCACTATTCCTCTGATCATCCACAGCCTCAGAAGCACGTGTGTCAGCACTTGGTAATCTACCAGTGCTTGGAAAGGTGTTACACAAGTGTTGCTTTAGAGCGTCCTCAAGTTTTTTCATCCTGTGCTCCTTCTGTGCGGGTAGGATGAGCTCTGCAACTTAGCCCTTGTATCGTGGATCAAGAAGGGTTGCCAACCAGTAATGATACCGCTCCTTGATAGCACGAATCCTGGGGTCCTTTAGCAGGCTTTGCATCATTAGGGAGCCCATGCAGCATAGGTTGGAGGTGGCATTAGCTTCCGAGTCTTCCTGGTCAATGAGGATGACCGTATTGTGCACTTCCTCCTCCCAGCCACGTACTAGCCCTTGTGTTTCTGGGCACACAAAATCCTCCCTTGAGGAATCCCCACCTTCAATGCCCCACTACTTAAATATTCTGCCTCCTCCTCCTCCTCATCCTCCTCCTGTCTGATCTGAGTAGAACCCGCTGGAATGCTGTCTGCGGAAAGACTGGGGCCTTGAGAGCTAGGGAAGGCCTCCTCTTCCTCCCGCTGCTCTGCCTCTAGAGCCACATCTATAATTCCCCGCAGTGTGTGCTCCAGCAGGAACACTAAAGGAATTGTGTCACTGATGCATGCACTGTCCCTGCTCACCATCCTCGTTGCCTCCTCAAATGGTGACAGTACAGTGCATGCATCCTTGATCTTCAGCCACTGCGGGGGGAAAAAAAAACAAGTTGAGCTGAACCTGTCCTTGTGCCATACTCACACAGGTACTCGTTGATGGCCCTCTGCTGCTTGTGCAGACGCTGCAGCATTGCTAATGTCGAGTTCCACCTGGTGGGCATGTCACAGATGAGACGGTTTGTGGGAAGGTGGAATTCTTTTCGAATTTCTGCCAGGCGAACGCTTGCAGGGAATGACCATCTGGAGTGGCTGCAGACTTTTCAGGCCTGGATGAGAAGCTCTGGCAGCCCTGGGTACTTGGTTATTAAACTCTGTACCACCAGATTTAGGACGTGTGCTAGGCATGGTACATGCGTCAATTTACCCTTGCGTAGGGCGGAGAGAAGGTTGCTGCCATTATCGCCGACGATCATTCCCAGCTCAAGCTGGCGTGGTGTTAACCATCTCTGCACCTGCCCCTGCAGAGCTGACAGAATTTCTGGCTTGGTGTGGCTCCTGTCCCCTAAACAAACCAGCTCAAGTACAGTATGGCATCTTTTGCTTGAGCCATTGCATAGACCCTGTCAGGCGTCGGTTTAACTGCCACTTCGCCAGAGACAGAGAAGGAGGAGGAGGAGGAGGAGGAAGAGGGAGAGGTGGTGGTGATGGAGCAGACAGACCTCATACAAGCAGCTTTCTGGAGGCGTGGTGGATGAACAAGCTCCAGCACAGAGCCCCGTCTTGGATCCCTCCAAGCTGCAATCAGAGTTACCCAGTGTGCCGTGAAGGAAATGTAATGACCCTGTCCATGCTTGCTGGACCATGTGTCTAAAGTCACATGCACCTTGTTGCTGACTGCCTTTCCCAATGACTGGATAACATTGTCTTCCACGTGCTGGTATAGTGCTGGAATGGCCTTGCGTGAAAAATAATGGCGTTTTGGAACCTGCCACTGTGGTACAGCACATTCAGCAAATTCACGGAAGGGAGCAGAGTCCACCAGCTGGAAAGGCAGCAGCTGCAATTCGAGTAATTTTGCTAAACTGGCATTTAGACGCTATGCTTGGGGATGGTTGGGACTATATTTTTGCTGCAACGTAATCTGACTGCGTAAATCTTCAGCTGCTGGGATGATGTCACATTGTGAGGAAGGACCTGGTACATCCATTACTGTAGCATCATCCCTTGTCGGTGGAGGTTGTAGGCAATGATATGGCAGGACATACAGTGGGGGTAGAGACAGATGAGGAGGAGGAGGACCTACGCAAAGTTTTGCGCCAACGGGATGTGTGGCAGTTGTTCATATGTTGCCTCAAGCACATGGTACCCAAGTGACCGGTCTTTCCCACGCTTAAGCCTCATCTGACATAGATTAAAAATAGCAATGCTGCGCTCTACTGCACATTTCTTAAAGAACTCCAAGACAACTGAGTTCCTGCATGTGTTCTTTGAGACAACAGTGCTCTGCACCGGAGCAGCTCTGACATGTGATGCCTTGGACTGGCTAGTGCTACGGTTGGTCACAGAGGATGTTGTGCCTAGTGTTTGCTGTGCCTCCTACTCCCCCTCTTCCTCACTTAATTCCTCTGTTCGATCAGGCACCCAGGTGGAGTCAGTGACCTCATCATCATTGTCATCATCATCCCCTATCTCCTCGTCACTGGAGCCAACTTGGCAGTATGCTGCAGCTGCTGTGGCAACATGAGTGCCAGTTATTTGTGTGTCATCACTGGCACCCCCTTCCTCTAGGTTGATTATACTCCCTTCCTCAACCTCAGAGATTGAATCAGAGCACTGTACTTGCTGCGCATTCTCAAGCAGCATGTCACTCTCATTGTAGTCAAACAATTCAGCTGACTCCTCCGTGTGTGATAGCGAGGCTACGGCAGGAGTAGCTGTGGACATGGAGGCTGCATTAGATGCTTTGGCAGCTGAGGTGGACTGCAAAGCACTAGAAGCCTGGCTGGCAGAGGACTCAGAGGATGAGGATGGCCTGGTTAGCCAATCCACCAAATCCTCTGTATGTTGCTGCTGCTTAAGACGGCCAGCACCAGTTAGAAAGGACAAGCGTGCCCCTGCAGAGGATGCACCACGTCCACTACGACCAGAGGCACAGCCTCCCTACACAGGGGCTGCTTGCCCTCTTATCTGTGTCTGGGAGCGTCTGCCTGTCCTTTTTGTTCTTTCAGACATGGTGAGTGATATATAGATTAAAATATACAGAACTCTGATTCAACTCTGGTATAAAGATTTAAAGAACTCTGGTATAACTCAGTGAGACACCCTGATAGCTGGCAGCCAGTGACAAGACACAGATCACCTCAATTCACAAATGTTATAAAGAAATTAGTGAGCCCCAAAAAAACTTGCTGGCTGTGTGACAAGACAGCGTCTGCCTGTCCTTTTTGTTCTTTCAGACATGGTGAGTGATATATAGATTAATATATACAGAACTCTGATTCAACTCTGGTATAAAGATTTAAAGAACTCTGGTATAACTCAGTGAGACACCCTGATAGCTGGCAGCCAGTGACAAGACCCAGATTACAAGTCTCAGACACCTCCTATAAATCAGTGAGACCCCTTGATGGGTGGCAGCCAGTGAGAACACACGGATTATAACAATTCCCAAATGTTTTAAAGAAATTAGTGAGCCCCAAAATACTGCGTGGTACTGGTTGTGTGACAAGACACAGATCACCTCAATTCACAAATGTTTTAAAGAAATTAGTGAGCCCCAAAATACTGCGTGGTACTGGCTGTGTGACAAGACACAGATCACCTCAATTCACAAACATTTTGTAGAAATTAGTGACACAAGTAGTTGAGGAGCCGACCCGTAAAGAGGCCATATTGGATTTAATACTCACAAATGGAGGTTTGGTATCAGACGTTGTTGTAGGTGAAAATTTGGGATCTAGTGATCACCAGTCAGTATGGTTTAATATAACAACAGGGATGGAGCCGCACCACACAAGAACGAAAGTTTTAGACTTTAAAAAAACAGATTTTTCTAAAATGAGA
The DNA here is from genome assembly GCA_009667805.1 of Leptobrachium leishanense. NCBI lineage: Eukaryota > Metazoa > Chordata > Amphibia > Anura > Megophryidae > Leptobrachium > Leptobrachium leishanense. The sequence goes on along the minus strand of CM019063.1, from coordinate 532,087,728 downwards.
TTTTGTGTGAAGGAGTCATTATCAGACTGGAGGAGTTTAAAGGGAGTCCAGGAGAAATGGGATTATTTAAAGGAAGCATTATTGAAGGCCACAGGAAATTGCATTCGGCTTGTTAGCAAAAACAAAAAAGGGAAGAAACCACTGTGGTACTCTGCAGAAGTGGCCAAAATAGTGAAGAACAAAAAGATAGCATTCAATAATTATAAAACAACTCAGAGTGAAGAAGATAGGCAAACCTATAAGATTAGGCAGAAAGAGGCAAAGCAATTTATAAGAGCTTCCAAAGCACACGCAGAAGAGAAAATAGCTCAGTCAGTAAAAAAGGGGGACAAAACATTTTTTAGATACATAAACGAGAAAAGAAAAGTAAAACAAGGATTAGTTAGATTAAAAACAAAGGAAGGAAGGTATGTAGAAGAGGATAAAAGTCTCGCTGACTGCCTCAATGAATATTTTTGTTCAGTCTTTGCAGAAGAAAAGGAAGGAAAGGGACCTCAGTTAGGAGAGAACACTAAAGAGACATTTACATATCAGTTTACAGAGGAGGAGGTTCTACAGCAGCTGTCTAAAGTAAAGACAAATAAGTCAATGGGGCCTGATGGGATCCACCCTAAATTATTAAAAGAGCTCAGTGATGTAATAGCAAAACCATTAACAGATTTATTTAACCAATCCTTGTTAACGGGAGTCGTCCCAGAAGACTGGAAATTAGCAAATGTTGTACCCATTTACAAGAAGGGTAGTAGGGAGGAATCGGGGAACTATAGGCCAGTTAGTCTTACGTCAGTAGTGGGGAAATTAATGGAAACCATGTTAAAGGAAAGGATTGTTGAACATCTAAAAACACATAGATTACAGGATCAGAAACAACATGGGTTTACCTCAGGGAGATCATGCCAAACTAATCTTATTGATTTTTTTGATTGGGTAACAAAAATAATAGACACAGGTGGTGCAGTAGACATTGCTTATTTAGATTTCAGTAAGGCTTTTGATACTGTTCCGCATAGAAGGCTTATCAATAAATTGCAATCTTTGAGTTTAGATTCCAATATTGTTGACTGGATGAGGCAGTGGCTGAGTGACAGACAACAGAGGGTTGTGGTAAATGGAGTTTATTCGGCACAAGGTCTTGTTACCAGTGGGGTACCTCAGGGGTCAGTACTTGGACCCATTCTCTTTAATATTTTTATTACTGATATTGCAGAAGGTATTAATGGAAAAGTATGTCTTTTTGCTGATGACACAAAGATTTGCAACAGGGTTGACGTTCCTGGAGGGATCAGCCAAATGACAAATGATTTAGGTAAACTAAAAAAATGGTCGGAGTTGTGGCAATTGAGTTTTAATGTGGATAAGTGCAAGATAATGCACCTGGGACGTAAAAACCCAAGGGCTGAATATAGAATATTTGATACAGTTCTAACCTCAACATCTGAGGAAAGGGATTTAGGGGTCTTTATTTCAGAGGATCTAAGGGTAAGTAGTCAATGTAATAGAGCAGCAGGAAATGCTAGCAGAATGCTTGGTTGTGTAGGGAGAGGTATTAGCAGTAGGAAAAGGGAAGTGCTCATGCCACTGTACAGAGCACTGGTGAGACCTCACTTGGAGTACTGTGTGCAGTACTGGAGACCGTATCTCCAGAAGGATATAGACATCTTGGAGAGAGTTCAGAGAAGGGCTACTAAAATGGTGTACGGCTTGAAGGAGAAAAGTTACCAGGAAAGGCTTAATGATCTTAACATGTACAGCTTGGAAAAAAGACGAGACAGAGGAGATATGATAGAAACATTTAAATACGTAAAGGGAATCCACAAGGTAGAGGAAGGGAGTATATTTAAAAGGAAACAAAATAGCAAAACAAGAGGACATAGTCTTAGATTAGAGGGGCAAAGGTTTAAAAGTAACATCAGGAAGCATTATTTTACTGAGAGGGTGGTGGATACATGGAACAGTCTTCCAGTTGAAGTAGTTGAGGCCAAAACAGTAATTGAATTTAAGCAAGCATGGGATAGGCATAAGGCTATCCTAAACAAAAGATAAATCCAGGTTAAGTATCCATGTAATTGGGCAGACTAGATGGGCCGAAAGGTTCCTATCTGCCGACATTTTTTCTATGTTTCTATGTTTCTATGACACCCAAAATACTGCGTGGTACTGGTTGTGTGACAAGAGACAGATCACCTCAATTCACAAATGTTTTAAAGAAATTAGTGAGCCCCAAAATACTGCGTGGTACTGGCTGTGTGACAAGACACAGATCACCTCAATTCACAAATATTTTAAAGAAATTTGTAACCCCCAAAGAGACTTTCAGGCTGTGTGACAAGACACCGAAGATCACCTCAATTCACAAATGTTTTATAGAAATTTGTAAACCCCCAAAAAACCTGCTGGCACAGTGACAAGACACACATCACCTAAATTCCAGGATATTTGGTAGAAATGAGACCCCCCAGACCCCCCCAGTAGCGTGGCAGACCGGCAGTAACAACACACAACTATCTCCTCTTAAATCTCCTCTCAAAATGCGTGCTGTAGCTATGCGTGGAAACGTTATATAGTGTGCTGCGGGACTTCGCTCTTTGAGCCCATGATTGGGCAAAATTTGCCCAATCAGGACTCTGAGCCATGATTGGCATACTGTTACCTGTGGTCAGGTGCAAGGCTGTAGCCAATTACGAGCTTCAGGCCAGTGGGAAAATGCATTGTGGTCCATTGTGGTCGAACACGCGGCGAACACCCGGAAATGTTCGGTGTTCGCGATATAATCGAACAGGCTAAGTTCGGGTCCATGGCTTCGGACGCTCGCAGGGAGCCGGACACGTGGCGTCGGAGCCGATGCGCTTGGTCGCAGGGTGACACGAACCGCCATTAGGGTGACACCGTCACCAAAGACATTGATTTTTGAAACGGTCGCAGGCAGGTTCAAAAATCAAAGTCTTGGTCACCCTAAGGGCGGGTGTCACCTGGTGCGGGCCGCACCCCCCACCCCCACCTAGCGACGCTAGTGCTTTGAATAACCCTGTTAGATTCTCGGTGTCGTGCATCATCGACTAAGGCTAATGTCAGACAAACGCCTTCTGAGCACACTGTGCGTACGTGCACAACTGACGTACTTTCTGTCTGATGATACTGTAGACACCACACGGTCCGTATTTTTTATCTGACTTTTTTTTTACTGATATAGATGGGAAATAAAATTAATATGTAAAATGAAAAAAATTGATACATGATGTGAAAAACCATTTTATCTGTCAAAAATGCTGGCTATCAAAAATGCAGTCAGTCTGACTACGTTCCATCACTCACACACAAAGCTATGCGGACGTGGCACACTCTGTGCGTCCGTCCTACCGGTTTGACGTTCTTGCCTAAATTGCGTCCGGTGCCACGTGCGTTGTGCGTCCGCACTTCTGTGGAGACCTTCTTCGTGCGTGGGTCTCTATTGATCATAATTTTATGCTACGATGGACGTTAAACTGTGCGGCAACACGACAAAAAAACGTTCGAGAACAAAAAATGTTTTCAAAAAGATTCCAAAAAATGCTTACAAGATCCTAAAAAAAAAAATCGAAAAACAAAGAAACTCTTTACTGCAGAATATTATAAGCAACGGTTTATTAGATATTGAATCAAAACGGGAATATTTTTAACATTGCAGCCTATGGGATTAAACATTTCCCACACCTTGTTGCTAAGGCTGGGGTCAGACCAGCGCACTTTTAACGTGCGTTCTGGCGCACATAATTACGGCCGCACTAGCAGCAGATGACGGGCAATGATGGCCAATAAACGATGTATGGCCGCACAAACGTCCGGCCGTGCAACGCAAGTGGAATTTGAACGCATTTTTCTGAGAACGCTGAACCGCTAGTACTGACGTACTGAGTGCGCAGCTGTGGAATAGCGGCGTGTTTACGTGATTAGGAGATGTCAGACGCTGCTAATGTCCAGCCTACATAACATCCAGACGCAAAAAGAGTTTTATTGATAACCGTACAAAATCACGCCCGGAAATGCGCATCGTCTGACCGTTTTTGCGCATTCCGTGAAAAATACGTCAATGCTTTCGGACGCACTTTTTCACGTTCACAGGGAAAAATGCTTTCGTCTGACCCTAGCCTAAAACATTTCTCACACCTTGGGCTAAATTATGTTCTCAGCGTTAAAACGCGGGCGCAAGGGAGGAAAAACTGTGCCCATAGTTTTTCAACTTGCGCCCGCGTTTTAACACTTTATTACAATGCAGGCGCAAAAAATTCTGCCTGCATTGTTACCGCATGTAAAAATCCTGGATGCTCGCGGCAGCGCTGATCGCAGCCTCGAGCATCCACTTGTTGGAGTCCATAGGACTCCATTGAGTACCCCCCCTGCCGGTCACATGACCAGCCAGATCTCACCTCGTGAGATCTGGCCGGCCCACCCTGGGGCTTATCCAGGGGGAGCAATGGGGCAATTGCCCCCCGAGAAAATCACTTTTCTCCCTACGAGCGGCCGCCACGGCCAGCATGCAGCTTGGCCGCTCACCTGGGATTGGAACCATCTGACCAGCGCACGAAATTGCAGAGTTCATGTGAACTCCGCAATCTCACCATAACGCAGCTGCGCTGGTCAGGTGGTTCTCGGCGAGCGACCAAGCTGCGTGCCAGCGGACGCTTGTACGGAGCAGAACGGCCGGCGGGTACTCGGAGCGGTTGCGGAGGGGCCTGGCAGCAGAGGAGGTGAGAGCTAAGGGCAAATATATCCATGTGAGCTGTGGGCAATATATCCATGTGAGCTGGGAGCAAATCTATCCATGTGAGCTGGGGGCAATATATCCATGTGAGCTGGGGGCAAATATAGCCACCTGTCACTGGGAACCCAACACCAGCTCTTCCCCAAAACTGGTAGAATCCCCCCCCCGAAACCTGGTTCTGGATCCGCCCCTGGGTCCGCATAGTGATACGGAGGGAGAGACTGGGGGGACTTTTTCCCCCAGTCTTTCCCTGCACCTGCCGGATGGAGGAGGCAGTCGGAGAAATGGAGATTTATTACATTTTTTAGAGGAATTACGTGATTTTTAGCAAACGCACCGCATAGAAAAAAATCATTAGTGCAGCATCATTGTTCACATTATAATTGAAATGTGAACAATATTGCTGCATTAATAAAAATAATACACAAAGAAAATACATGTATTTTATTTATTATTTTTTATTTTACTATTTTTATTTTACTTTATACCTGGTCATGTTGGATATCATTCGAAAGGCCATGCTCAGGCCTTTCGAATGACACCCTCCATGACCCCCTAGCTTCCACGGTTCTGGAGATATCGGGGTTCGAATGAACCCCCTAACTCCACCAGGGAAATCCCCAGGCAGCTAGGGGTTCCCTGGCTATCTGACGTCATCATGCTATGTGTGAGGACGTCAGGCAGCGAGGAGGGACCCGGGGGTGGAGCCACCATCCAAGATGGCGGCCCCCACCGGAGCTAGCCTGCATTTCGGCGCCAAACGGATCCCCCCTCCCTTCCAGGCGATCTCACGGCATTGCCGGGGGGTCGCCTGGAAATGACGTCATTGTGCATGGCGCGATGACGTCATTTACGTTGGGAGGAGCTTGAGTTCAGCATCTGAGGATGCTGAAGTCAGAACGCCGTGGGACCCTGGACAGAGAGGTATGTATCTCCGCCGGGGGTCCCGCAAAGCTGATGACATGTGGGACACGTCCTCAGCATACAGCGGGAGTAACTGAGGACGTGTCCCACACGTCGTCAGCAGTGAAGGGGTTAAGTATAGGGAGCACAAAGTACAGCTGAAAAGTGCAAGGTACCAAACGCAAATGGATTACTTAACCCATTTGCGTTTGGATTGTAATATGCGGTGAACACCGCAGCAAACGTTAACCCTTTCGCTGCTGAGGCTTTTCCGGCCTCTGTGCTGAGGTCATTTTTATCTGTTTTGCGCATCATGTTTAAACGGGTTTTGAAGGCTTATTTTAGTATATGACCCAGACATATTATATATCGTTCTTTCCGTCAGACTCGGCAGATTCATAATATGTCATTATTATATGTATACGTTATGTCATGTCTGTATATTATAACAAAAAATGCAATAAAATATGTATTTTCAATAATTTACAATGTGTAAAGTGGTTTTTTTCACATTTTAACATTCGAGCAATTGCAGTTATATTTTGTATGGGGTGCGCTTGTTAAAAAAATTAGAGATGGGGTCTCGTTACATTTTTTTTTGGGGAAAATTACACTATTTTTAACAAACGCACCGCATACAAAAATCGTTAGTGCAGCATCATTGTTCACATTATAATTGAAATGGGAACAATATTGCTGCATTAACAAACCAAAAAAAATAAAAAAAAAGTGTTTATTTTTTTTATATAATTTTTTTTTAATATTTTTTTTTTTTTTTTTTACAACATTTTTCACTTTCATGTTTGGTATCGTTGGAACGGCCATGCTCTGGACGATCCAACCATACCAAAATTTAACCCCTAACTGCCACGGATCGGGAGATAGGGAGTTCATTGGAACTCCCTATCTCCACCGTTGGTGGCAGTTAAGGGTTAAGTCCAGGACTGGCGTCATCGTGCTACGCACGATGACGCCAGTCCTCAGGGGGAGTTCCCGGAGGCTTGGCCGACATCCAAGATGTCGGCCAGCTCCGGGAAAGGATCGCGAACCGGCGCTTTTCAGCGCCGATTCGCGATCCAGCTCCCCAGGGGTTAATGCCAGGCATCATTTGGAAGGGCATGTTGTGCCCTTCCAAATGATGCCTGGGTTAACCCCCGCAGAGCCGCCGATCGGGAGGGAGCGAGGTCCGAATTACCTCCCCCCTCCCTTTCAGGCGCCTCCTCCGCACATGCGGGGGGGCGCCTGAATTGGGTGTCATCGCGCTGCCGCGATGACACCTAATTCCGGCGGCTGTGGTCCCGGATGTGCGGCTGACATCCAGGATGTCAGCCCGCACCGGGGGGGCCAGCGATCGGCCGGAACCCGGCCGAACGCTGACCCCAATGGGAGGACGCGCTGAGCGCGTCCCCGCATACCAGCGGGAATGCTGAGGACGCGCTGAGCGCGTCCTCAGCATCGAAGTGGTTAATGCTCATTGGTGGTAAAACATTTCCCATGGCTTCAAATCGCATTTAAACGTGAGCAAAAGCGGTAAAAATTAGCTCAGCGCACATCGGTGAAATGGCTCAGCACTCAGCAGTGAAAGGGTTAAAAACTTTTTATTTATTCTTTTATTTGTTTTTCATTGTTCTCTGTCCCCCCAGGGCACTACCCAGACCCCCATACACCTTTTATGACAAATATCTTGCATATATGCCCTCTGGAGGGGACCTTATTTTCCTAACGTTCAAGTCCCATTGACTTGCATTGTGTTCGAATCGTGTTCAAACTTTTTCCGATGTTCGAGGTTGAATGTGAACCGAACACGGGGGTGTTCGGCCCACCACTAGTCAAGCATAGCGAAAAGGTCAATTATTAACCCCTTAAGTACCAAGGGTCTTTAAAGTTAATGCATTTATGATGTAACAGTTACGTCATTGGTCCTCAAGGGGTTAATTATGCATCTTTTGTGTCAAATAAATGTTATGGTAATACTTTTGTCAACAAAAAGTGGTTTGGTGCTGAAGGAGGTTAATAATTTTTTTTTTTTTAAAAAAATTGACTTACTTTACTTTGTTTCCGGATTTCCAATATTTGTTCTAACGGAAACTGGTGATCTTCTGGAAGAGATGTGTCGATGACTCCCATGAGTGTTTTTTTTAAATGTGCATAACTCCCTCGGTCCTTCACTACCGTCTTAAACAGATGAAGCGGGTGAGGCAGTTCCCCTTTATCGTTAAAGTATATTTCGTTCCCTGCATGGTCCTTGTAGTGAACGCGTTTTACAAAGTGATGGAGCTTTCAAAAGAAGATTTACATATTAGATACATTTGTAACAACGTTAAATGCTTGTCACGTTCAGACTCGATAACCGTGGTGTGGATCCCTTTAGAAAGACCTCTAAACCCTCCGATCCTTAGATGGTCAGGACCGCTAACCCTATCACTCACAGCCAGGGAATATAAACACACCAGTAATAGAGAGTATAGCTTGGATGTTTTGGCAGTAGATATCAGGACTGAGTGTGCACTGGGGCAGAAAGGGTTACACTTGTTGTCAGATGAGGAATAGCCTGTACAGGTCGTTTAACTCAAATGAGTCAGAAATAGCTTGGTCAATATCACAATCCGGGTTGGCAACAGAGAGGATTTGTATACAAGCAGAGTTGGCAACAGAGAGGGTACTCATACAGACTGATTCGGTAAAGGAGATGGCACTCATAGAAAACAGGGTCAGCGTTACAGAAGGGTCAGTATATACTCTGTGACAGCGTGGCAGGATCAGCAATCGCTCTGAGGCTGCTCAGGATAAACCATACATACAGGCTGCGTCAGAGACAGAATCATCAGTAATCAGTCTGTGTCAACAACAGAGTAGGGATGAGCTGATCAGTTCGGAGTTTGAATCGAATATTGGCTGTTCGAAAGTTTGCGAACTTCGACCTTTTTGGGACGTTCGCAAAAAGTTTGAAAAAAATAATTATCTTTTTTAAAAATGCTTAAAAAATGCTTTAAAAATCCTAAAAAATCTAAAGATAAAGAGACTCTTTACTGCATAATATTATAAGCAATAGTTTATTAGATATTGAATTAAAATGGGAATATTTTTAACATTGACGCCTATGGGATAAAACATTTTTGTTACTAAAACATCAGGCAGACATGGCCCTCTAATATTCATGAGAGCTGGGGGCAAATGCATGAGTGTTGGGGGCAAATCCATGAGAGCTGGGGCAAATCCGAGAGTGCTGGGGGCAAATCCATGAGTGCTGGGGCAAATCCATGAGTGCTGGGGCAAATCCATGAGAACTGGGGCAAATCCATGAGAGTTGGGGGCAAATCCATAAGAGCTGGGGGCAAATCCATAAGAGCTGGGGGCAAATCCATGAGAGCTGGGGGCAAATCCATGAGAGCTGGAGGCAAATCCATGAGAGCTGGAGGCAAATCCATGAGAGCTGGGACAAATCCATGAGAGTTGGGGGCAAATCCATGAGTACTGGGGCAAATCCATGAGTGCTGGAGGCAAATCCATGAGTGATGGAGGCAAATCCATGAGAGCTGGGGGCAAATCCATGAGAGCTGGGGCAAATGCATGAGTTCTGGGGGCAAATCCATGAGAGCTGGGGGCAAATGCATGAGTGCTGGGGGCAAATCCATGAGAGCTAGGGGCAAATCCATGAGAGTTGGGGCAATATCCATGAGTGCTAGGGGCAAATCCATGAGAGCTGGGGGCAAATCCATGAGTGCTGGGGGCAAATTCATGAGTGCTGGGGGCAAATTCATGAGTGCTGGGGCAAATCCATGAGTGCTGGGGCAAATCCATGAGAGCTGGGGGCAAATCCATGAGTGTTGGGGCATGAACATGGGCTGAAGGCGCAACACTTCCCTGGACATCGGCCGAAGGCGCGACACTTCCCTGGACATGGGCCGAAGGCGCAACACTTCCCTGGACATGGGCCGAAGGTGCAACACTTCCCTGGGCCTGGACATGGGCTGAAGGCGCAACACTTCCCTGGACATGGGCCACCGTGACATTACCGTCATTTGAAATGTCTTTTTTTTTTTTAAAGGTTTCTATACATCCTACAAATCCGCCTCTTCACGGGCAGGTTATGGGGACCTCCTAGGCACGATATTTGAAGGAATTTTTCATTTTTATTCTTAACCTTTATTTCATGGAAAACTCACTGTTCCTTTAAAAACTTATTTTTTTTACTTTTTGTCCTTGTTTCCTGTCCCCCAGGGCACTACCCGGACCCCCATACACCTTTTATGGCAAATATATATCATATATGCCATCTTGGAGGGCACTCTAAAAATCAAACTTTGAGTCCCGTTGACTTGCATTGAGTTCGGTTCGAGTTCGAACTTTTGAAAAAGTTGGAGTTCGAATTTGAACCGAACACATGGGGTGTTCAGCTCATCACTACAACAGAGAGGGTCCTCATACAAAGCGAATCGGCAACAAAGCAGGGAATCAAGAATAGGTCGGGAGCAAGGATTTGGCTTTGTGTCCCATGATAGCTCTAATTGGAGCAGAAAGGAACTGTGTAAAAGATGTTTTGCATCTTACTCATAGGGGAACATATGTTCTCAGTGAGAAGTTCAAAGGTTTCACAAAGGAATATTTAAACTAGGAGGGGGGGACAAAAGGGTAAAGAACAATCTGCCCGTTTGTCCCCAAAAACGAAATCTGAGGGTGCAAGCAACATGCGGGGTAAAAAATGACAAGCTCAGAGTCTTGTCTATAAATGCTCGCAGTTTAGTCAATAAAATCAATGAACTGGAGGTAATGATGGCAGCTGAAAAAGTAGATTTAGTGGCGGATACTGTGACATGGTTCAGTGAGAAAAATAACTGGGACATAACAATACCGGGGTACTCTTTATATAGAAAAGACAGAGAACGTAGGAAAGGAGGAGGAGTGGCCCTGTATGTGAAAAACAACATAAAAACGAACCAAATAAAAGTGAGCGAGGTGAACATAGAGTCAGTTTGGGTTACGCTAACATTTGGCAATCATACAGTAGCTCGTGTAGGTGTGATCTATAGACCCCCTGGACAAGCAGAAGAGCTAGATAATCTGCTGTTTGAGGAAATAGCCAAAATGGCAATGAAGGGGGAAGTTATTATCATGGGGGACTTTAATCTTCCTGATGTGAACTGGAAAACCAAAATAGCTGGGTGCACCAGGAGTACAAATATTCTAAACTCCCTACTGGGATTATCTCTAACACAAGTAGTTGAGGAGCCGACCCGTAAAGAGGCCATATTGGATTTAATACTCACAAATGGAGGTTTGGTATCGGACGTTGTTGTAGTTGAAAATTTGGGATCTAGTGATCACCAGTCAGTGGTTTAATATAAGAACAGGGATGGAGCCGCACCACCTAAAAACAAAAGTTTTAGACTTTAAAAAAACAGATTTTTCTAAAATGGCATTTTGTGTGAATGAATCATTATCAGACTGCAGGAGTTTAAAGGGAGTCCAGGAGAAATGAGATTATTTAAAGGAGGCATTATTGAAGGCCACAGGCAATTGCATTCAGCTTGTTAGCAAAAACAAAAACGGGAAGAAACCACTGTGGTACTCTGCAGAAGTGGCCAAACTAGTGAAGAACAAAAAGATAGCATTCAATAATTCTAAAAAAACTCAGAGTGAAGAAGATAGGCAAACCTTTAAGATTAGGCAGAAAGAGGCAAAGCAATTTATAAGAGCTTCCAAAGCACACGCAGAAGAGAAAACCGCTCTGTTAGTAAAAAAGGGGACAAAACATTTTTTAGATACATAAACGAGAAAAGAAAAGCAAAACAAGGATTAGTTAGATTAAAAACAAAGGAAGGAAGGTATGTAGAAGAGGATAAAAGTCTCGCTGACTGCCTCAATGAATATTTTTGTTCAGTCTTTGCAGAAGAAAAGGAAGGAAAGGGACCTCAATTAGGAGGAAACACTAAAGAGACATTTACATATGAGTTTACAGAGGAGGAGGTTCTACAGCAGCTGTCTAAAGTAAAGACAAATAAGTCAATGGGGCCTGATGGGATCCACCCTAAGTTATTAAAAGAGCTCAGTGGTGTAATAGCAAAACCGTTAACAGATTTATTTAACCAATCCTTGTTAACTGGAGTCGTCCCAGAAGACTGGAAATTAGCAAATGTTGTGCCCATTCACAAGAAGGGTAGTAGGGAGGAATCTGGGAACTATAGGCCAGTTAGTCTTACGTCAGTAGTGGGGAAAATAATGGAAACCATGTTAAAGAAAAGGATTGTTGAACATCTAAAAACACATAAATTACATGATCAGAAATAACATGGGTTTACCTCAGGGGGATCATGCCAAATTAATCTTATTGATTTTTTTGATTGGGTAACGAAAATAAGACGCTGGGTGGTGCAGTAGACATTGCTTATTTAGATTTCAGTAAGGCTTTTGATACTGTTCCGCAAAGAGGGCTTATCAATAAATTGCAATCTTTGAGCTTGGATTCCAATATTGTTGAATGGATTAGGCAGTGGCTGAGTGACAGGCAACAGAGGGTTGTGGTAAATGGAGTTTATTCGGCGCAAGGTCTTGTTACCAGTGGGGTACCTCAGGGGTCAGTACTTGGACCCATTCTCTTTAATATTTTTATTAGTGATATTGCAGAAGGTATTAATGGTAAAGTACGTCTTTTTGCTGATGACACAAAGATTTGCAACAGGGTTGCCGTTCCTGGAGGGATCAGCCAAATGACAAATGACTTAGGTAAACTAAAAAATGGTGGGAGCTGTGGCAATTGCGTTTTAATGTGGATAAGTGCAAGATAATGCACCTGGGACGTAAAAACCCAAGGGCTGAATATAGAATATTTGATACAGTCCTAACCTCAACATCTGAGGGTTGGGATTTAGGGGTCATTATTTCAGAGGATCTAAAGGTAAGTAGTCAATGTAATAGAGCAGCAGGAAATGCTATCAAAATGCTTGGTTGTGTAGGGAGAGGTATTAGCAGTAGGAAGCATTGGTGAGACCTCACTTGGAGTACTGTGTGCAGTACTGGAGACCGTATCTCCAGAAGGATATAGACATTTTAGAGAGAGTTCAGAGAAGGGCTACTAAAATGGTGTACGGCTTGAAGGAGAAAAGTTACCAGGAAAGGCTTAATGATCTTAACATGTACAGCTTGGAAAAAAGGCGAGACAGAGGAGATATGATAGAAACATTTAAATACGTAAAGGGAATCCACAAGGTAGAGGAAGGGAGTATATTTAAAAGGAAACAAAGTAGCAAAACAAGAGGACATAGTCTTAGATTAGAGGGGCAAAGGTTTAAAAGTAACATCAGGAAGCATTATTTTACTGAGAGAGTGGTGGATACATGGAACAGCCTTCCAGTTGAAGTGGTAGAGGCCAAAACAGTAATTTAATTTAAGCAGGCATGGGATAGGCATAAGGCTATCCTAAACAAAGATAAATCCAGGTAAAGTATCCATGTAATTGGGCAGATTAGATGGGCCGAAAGGTTCTTATCTGCCGACATTTTCTATGTTTCTATAATAAGTGAACTAGTGAATCGAATACACGAAACACTCAGCGATGCGGGAAAATTACTCCACGTCAAGGCAATGGCGCGCGCTCTGTGTTTACAGGCCGGCGGCTACGCGTCATCCTGCCGTGCTCCACCCCCTGATCAGCAGCAACCATACCGGGTGCCGCCGGAGCTCCTGGTACTCGGCCAGCCAGCAGCGACCCCCTGAGACTAGTGATGACCCGAACACCCCCGTGTTCGGTTCGCATTCGAACTCGAACATTTTCAAAAGTTCAGGTTCGAACTCGAACACGAACCGAACTCAACACAAGTCAATGGGACTCAAAAGTTCAATTTTTAGAGTGCCCTCCAAGAGGGCATATATGCAAGATATTTGCCATAAAAGGTGTATGGGGGTCCGGGTAGTGCCCTGGGGGACAGGAAACAAGGACAAAAAGTAAAAAAAAAAGTTTTTAAAGGAACTGAGTTTTCCATGAAATAAGGGTTAAAAATAAAAATGAAAAATTTCTTTAAATATCGTGCCTAGGAGGTCCCCATAACCTGCCCGTGAAGTGGCAGATTTGTAGGATGTATAGAAACATTTAAAAACAAAAAAATTACATTTCAAATGACGGTAAAGGGTTTTCCTTTAATCTATTCATAAACAGCTGCTTGGGGCGGCAGCCTGTATGAAAATACATTTTAGGACACGCAGTCATGGAGCTGACGTGGCGCTCCACGCTTCAAACCCCAAGAGACTTTATGTTCATTTATATCGTGTGATTTTAAATTAGTTTAGTATAAATTGCGTAGCTTTAGTTTTAAATATACTTATATTCCTGTAGGTAAATGTGTTTGTGTATAGCCAGTAAACAAGCTTTACTGTTGTATAATTTATGCAACAGGGCTTTTCCCCTTATCTGGCTGCATGTTTGATTCAAGAAGTCTGGGATAGTGTTTGTCTTTAATCTGATGTGTTAGAACAATAGATTATGTAAATGTTGTGTGAGCTAAAGGCCAAAGAATGTTTATTGTAAATATCTGACATAATGTAATTAGCATTTTAGTAGGATGATGTGCATCATTTATGCAAATTATGGCTGTTGGATCTCAGCATAAATTATGGCGTTTTGTTCATTAAATCTCAGACAGAGAGAGAATCCTGTTTTAAAGCATACAGCCGCGTCTGGTGTTTTATTCAGCCACGCTACACTACACTCAACCTCAGAAGGCACAGAGCGGCCTTCTGGAAATTCCTAATGGCTCCAGGGCAGAGAAACAGAAGCAGGCGGGTCAAGCTGCTTGAGGCGCTGAGGACAGCACTCCCAGTAGCCGGGCTGACAGCAACAAAGGGGTGTCTGGAGAGTCAGGACAGATGGAAGAGAATGGTTCCGTCACACTGGTGGCAAGCGGTGGGATCAGCTCTACCAACCCCAGAAGAAACGAAGAATGGCCAGCTATGCCAACTACAAGAGGGACATGCTGAGAAACATATTGGAGAATCGAGAAGGGGCCACTGGCTCAAAAACTAAAGACACCCTGGGAGGCGTGGCTGGAACACAGAGAGCTGGATGTGTGAGTGCTGAGCTCCCAGGCCCTAGTGCACAGATTGTCATTTCGGGGCAGAAATAACAGCAATGGCACAGCGGAAAAAGACACTTACTACCCCAGGACTCTCGGGGACTGCGGGGACCCAACGCCGATCCTCCATTTCACCGTTCTTGGGAGATACATCTCATCCGCGGACCTCCGGTAAGGATCCAAAATGGCACCCGGCGACTCAGATCAGGAGGCCTCCCCGCCACGATTAGATTCAGCAACAAAAGGGAGCGATATAGACCACGAACTGCGGGCCTTATTACAGAGTTTGCCGACCAAAATGGATTTGGCTGCTCAGTTTACTCAAATGGAGCGCAATTTTAATACTAAATTTGATGAACTGGGGTCTGATTTGAAGCAGTTGGGAGGCTGCGTAGTGGACTTGGAAGAGGACAGAGATGCGTTATTTTCTCATGTGGAACGATTAAATGGTCAAATGCTAACGCAAGCTAAACAGCTGACCACACTGCATAGACACCTGGATGATGTTGATAATAGAGGCAGACGAAACAATCTTCGCATAAAGGGTTACCCGGAAGCAGACTCTGGCAAGGAAGATGTTAAAGAGCTACTCCGTGGTCTGTTTAATGATATCCTGGGTCGATCTGGAGAGGAAATATTAGTTCTGGATAGAGCTCACCGTGCACTGCGGCCGAGGGGATCACAAAATGACGCACCTCGTGATATTATCTGTCGCTTGCAAGATTTTACACTGAAAGAGGAAATTCTCAGAGCAGCACGCAAAACTTTGGAAATTAAAGTGGACGGTCAAGTGATACTTTTCTTCCAAGATGTTTCCTGGACCACTTTACAGGCACGGAGGGCTCTGAAACCGTTAACTGAAGCGCTCCAGGAACGTGATATTCGTTACTGATGGGGATTCCCACTATCTTTACAGGTGACGCATAACAACCAAGTTCATTCTGTTGTGTGTCCTGAGGACATTCCGGACTTTGTGCGTGTTTTTGGACTCCCAGAAGTCGACATCCCAGACTGGTATGGTTCACCGTCACCATCTGACACTCTACCCTTCCCACAGCGACCCCGCTGGACTCAACAGGCGAAAAAAAAACGTAAAGGCAAGCCCTCTGCAGCGACCCCTTCTGAGCCAGACCCAGAACCGCGAGGGAAGCCCTTGCTTTTGCTGCCATTGTCATTTGAAAGTTTATACGCTTTTTTGATATTTTCTGCCCCCTTGCAAATTTTTTGATTGAATGCGCTTGGGTCCAGCAAACGAGACAGTCGGATGAAACTCTTGCTTGGCACCCAGAATTTTTGGAAAATTCTGAGACTTTCTCGGCTGCCTCCTGAGTGGTGTTTTTTTTTTATGTCCTCTGATGGGTTTTCCCACTATCAGAGGTCTACACTACCTCAATTTTTTTCAAGTTTTGTGTTATTGTTGTTTGTTTTTATATTTTTCTTTTTGGTGATCACTCGTACTATTTGCTATGCTACTAGGGGGTATGGGCAGGTCCCGGGCTCTGATGCCCTCCTCTCTCACTAGTTTAAATGGCTAATTAAAATTTGATTTCTATGAATGTCCGACGTCTTAATATGCCTGCCAGAGGTTGAAAGGTGATGTTATTTTTGTTCAGGAAACACATTTTAGAGAGGGTTCCGCACCAGGGTTTCGCAATGCTCGCTATCCGACGGGCTATTTAAGCAATTTTGGGGAGACAAAATCTAGGGGGGTTGCCATTCTTTTTGCGCGACATGTGCCTTTTACTCTGCAAGATGTGGTAACTGACCCGCAAGGTCGATTTTTGATGGTTAAAGGGATGTTGGGCAATACTAAGTTAACTTTTGTAAATGTTTACCTGCCTAACCGCTTGTAAACCAAATGTCTCCGAAAAGTGTTACGACGTTTGTCCGAGTTTCAGGAAGGTTTTGTGGTCTTAGGGGGTGATTGCCGGCAGATTGTGTCTAGGGTGGGGGATCGTCTGTTCCCTCTCTACGGGTCCAATTTCATAAACTCTTGTCAGCGGACCGTCTGATGGATTGTTGGCGTCTCAGTAATCCAGCAGTAAAGGACTACACGTTTTATTCATATGCCTTTAAGAAGTATTCTAGAATAGATAATTTTTTTGTGGAACATAGGGATTTGGAAATGGTACGCAGTTGCAAAATAGGACCCATCACATGGTCGGACCATGCATCCCTTCTGTTATCTTTAGCCCTACCTAATTTAGTGAGAACGGAGAATGCCTGGTGTTTGAATGAGTCATTGCTATCTGATTCCATGACGCGAGCGGAGGTGACTGCCTCCTTAGAGAATTACTTCCTTGAAAATGACACGGATGATGTAACACCCGCGACGGTTTGGGAGGCTCACAAGTCTGTGTTAAGAGGTGCTTTTATCCAGTTGGGCTCCAGGCGCAAGAAGGAAAGGCCTGCCAGAACGGAGGAATTACTGAGAGAGATCACTGCCTTAGAACTGACACATAAATCTGACCTCGATCCTGAATCATTCCGACGATTAGTTCTCTTAAGAGCTGACTTAGCTAAATTAACGAATGCACAGGTGCGCGGGCCCTTACACTGACGAAATATGCTTACTACACCCAAGAGAATAAATGTGGAAGGCTACTTGCACGTGCTTTGAAGAAACGATATCAAGCTACTTTTATCCCGAAACTGCGTACTAGCACGGGATCCGAGGTCAATACGACCCGAGACATTGCGGAAGCCTTCCATGCTTATTACCAAACTTTATATAATATGGATAAGAGTAGGGTCCCTGAACATATAGTGGACTCGTTTTTGGCTAAGATGATTAAAACTACTTTACCGCGTAATGTTAGCCGACAATTAGATAACCCGCTTACATTAGAGGAATTTACGGAGGCTTTAAAATTAACGCCCTTGGGTAAGAGCCCGGGCCCTGACAGGTTTACGGTGCTATATTATAGGACTTTCAGGTCTATTCTGGGCCCTAGATTTGTTAAAGCTTTTAACTCTATTTCGGATACCTTTCCTATTCCACCTGCGACGCTCCTCGCCTCTATCTCTGTGATACCGAAACCGGATAGAGACCTGTTAGATTGCACTAATTATAGACCCATATCTTTAATAAACGTTGACTTAAAATTGTTTACGAAAATACTGGCTTTACGACTTAAGCCTCTCCTGACTTCAGTGATTCACCGAGACCAGACAGGCTTTGTAACGGACAGGGAAGCCCGTGATAATACTATTCGTACCGTCTCCCTCATCCATCATGCTTCCAGGATGGATCAGCCTTTGTTAGTCCTCTCGGTTGACGCTGAAAAAGCGTTTGACCGAGTGGACTGGTCTTATCTTTTTCGGATGTTGGAGAGGATGGGTTTTGGTGATTGATGGTGTTCGTGGTTGCGGGTGCTGTATGACTGCCCTCAGGCACGAGTGCGGGTTAATGGCAGACAATCGACTCCGTTGACGATACATAATGGGACTCGACAGGGGTGCCCTCTGTCCCCTCTCCTGTTCCTGCTGTATCTGGAACCCCTATTGCAGGCGATTAGAGATAATCCGGCGATTCGAGGAGTAACTGTTCCAGGACAGGAGCTCAAGGTGGCCGCATTTGCGGATGACCTGCTGTTCACCTTGACGGATCCCCTTTCATCGGTGTCGGCTTTGATGACGGAATTAGATGCGTTCGCAGCTTTCTCGGGATATAAAATTAACGTGCTGAAGAGTGAGTTTTTAGGGGTAAACCTTTCACGAGTCGTGACTGAGAGTATTCGTCATACCTATGGAATGCGGTGGGTTCCGGATGGACTTAAATATTTAGGAATAGGCTTATCGTCGGAACTAGACAAATTATTTCAGTTGAATTACGTTTCTCTGTTGCAACAGATCAAGGGGGACTTACGTAACTGGAACTTACCCCATATTTCATGGTTGGGAAGGATCAATGTCTTACGGATTACCTCGACTGAATGTATTACCTCGACTGTTGTATTTGTTCCAAACCCTACCTATTACTGTACCTCAGACATTTTTCTCTGATTTGCGACAGACATTTACAGGCTATGTTTGGAGGGGGAAGAGGGCGAGGATATCTTCCAGTGAATTGACAAGACCGGTGGGAAGGGGTGGTCTGGGCTTGCCCCATGCTTATTTTTACTATCTAGCAGCGTTTTTTTCTATACTATACGGCTTGGCAAAAGGAACGATGGGTAAGCTTTGGGAAAATGTGTCACAGGCAGGAATTACTTGGCCATTGTCCTCCTTGCCCTGGCAGTCGGCACCGCTGGCAAACCTGGGGCTTCGGTCACACCCGCTGCTGGGTACACTGCTAAGGCTGTGGAGGAAACATGGAGTGGCGTTAGGACTGACTACACTGACTTCCCGCCTGACACCCTTGACTCACAATCCCCTGTTCCCACCGGGACTGACCCCGACATTTTTGGATGGGTTACTACCAAAACCGTATATACCGCTAGAAGCAGTAGTGGAAGACAACAGATTGCTCCCCCTGGACCAATTGGTGGCCCCAGAAATAGCGAACAAGTCTATGGTGAAGTTCCAATATGCCCAACTAAGTCACTTTATTCGCTCTAATACGTGGTTGACAGAGGGGTTGCCTCCATTGGCCCCCTTTGAGACCTTCTGTACCGATAAGAATAGATATGGACATATTGTCTCGAATCTTTATTCATACATAATGAGAGGGGCCTATAAAATTGATTCTCCATTGCTACTTAAGTGGGAAACAGATTTAGGAGTAGATATTTCGGCTGAGGAATGGTCCAGGGCTTTCGAACTTACATACTTTGCGTCCAGGAGTCAGGCACTTCGTGAATCGAATTGTAAATTGTTTATGAGATGGTATCTTACCCCGTCTGTTTTACATGCTATGGATCCATTGTTGCCTGATATCTGTTGGAGGTGTAAAGTGGCCAGAGGTAACTATGTCCACATATGGTGGACTTGCCCGAAAATTCTAAACTTCTGGTCAGACATGCACACGAGATATCGCGTTTAGGGGGCCTGGAAGTGGAATTTACTCCCTCTGCCTATTTGCTTAATGTACTGCCCTTTTCGATGCCCTCCTTTAAAAACTCACTTCTGGCAATTCTTTTAACCGCAGCGAGGGCACTGATTCCGTTATATTGGAGGAGGGAATGTGCACCCACCATCAGGGATTGGGTTCTGAGGGTGGAGGGGGTCAGAGCTCTAGAAGAAGCGCACTACAATAGTTTGGGTAAATATGAGGAATTCTATGCGATCTGGCGTCCATGGTCCTCGAACCTTCGCTCAATAACGGTATCAGACAGGTCACCGGTGGAGGAACAAGAGGTCTCGTAAGATAATCGACCGGTTATGGTGGGTCAGAGGTGAATTCAGATCCGAGCCTGGGCTGTGTTGTCTTGACATACCATTCTGGTACTAGCTTTACTGCTGTTTATTTAAGGCTATGATGATCACCTTTTTAGTTCGTTAGAGTTAATTTAGAATTTGTTATTTGTTATATTATAAAATTCCAGCACTGTCTATGACCAAGAGGCACTTTGATTGTATTCTACATTATTGTGACAATATTGTCTCTTATGCGACTTGTATTTTATACTTTGCCAATAAAAATATTTTACACAAAAATAAAGACACCCTGGTCGCAATGGATCAATGGAACGGGGGCACAGGGACCCCGGCCACAGAAGACACCTTCCAAAAAAAAGTCAGAGAGAGGATAGCTATGTACGGTGCCGCCCCGTCAGAAGCCGCCATACAACAGGCCATTAGGGACATCCAACAACAAGAGGAGCAAGAAAAGGAGCGCCAGCATGAACTGCGGATGGTGGAGACACAGGCCAGTCGGATAGAAAGCCCGTCCATAAGAGACCGGTTCCAGCAAAGAGTAAGGAGGGCGATGGCCCAGGTCCAGGCGGATGAACCTGGTGCCTGGCAGGATGAGCACTGGTGGAAAGAATTTTTCCGCCAGGAGATGTGGAACAAGGCCATCCAACAGGAGGAGGACTGCCCTGAAGAAGCCCTTCCCACTTATACGGAGAGGTACGATCACCAGTGGTACTTATGGGTGCCATTTTTGGGAGAACAGCCCCGAGAGGAATGGCTGACAGAGCTAGGCGAACTGGTCCAGAGTGAAATTATACTGGACACCAGCTACAGAGCCTTCCAGTGGTTTACAGCCCAACTAATGCCCAGCACAGTAGACAGCGGCCCAACAGAAGGCTTTGACTACGGCGGCACAGTGCTGCTGTATACAAGGATGGGCAACGACCCTGGTTTTGGGGACGACGAGGAGTGGCAGCGGGAACAACTCCTGGACCTCCGGTATGAGGAACTGGAAGACCTTGATGATGACCGTGATACAGAGGAACTGGAGTTCCTGGTTGAGCAGGAATGGGAGCTCGAAAAGGCCTACAAAAGGCTGTTCGACAACGTTCCACAGTTAGGCCTGAGCCCCATTACCTGGGAATGTCTGGCAGAAGAAGCAGGCAGTCAAAGTGACACAGAAGAATTGGAGCCCAAGGTACTCCCTTGGTTCCCCCTCATGACCACAGCAGAGGAGGAAGCGCTGGCAACAGGGCGGAGTGCCGCTGGCCTCTGCCCATCCCCAGACCCGGAGATGGAGGACACTATTCTCCCGCAAGACGACACTGTGTCAGTACCTATCCCCCCAGCTTAAGCTACACTACACTCAAACTCAGAAGGCACAGAGCGGCCTTCTGGAAATTCCTAATGGCTCCAGGGCAGAGAAACAGAAGCAGCCGGGTCAAGCTGCTCGAGGCGCTAAGGACAGTGCTCCCAGTAGCCGGGCTGACTGCAATGAAGGCGTGTCTGGAGAGTCAGGACAGACGGAAGAGAACGGTTCCATCACAAACGCAGAACAAGTTTAGTGATTTTTTGGCTAAATTATGGTGAAACATATGCAGGCTTTGGATGAAAGTAACAATAGGTGCTTTAAAATTGGGCCTTTAGTGTCGGCAACAGTGCCGTCACACCGTAACCCCTCTGTGGTATTGTGGAAGAGTGCAGGGTTGGACCCTGCGGTCCAATATTAAAATGATATAAATCTGGTAATATAGGCATCAGTGTCAGTGCACCAAAATATTGTGCCATTGGTGGCAGCAAGTGTCTTCATACCATAACCCTTTTGTGATATTGTGGAACAGTGCAGGGTTGGACTCTGTGGTCCAATAATAAAATGATATAAATCTGGTAATATAGGCGTCAGTGTTAGTGCACCCAAATATTGTGCCATTGGTGGCAGCAAGTGCCTTCACACCGTAACCCTTTTGAGGTATTGTGGAAGAGTGCAAGGTTGGACCCTGTGGTCCAATATTAAAATGATATAAATCTGGTAATATACGCGTCAGTGGCAGTGCAGCCAAATATTGTGCCTTTGGTGGCAGCAAGTGCCTTTACACTGTAACCCCTTAGTGGTATTGTGGAAGAGTGCAGTGCAGTGGTGGAGGTTTTGTGAATGCAGAAGAGATCCCCGATCTATTCCGTTACATCAGCATCAGGGGATTGATAGCTGCTGATCCAGGACTGATTCATTCTTATAAATGTCAGCCGGTCTACAGAGTCGGTGGACAGACGCACTCTTTTCTCTATGACAAAACCTCCAACGGTGCTAAACGCCCTTTCAGAAAGCATGCTGGATGAAGGGTAACCTTGTAGCTGCATAGCATATTGGCTAAGTTCTGGCCAGTGATCCAATCTCAACACCCAGTAAGCCAGGGGATCATCTGCTGGAAAGGTATCCAGGTCTGCCCTTGCCCCTAGGTAGTCCTGCACCATACGGTGAAGACGCTGGCAATGGGTGACTACATTTGACGTCCCTGGGTGTCGTGGACTAAAAAAATTGGAAAAGGCATCAGTCAAGCGGCCCCTTTCACCGCTCTTCCTCTGATCATCCGCAGCCTCAGAAGCACCTGTGTCATCACTTGGTAACATACCAGTGCCTGGAAAGGGGTTACACAAGTATCACGTTAGTGCGTCCTCAAGTTGTTTCATCCTGTCCTCCCTCTGTGAGGGCAGGATGAGCTCTACAACTTTACCCTTGTATCATGGATCAAGAAGGGTTGCCAACCAGTAATGATCCCTCTCCTTGATAGCACAAATCCTGGGGTCCTTTACCAGGCTTTGCAGGATAAGGGAGCCCATGCAGCGTAGGTTGGAGGTGGCATTAGCTTCCGAGTCTTCCTGGTCAATGAGGATGACCCTATAGTGCACTTTCTCCTCCCAGCCACGTACTAGTCCTTGGGTTTTTGGGCACACAAAACCCTCCCTTGAGGAATCCCCACCTTCAATGCCACCACTACTTAAATATTCCTCCTCCTCTGCCTCCTCTTCCTCCTGTCTGATCTGAGGACCCGCAGGAATGCTGTCTGCGGAAAGACTGGGGCCTTGAGAGCTAGGGAAGGCCTCCTCTTCCTCCCGCTGCTCTGCCTCTAGTGCCACATCTATAATTCCACGCAGAGTGCGCTCCAGCAGGAACACTAAAGGAATTGTGTTACTGATGCATGCACTGTCCCTGCTCACCATCCTCGTTGCCTCCTCAAATGGTGACAGTACAGTGCATGCAACCTTGATCATCAGCCACTGCGCGGGGAAAAAAAAACAAGTTGACCTGAACCTGTCCTTTTGCCATACGCACACAGGTACTTGTTGATGGCCCTCTGCTGCTTGTTACTTGTTGATGGCCCTCTGCTGCTTGTGCAGACACTGCAGCATTGCTAATGTCGAGTTCCACCTGGTGGGCATGTCACAGATCTGGCGATTTGTGGGAAGGTGGAATTCTCTTTGAATTTCTGCCAGGCGAACACTTTCTGAGAATGACTGTCTGAAGTGGCTGCAGACTTTTCTGGCCTGGCTGAGAAGCTCTGCCAGCCCTTGGTACCTGGTTAGGAAACGCTGTACCACTAGATTTAGGACTTGTGCTAGGCATGGTACATGCGTCAACTTACCCTGGCGTAGGGCGGAGAGAAGGTTGCTGCCATTATCACAGATGACCATTCCCAGCTGAAGCTGCCATGGTGTTAACCATCTCTGCACCTGCCCCTGCAGAGCTGACAGAATTTCTGGCCCACTGTGGCTCCTGTCCCCTAAACAAACCAGCTCAAGCACAGTATGGCATATTTTTGCTTGAGCCATTGCATAGCCCCTGCCACGGTTTAACTGCCACTTCGCCAGAGATGGAGGAGGAGGAGGAAGAGGTGGTGGAGCAGACAGACCTCATACAAGCAGCTTTCTGGAGACGTGGTGGATGAACAAGCTCCAGCACAGAGCCCTATCCTGGATCCCTCCCAGCTGCAATCAGAGTTACCCAGTGTGCTGTGAAGGAAATGTAATGGCCCTGTCCATGCTTGCTGGACCACGTGTCTAAAGTCACATGCACCTTGCTGCTGACTGCCTTTCCCAATGACTGGATAACATTGTGTTCCACGTGCTGGTATAGTGCTGGAATGGCATTCCGTGAGATGAAATGGCGTTTTGGAACCTGCCACTGTGGTACAGCACATTCAGCAAATTCACGGAAGAAAGCAGAGTCCACCAGCTGGAAAGGCAGCAGCTGCAATGCGAGTAATTTTGATAAGCTGGCATTTAGACAATGTGCTTGTGGATGGTTGGGTACTATATTTTTTCTTACGCTGCAGCAGCTGGGGTAACATAATCTGACTGCGTAAATCTTCAGCTGATGGGTGCTGTTACATTGTGAGGAAGGACCTGGTACATCCATTACTGTAGAATCATCCCTGTCAGTGGAGGTTGGAGTCAATGACATGGCAGGACATATAGTGGGGTAGAGACAGGTGAGGAGGAGGACCTACGCAAAGTTTTGCACCAACAGGATGGGTGGCAGGTGGTCATATGTGTCATGGTTCCCGGATCCCACCATGTAGTCCTTAAAGCCCAACACTCCACAGAGATAAAAACTACCAACAGGGTAGCCGTAAAGGAATCCCTAACTGTCTGGTCCTTAAAAATTGGCCAGGTATATGTATACTAAGGTATATGTATACTAGCTAGACAGAAAGAGTTAAGCAAAAGACAATGTTGTAATACAAAACCAGGTTAGCAACACGGGGGTAGTCAGACAAGCCAGAATCAGGAATACAGAGTATAGAATAGTCAAATGAAATAGCCGGGTCGATATCAGTGCAGAAGCGTAGTACAAGGAAATTGTCTAGGGCAAGGGAAGGCAGAATAGTCAGAAAACAAGCAGAGGTCAATAACAGGTTAAAGCACGAGAGAATTCAGGTACAAGGAGCTCAGGTATGGATAACCACGATCTGGCACTGCTTAGAAGGAACTGTTGGTTTTTAAAGGAATGTCATGGAGCTGATGTAACGCTCCATGCTTCAAACCCCAAGAGACTTTATGTTCAATTGTATCATGTGATTTTAGATATATTTTACATCGTTTGGTTTTAGTTTAAATTAGTTTAGTGTAAATGGCGTAACTTTAGTTTTAAATATACTTATATTTCTGTAGGTAAATGTGTTTCTGTATAGCCAGTAAACAAGCTTTACTGCTGTGTAATTTATGCACCAGGGTTTTTCCCTTTATGAGTGTTTGTCTTTAATCTGATGTGTTAGAACAATGGATTATACAAATGTTGTGTGAGCTGAAGGCTAGAGAATGTAAGGAATGTTTATTGTAAATACCTATCTGACACAATGTAATTAGTATATTGGTAGGACGAGGTGCGTCATTTATGCAAATTATGACTGTTGGACTTCAGCATAAATGGTGGCGTTTTGTTCATTAAAAGTCAGAGAACTCTCAGAGCACAGAGAGAGAGGATCCTGTTGGAACATACAGCCACGTCTGGTGTTTCATTCAGCGACGCTACACTACACTGTCACCCTCAAAAGGTACCGAGCCGCCTTCTGGAAATTCCTAACAACTCCAGGGCAGAGGAACAGAAGCAGGCGGGTCAAGCTGCTCGAGGCGCTGAGGACAGCGCTCCCAGTAGCTGGGCTGACAGCAACAAAGGGGTGTCTGGAGAGCCAGGACAGACGGAAGAGAACGGTTCTGTCACAAGGACTTTCACCAGATCGCTCCCCCCTCTCAAGCCGCGCCTCATGCAGCCACCTCCCTGCCGGTTTCAGTTTAAACCGTGCGTTGGTGAGCGAGCAGCATCAGACATGCTGCCGTCAAGGCACACCGGAAAAGCTGGAAGCCCCCAACGTTACA
Source organism: Leptobrachium leishanense (assembly GCA_009667805.1). Taxonomy (NCBI): domain Eukaryota; kingdom Metazoa; phylum Chordata; class Amphibia; order Anura; family Megophryidae; genus Leptobrachium; species Leptobrachium leishanense. Next base: position 532,061,853 of record CM019063.1, on the reverse strand, counting down.
ATATGTCGCCTCAAGCACGTGGTACCCAAGCGTCCGGAGTCTTTCCCACGCTTGATCCTCATCTGGCATAGATTACAAATAGCAACGGTGCGGTCTGCTGCACATTTCTTAAAGAACTCCCAGACAGCAGAGTTCCTGGATGTGTGCTTTGAGACAACAGCGCTCTGCATCTGAGCAGCTCTGACATCTGATGCCTTGGACTGGCTAGTTCTACGGTTGGTCATAGAGGACTTTGTGCCTCGTGTTTCTTGTGCCTCCTCCTCACTTGACTCCTCTGTTCGATCAGGCACCCAGGTGGAGTCAGTGACATCATCATTGTCATCACCCCCTATCTCCTCGTCACTGGAGCCTCTTGGCAGTATGCTGCAGTTGCTGGGGCAACATGAGTGCCAGTTATTTGTGTGTCTTTACTGGCACCCCCTTGCTCTAGGTTGATTATACTCCCTTCCTCAACCTCAGAGATTGAATCAGAGCACTGTAGTTGCTGCGCATCCTCAAGCAGCATGTCACGGTCATTGTAGACAAACTATTCAGCTCACTTCTCCGTGTGTGATAGTGAGGGTACGGCAGGAGTAGCTGTGGACATGGAGGCTGCATTAGATTCTTTGGCAGCTGAGGTGGACTGTAAACCACTACAAGCCTCGCTGGCAGAGGACTCCGGGGATGCGGATGGCCTGGTTAGCCAATCCTGCAAATCCTCTATATGTTGCTGCTGCTGCTTAAGACGGCCAGCACCAGTTAGAAAGGACAAGCGTGCCCCTGCAGAGGATGCACCACGTCCACGACGACCAGAGGCACAGCCTCCCGACACAGAGGCTGCTTGCCCTCTTATCTGTGTCTGGGAGCGTCTGCCTGTCCTTTTTGGTCTTTCTGACATGGTGAGTGATATATAGATTAAAGATATACAGAACTCTGATTCAACTCTGGTATAAAGATTTCCAGAACTCTGGTATAACTCAGTGAGACACCCTGATAGATTACAATTCCCAGAAACCTCCTATAAATCAGTGAGACCCCCTGATGGGTGGCAGTGACAAGTAGGCTTGTGCACCGATTTTTTTTTCGGTTCGATTTTTCGGATTTTTAAACTTTTTGATTCGGGTCGTTTCGACCGATTTCGGTTTCGATTCGATTCGGTTCGGCTCGTTTTTCGGGTACATTTTTTTTTCGAAATATTGACCATTTTTCGTATTTTCGTGTCACTGTGCTCGGTTTTTGTATCGACTTTTCGGGATTTCGGAAATTTTCGCTTTTCCGAATTGTACATTTTTCGGAATATCGACCATTTTTCGTATTTTTCGTGTCACTTTGCGCGTTTTTTGTATCGACTTTTCGTTTTTTTCAGAAAATTTTCATTTTTCGGAACGTCTGTTCTCCTCGTTTGACACATTTCAAGTCCATTCGAAAAATCCGAAAATATTTCGTTTCGGCTCGGAAAACGTTTCGGATCTGACATTTTCGGATCTAAAAATTTTCGGAAATTCGGCCGCATCCGAAAACACGAATCGGGAAATTTTGTGAAAATTCCTAAATTCCGAAACCCGAAACGCACATCCCTAGTGACAAGACACAAATTACTATTCCCAGAAACCTCCTATAAATCAGTGAGACCCCCTGATGGGTGGCAGTGAGAACACACAGATTACAACAATTTCCAGATATTTTGTAGAAATGAGAACCCCACAATTGCTGGTGGCAGTGAGAACACAAAGATTAGAACAATTCCCAGATATTTTGTATAAATGAGACCCCCCCAATAGCTGGTGGCAATGAGAACACAAAGATTAGAGAAATTCCCAGATATTTTGTAGAAATGAGACCCCCCCCCCCAATAGCTGCTGGCAGACTGGCAGTGAGAACACAAACTAACAGAACAATCTCCTCTCAAAAAACACGAGCTGGGGGCTGTGTGAAGGCTTGTGTAGTGTGCTGCGGGACTTAGCTCTCTGAGCCCATGATTGGGCAAAATTTGCCCATTAAGGTCTCTGAGCCGTGATTGGCATAGTCTTGCACCTGTCTTTTACCTAAACTGTGATCAGGTGCAGGCTGTAGCCAATTACAAGCTTCAGGCCAGTGGAAAAGTGCATTTTGGTCCATTGTGGTGCATTGTGGGCAAACATGCTGCGAACACGTGGAAATGTTCGAAGTACGCGAACATACAAACTGGCGATGTTCGAATCGAACTCCGAACGCATCGAACCGTACAGCTCATCCCTACCTGAGACCCACCAAGAGTCCCAGGTGTGACAAGGCTGTATCTCATATATGTGTTAATGCCGGTCACTTCCCACCAGCTTAATGCTCTGAGATTTATATTAACATTCACATGTTGCATCATTTTATGGCTTTTATCAGAAAATAAATAAAAGAGCACCTTCATATTGAAAATCTATCTCTAATATCTGAGTTCTTGTAGCAGCAGTGTATACTTTATGACTGAAATGTAGATATACTGCTGCTTTCAAATAATAATTTATTTTTGTAATTATTGTTTTCTATATACAGCATTAGTCTCTGGCCTTTCCAATGATACTTAAGTTGACCATGTGAGACTTACAGTTCTGGAGAAACAAAAGTCAAACAGACCCCTGTAGATCCTGTAATGTGATCTTCCTGGGAAATCTCTTTTCTGACGTGCCCTTGTGCGATGATGTCAGTGGGTGGATTGAAGTCCCACAACAATGGTTGGCATCCAAGATGTCAGCCTGATGTGGGAGAAGCCCCATAACAGTGCCAAGATGTGGGATTGGAATGAAGTACGTGGTTCATACGAAGCTCCCTTGTGTCCCCAGTAGGGAGGAGCTGTTCGGTTCGATCAGTTCGGAGTTCAATTCGAACTTTGGTCGTTCGCAAGTTCGCGAACTTCGAACTTTTTGGGTGTGTCCGGTTCGAGTTCGCAAAAAAAAACTTTTGAAAAAAGTATAGAAAATTCTTAAAAAAATACTAAAAAATGTAGAAATAAAGATACTCTTTACTGCAGAATATTATAAGCAACGGTTTATTAGATATTGAATAAAAATAATGTGTAGGGGGCGTGGTTTGGCGCGATCCGGGATGGCTTCCTGATCGAGGAGCTCCTCACCCGGGCACTTCACAATCACTGAAAGGCAGCAGTCAGACCTACAGATGGGACCCAAAAAGCGGATCTCCACACAGATGAGCCGCCCGAGCACCCCAGCGCCGACCTCCGCTTCACCAATGCGGCACTATTTGAGTGGTGCGGCGTCGACGACACAAGTAGGCTGCGATTTCAAGATGGCGCCGGTCACTGAGAGCATGAGAGGCCCGGGAAGCCCCGCGCTGTCGGCTGATGGCGTGGACGATTTGGAGGTGAGAGATGCACTGAAATTATCACCAACTAAAGCGGATCTGGAAGGTCTTTTTGCCAGACTGGAGGCCAAATTTGATGCGCGCTTTGAGGAACTGGGGGCGGATGTTAAACACTTGGGTGGCAGGGTGCAGGACTTGGAGGACGACAGGGAAGCTGCATTAATTCAAACCCAGCACTTTGAGACACTCTTGAGCACACATGCTACACAGATTGCCTCCTTATTTCGCTGGGTGGATGATCTGGATAACAGAGGGAGACGCAATAATATACGTGTGAGGGGTCTACCTGAAGGTCCTCAGGGTGCCACTGAAAACATGAATCTGACTTTGCAAACTCTATTTAATGAACTTCTCCAATGCCCCCAAGATACGCCTTTTCATCTGGACCGCGCACACAGAGCCTTACGAGCCAGAGGCGCCCCAAACTCGGCTCCTAGAGACGTTATCTGCCGAGTACATCACTTTACCCTGAAGAAGGAGGTAATGAAAGCGGCAAGGAACATGCCTTCGATTATATTTGATGACCACACAGTGGAATTATTCCAAGACGTCTCCAGATCTACTCTTTTAGCCAGGAGGGAATTGAAGCCCATCACAGACCAACTTCGGGCACGCTCCATACGATATCGATGGGGATATCCATTTGCACTACACGTTCGAGTGGACAACAGATCACTGAGTATTTCTGCCCCTGAGGATGTGCCAGATTTTTTACAAGCACTGGAACTCTCTCCAGTTACTATACGGGGATGGTTTGGAGGAGACCCGAACACACCTCCCCCACCGATGCCACGGCACCAGCCATGGCGCGGGGCTCGACGGGATCGTCGACGCCCCCTGGATACAGCACGTGGAGCCGAACGCGGTTCTCCGGACCCTCCATGAGGGGACTGTCAGGCCTTCCAGACGGCTGACTGTTTCTTTTTATCCATTTGACCGCAATGGCTTGCCCGGGTGTTCTGTTTCCTCGGTCTCCGACCGATCTCGTTGTTTTTTGGCTGTAGACCGGCCGGTCTGCAGGTTTTTGGTTCGGCAAATATACTGTTTTACATTGCCGCTTCCCCGCGCGGTGCTAAATTTTTGTTTGCCTTAATGTGGAGGGTTTTTTCCACTACACTTTTTTTCATAAGGTATCCCGTAAGGGATTTAGTCCATTTTGGGCTTCAGCACCAATGCACAATGTTTAATTTTCGGTTAGGTTTAGTATGTTTATTTTGTTTTTACAACGCTTTCTACTGTTTTAAAGATGTTGCTGGCACGGTATATCCCTCTGGGAGACTGCTGGTCTTTCAAGTGCTCAACTACACCTTCACTCTGGTTGCGTCACGAGCATTAAGTCTCTACAGTTCTTGCCATGGCTGATTTGCGAGTTATCACTCTCAATGTGAGAGGCCTCAATCATCCGGCTAAACGCCGTATGGCACTGCACGACTTACAACGTATGAGAGGAGAGGTGGTGTTTTTACAGGAAACGCATATACGCAGTGATACGTCAGTTCGTTTATACTCCCGTTATTATCCTCAATGTTTTTATGGTAACTTTTCCAATTCTAAGTCGCGAGGTGTTGCCATCCTAATAGCGGCACATGTGCCTTTTGTGTGTCAGGCGCAACGTTCGGATCCGGGGGGACGCTATCTGTTTGTAAAAGGCCTCTTGGGGTCTCTGCAAGTTACCTTGGCTAATTGTTACCTCCCGAACATTAAGCAATGTACGTTCCTAGGAAAAATTTTGACGAAGCTAGAAAACTTTGCAGAAGGCACGTTGATATGCGGAGGGGATTTCAATGTTTCGCCTGATACCCCGGGAGAGGCGTCTCCCTCACCGGCTTCGGTCCCTTCGTCTCAACGACGGAGATTCCACCAAATACTACATCAGGCCCGCTTGGTTGATTGTTGGCGGACAATGCACCCGCTTGGACGGGACTTTACGTACTATTCAGCCGCTGCCAGAGTGTACTCTCGCCTGGATCTATTCCTGTTACGTCATTTAGACCTAGGATATGTCAAATCGGTTAGTATTGGCAATATTTCATGGTCAGATCATGCCCCTGTGTTCCTGACCCTCTCCTTGCCGTCTCTGCCCCGTAAATCTTTCCAATGGCGACTGAATGGTACGATACTAACTGACACTGTAGAGAGGGAACGTATTTCTGAGGCTATCACACAATATTTTGTAGATAATGATACTGCCGATGTGAAGGCCACGGTCCTGTGGGAGGCCCACAAATGTGTTATACGGGGAACCCTTATTCAAATTGGAGCTAGACGTAAACGGGAAAAGTTAGCTAAAATTCAAGCCCTACTTGCTGAAATCCAGGTAGCCGAGGAGCTACACAAGGCTACTGAGTCGGTTGAACATTACACGACACTAGTGGCGTTGAGAGCTGACTTATGACAGCTCTTACAACAACAGGCCAGCCGCTCACTTTTGCTTACCAAACACTCATATTATGTTCATGGAAATAGGTGTGGTAAGATGTTGGCTAGGGCTCTACGCCAGAAGTACCAAGCTACTTATATCCCCAAACTAAAGTCTTCCACGGGTCGCCTTCTATCCTTGAACACAGAGATTACTGACCAATTTATAAACTACTATCAGTCGCTATATTCCCTACATCCGGACAAGCCTTCCACTTCCCTCATAGCTGAGTATCTGGACAAATCCTTACAGGCGAAACTAACGGAGACGGAGACTGAGGCTCTGGATGCTCCTTTCAACCTGAGCGAGCTGGCGGCTGCTTTAAAGGCAACCACCACTGGAAAGAGTCCGGGACCGGACGGGTTCTCTATAGCCTATTATAAAACCTTTTTACCCCTCTTAGGCCCTCACCTACTCCACTCTCTGAATGCCCTAGACGATGAAAAAGGCTTCCCTAAATCGGCATTGGAGGCAACGATAGCCCTCATCCCGAAACCAGGGAAGGATCCTACGCTGTGTCAAAACTATTGCCCGATCTCACTAAATAACAATGATATTAAATTGATGGCAAAGATGATGGCTATGCGCTTGAGCCCCTTTTTACCTTCCCTGATCCATCCAGATCAGGTAGGATTCATACACCAGAGAGGAGCACGAGATAATACCTACCGGGCTATCAATTTGATTCATAGGGCGCACTCGGCGCGCATGCCGATGGTCCTTCTCTCTGTCGACGCTGAAAAGGCGTTCGATAGAGTAGATTGGACCTTTCTAATGGCTGTCCTGGAGAGGTTTGGCCTGGGACCGAGATGGCTGACCTGGATTTCAGCATTATATAATAACCCGACGGCGGTCCTCAGAATTAATGGGGTGCTTTCTACACCGATAACGATCTCCAACGGTACGCGCCAGGGTTGCCCCCTATCCCCGCTCTTATTCATCATGACTTTAGAACCGTTCTTACAGCGGATTAGAGATAACGATAATATTCAGGGCGTAACTTTACCTTTCCACCACTATAAAATTTCTGCATTTGCAGACGACATTCTCCTTACCTTACTAGACACGGCCAGTTCTACTGAGGCCTTTTTAACAGAGGTGGAGAAATATGCGGGAGTGTCGAACTTCAAAATCAATACTGAAAAGTGTGAAATGTTAGGGGTGGGCATAACATCACTTACTAAGAAGGCGCTGCAACGCTTGGCCCCGTTTTCTTGGCCTACTAAAGCTATCCAATACCTGGGCATACAGCTCCCGTCGGATTTGACATCTTTATTTGACCATAACTACGTTCCTCTATTTAACCGGGTAACTCGAGACCTTAAAGACTGGCACAAACCCCAGTTCTCCTGGTTTGGACGTATTAATATTTTAAAAATGACGGTTCTGCCAAAGTTTTTGTATCTCCTTCAGACACTACCTATTACCATACCAATATCCTTCTTTAGTTCCCTGAAAACCCTCTTTCTGAACTTTATATGGAGAGATAACAGACCAAGGATATCGTATGATGTCCTCGTCCGCCCTAAATCGGGAGGGGGCCTGGGACTACCACATCTAGAACTTTATTACGATGCAGCATTACTGACGAGACTTAGTGACTGGTCGATGTCACCCCCTCATAAACTATGGGTACATTTAGAACAGCTTTTTTTCACGGTTCCTATAGTCTCGGCCCCATGGCAAACTGTGACCATAGAAGCATTAGTCCCCATTCCACACCCAACAATTAGCCCGACGTTAAAGAGATGGCGTAAGCATCGCACGCTCCTGGGCTTATCTCCCTTGCCTTCTTTGTTGACTCCGATTACCCATAATCCAGACTTTCTCCCAGGTAAAGCCCAGTCCTTTCTTGGATTGGACTACGACGGCCCGTATGTCCCTCTTAAGGCTTGTGTAGGACCGGAAGGTCTGATCTCCCTCAATGACCTACTGGTAGATCGTTTGAGCACACCATTACGGAAATATAACTATTTACAGTTGCAACATTTTATAACTACACAGATACTTAGGGCTGACGTTACTATACCTACAGCTCTAACTACGTTTGAGACAACATGTATTTCAGACCCGCCACCTCCGCATTTACTCTCATACATGTATTCTCTTATTTTGACGGCTCGGTTTAAAACCTTACCCTCATATACAACAAAATGGTCATCTGAGCTACCTCAGCCACTGACTCCTGAGGAGTGGTCGACGGCATTTCAGGTGACGTTTCACTCCTCTAGAGCCCTCGCAGTACAGGAAACTAATTATAAGTTGATTTCTAGATGGTACTTGACCCCAACTCGTCTGCATGCAATCTACCCAACGGTCTCTCCTGATTGCTGGAGATGTCAACGGCATAGGGGTACGTTTCTACACATTTGGTGGGACTGTCCTGACATACAATCATTTTGGGAGGTGGTTTGGACGTATATTACAGAGGTAACGACTTTAGACTTGCCATTTCACCCTAAGATGGCCTTACTACATGTCATCCCCTTGTCTGTAAATAAATATGTGAAATCTGTGACGGTACACTTACTTAACGCAGCGCGAGCATTAATCCCAAAATATTGGAAACAGAAGTCGCCCCCCACGATCTTTGATTGGATTGATAGAGTAGAATATGTCAGGGAACTGGAAGAACTGCATTACACTCTTGAACAAGACTTTGACACATATTTTAAGACATGGTATTGGTGGACGGAATTCAGGTCCAAATATAGGCGAACGACTCAGAGTTCGTCGACATTAGCACAGATCCAGGAGTCTGCCGTATTGATCATAGAATAGTAGATGAAACATGGCTTATAGAGGTGATATTACCACAATTACAATAAGATCTATGACGGAATGGAGATGTTGTTCCGCCTGCGGGTGTGCTCAATCTGCGTGACCCCTTCGCTTACCGCTGGCCCGACTACCGAGTGACGCGCACTCGGCGTCTCGTGCGGCCTGGCGTGACCCTGGGGAAGGGTTAGCGGGCGGTGGAGGGGACCCCTGCCTAGAACCAGCCCGACCACTGAGCCATACGGCACTCAGCGTCCCGAGCAGCTGGTTCACTGACCTTGTGGGTGTGGAGTGCGTCTGCGGGCGGCCGTGCGAATCTGGGGATCGGGTCTGCCGCAGAGGAATATTCGGATCTGATTGCGGAGGAATATTCGGATCTTTAAACGGATGAATCGTCGGATCTTACGGGAGCGGCTGAATCTTCGGATCTGATCACCGCTCACTTGGTATACCGAAGCGCGGTACGCGGCCGCGCCTTCGGTTCGGATCTTAAGTCCGTTCTGATCTTAAGTCCGTTCTGATCTTAAGTCCGTTCTGATCTTAAGTCCGTTCTGATCTTAAGTCCGTTCTGATCTTAAGTCTGGACACCGCACCCTGAGACCGCGCGGGATGCTCAGACAGTATATGCGGCGGAGAGTAAAGGACATCAGGCGAGGCTGGATGCACTGGAAAATCTGAGTTTATTTTTCACATCACATACATTTATCACTTTACACACTTATGAATACAATGGGAATCCCTGCCCGCCCACACAAGTCCCATTGGCCCTCGCTGGCAGGAGGCACCCTGGCCCCGATTCGTATTGGCCATTACGAATCGGGGAGTTGCCGATTCGGCCATTTTAAGATCCGAATATTCTGATCTGAACCACGAGGTGATCAGAAAATGGCGGCGGGCGTGGCAGACAAAGGGAAAATACATTTCGCAATACCAACAGGGGACACTTTATTACACCACACAATCACATCTAAATAAAAGTACTTATAAAATTAGGTGCGTGCCACCACACCCAAGTGTCCATGTCACCACTGTCACTGCACCGCCCCTGGCTGAGGGTGCTGGGCCATTCCGTGACACTCCTCCCCTCCCCCAGTTCGACGCACCTGGTCTGACCCCACCGGGTCATACCGGGGAAGTCGGTGCTCCCAGGCCCATAGTCAGTCTGGGGAGGCCGAGTCACCAGGCCTCTCCATTTGGCCTTGCGGCCGTGCCAGCTTGGTCGGGACCCCATGTCCTTGGAGTTTCCCCGGCTGGGCGAGAGGACATACGTCGGGGCCGGTGTGCCTCCTGTGTCCCCTCCAGGGCTACCGCTCACCCGGGGAACCCGGGTGCTAAATGCACACGCCCCGGGTGCCCAGGTCAACCGTGGGAAGAAACCGTGGCTGCGTGAGGCCCCCCCTCCCAAGGGTTGCCGAAATGGGCAGAGGCCAGCGGCGCTCTGCCCCGTTGCCAGCTCTTCCACTGGATGGCCAGGTACGGACACGGCAACCGAAGGAGCAAGTGGGGCCAAACCTGACTGCTCTTCCTGGTAGCCGACAAGGGAGACAAATGGATGCAACCGCAGTTGCACGGGGTCATCCTCACTCTGCCCCTCGGGGCAAGTTGGGAGAAACGGGCAGAGGCCAGCGGCGCTCTGCCCTGGTGTCAGCTCTTCCGCTGGGTGGGGATCTCCTTGCAGGAGGATGGTTTCTTTCCCCCCCAGGCCATCAGCAGTGGCGCACAACTCAGCCCGGGGGAACCATCTGTCTGCCCCACCTGGCAGACTGTGGGTGGTGGGCAGAGGCCAGCAGCGCTCTGCCCCGTGGCCAGCTCTACAGCTGGGGGAGGATCTCCTTGCTGAAGGATGGTTACTTCACCCCCCGGGGCAAACAATGGTTGCGCACAACCCATCCCGGGGGACCATCCGTCTGCTCCTCCTGGCAGACTTTGAGTAGTGGGCAGAGACCAGCGGCACTCTGCCCCGTAGCCAGCTCTTCTGCTGGTTGGAGATCTCCTTGGGGAAGGATGGTCTCTTCACCCCCCGGGGCAAACAATGGTTGCGCACAACCCATCCCGGGGGAACCATCCGTCTGCTCCTCCTGGCAGACTTCGAGTAGTGGGCAGAGGCCAGCGGCACTCTGCCCCGTAGCCAGCTCTTCTGCTGGTTGGAGATCTCCTTGGGGAAGGATGGTCTCTTCATCCCCCGGGGCAAACAATGGTTGCGCACAACCCATCCCGGGGGAACCATCCGTCTGCTTCTCCTCCCCCGCTGGACCCGTGGCCTCGGCCACCCTGTCCTCTTGCGGGGTGCAGGGGGTAACTTCCTCAGTCGAAACCCCCACGGGCACCCATGGGTCCGCCTCGGCCTCCCATAGGTCCCAAACCTGGGGACTGTCGACTTCCTCCGCCGACCCGTCCCACCACGGGGAGCCCAGGCTCGACTGCGGAACGCCGTCCAACAGTCTCCGATAAGCCACCTCGAGCTCCCACTCTCGCTCGGCTAGGGACTCCAGCTCCTCAAACACCGAGTCCCTGCTGTCTGACGGGATCTCCAGTTCCCGTCGCTCCAGGATGTCTTCCATCCGCTCCTCGGTCTCCTCTCCAAACTCGGGGTCGGCGGCCATGCCCTCGTAGAGCAGCCCCATACCCCCGTAGCGAGGCCCTGCAGTGGAACTGCCTTCAATAGGGCGCGCTGTCGGAGAGGCGGTCAGCCACCGGAGCGCGCGGTACTCGGCGTCCAGTGCGATCTCCTGCTGCACCAGCCTCCGGAGCTCGGCCTCCCACTCCTCTGGGGCCCGACCTTGCAGGAACGCTGCTCGCACATCGTACTGCACCCGATGGACGACAGCGTCGGAGGGAATGTACGCACCATGGCAGTCCCGCTCATGGTCCAGGGCCTCGTACCACAGTTCCTCTGTGGACCTCTGGTCCTGCTCCAGGCCCTCCTGCAGCTCTCTTGCCAACACGGCCTTCATGTCGGCGAAGGTGCCAGCACAGGAGCACCGCTCCTCAACGGGGAATGGGGCGTCCTCAGATGCAGCTCCAGGCGGGCTGTGAGTCTTCATCCGAGGGTCGCGGGGATAAGTGACGTCCTCAGTACAGGCTCCAGGCAAGCTGAGAGTCCCGCAAGCGTAGTCACTGGGGGTTGCAGATTCCCCAGGTGAAGCTCCAGTCGAGCTGTGAGCCTCGACCCAGGGTTCCACAGGGTAGGGTTCGGGGTCAACATAATCAGTCTCTGCTCCGCGGAGCTCTGCCAACCGCAGCTCGTGCTGGCGTTCCTTCTCCTGCTCAACTTCCCGGTAGAACTCCCGAATCACTTGATATCTGGCCCCCTCCGCCGGGGCATCACCGAGCAGGGCGATCCGACGCCGCAACTCCCTGAGGCCAGCATCTTCCTCCACCTCTGCGCGGACAGGGCTGGGGACGGGCGTCGCCACCCCGTCCTTATCCATCCTGGTCAGTTCCTTGATCAGGGTCTTCCTCTTTTTGTTACCCGGCGTTCCTCCCCGGTTCTCCAACATCCCACGCAGGGTGTCCCGGTCGTAATAGGTGTACACCACCATGGCGTAGGTCTCCAGGGGGCCCGCAGAGAGCGATCCCACCGCTGCCACCAGTATGACGGAATGGAGATGTTGTTCCGCCTGCGGGTGTGCTCAATCTGCGTGACCCCTTCGCTTACCGCTGGCCCGACTACCGAGTGACGCGCACTCGGCGTCTCGTGCGGCCTGGCGTGACCCTGGGGAGGGTTAGCGGGCGGTGGGGGGACCCCTGCCTAGAACCAGCCCGACCACTGAGCCATACGGCACTCAGCGTCCCGAGCAGCTGGTTCACTGACCTTGTGGGTGTGGAGTGCGTCTGCGGGCGGCCGTGCGAATCTGGGGATCGGGTCTGCCGCAGAGGAATATTCGGATCTGATTGCGGAGGAATATTCGGATCTTTAAACGGATGAATCGTCGGATCTTACGGGAGCGGCTGAATCTTCGGATCTGATCACCGCTCACTTGGTATACCGAAGCGCGGTACGCGGCCGCGCCTTCGGTTCGGATCTTAAGTCCGTTCTGATCTTAAGTCCGTTCTGATCTTAAGTCCGTTCTGTTCTTAAGTCCGTTCTGATCTTAAGTCCGTTCTGATCTTAAGTCCGTTCTGATCTTAAGTCCGTTCTGTTCTTAAGTCCGTTCTGATCTTAAGTCCGTTCTGATCTTAAGTCCGTTCTGATCTTAAGTCCGTTCTGATCTTAAGTCCGTTCTGATCTTAAGTCCGTTCTGATCGTAAGTCTGGACACCGCACCCTGAGACCGCGCGGGATGCTCAGACAGTATATGCGGCGGAGAGTAAAGGACATCAGGCGAGGCTGGATGCACTGGAAAATCTGAGTTTATTTTTCACATCACATACATTTATCACTTTACACAATTAGGAATACAATGGGGATCCCTGCCCGCCCACACAAGTCCCATTGGCCCTCGCTGGCAGGAGGCACCCTGGCCCCGATTCGTATTGGCCATTACGAATCGGGGAGTTGCCGATTCGGCCATTTTACGATCCGAGTATTCTGATCTGAACCACGAGGTGATCAGAAAATGGCGGCGGGCGTGGCAGACAAAGGGAAAATACATTTCGCAATACCAACGGGGAACACTTTATTTACACCACACAATAATCACATCTAAATAAAAGTACTTATAAAACTAGGTGCGTGCCACCACACCCAAGTGTCCATGTCACCACTGTCACTGCACCGCCCCTGGCTGAGGGTGCTGGGCCATTCCGTGACAAGATCGAACAGTGAAAATGTTGATCCCAGACTAGCATTACTGATAGATTTTTCTTTTAACTGTTTATCCCCCTTTATTTTATCCCTTCTCTTTTACTCTTCTTTTATTTTCTTTTAATTTTAGGTTTTTATTTTCTTATATGTGTTATATGTGTGGTTTGTTAATTTTCAGCTACAAGAAACATGGTTTGGTGAAAATTTTTGATTATGCATTTAATCTCGAGTGTATACATCTGACAATGTATGTCTCAAGCTTTTGTAAGACATCTATGTACTTGCTCTGAATGTTGATTTGCGATTACTGACACCACTGACAGGTGTTTTTGTTATGCTACAAACTTAATAAAAATCATATTACAAAAAAAAAGAAAGAAAAATAACAAATAATAAAGAGAAGTCCACAATATAAAAATATAAAAAAAATAATAAAAAAAATAATAATGTGTACATGCAAAGATTCTCAACTCTAAATGACCTGTGTTTTTCAAACGGCATAACAGGTGTTTTTAGTCTGGTCTAATCAATTTGATACATTGTAGACTATACTGAGGGGGTGGGGTGGTGTCTGCTTCTGATTGAGATTTGAGAAGTGTTAATTTCCCTCCTAAAACTTCTAAAATGCTGTATTTCACCGCTGTGTGCTCAGCTCATTTTTACCGCTTTCGCTCATCATGTTTCAACGCGATTTTGAAGCCACATTTTGTTAAATGACCGGCATGTTAGATATCGTTCTTTCCGACAGACTCAGCAGATTCATAATATATAATTTTTATATGTATACGTCATGTCTTGTCTGTATATTATGAAAAAAATGCAATAAAAATTGAATTTTTAATCATCTGCAGTGTGTAAAGTGTTTTTTTTTTCACATTTTAGCACATGAGCGTTTGCGGTTATGTTTTCTATGGGGTGCGCTTGTACAAAAATTAGAAATGGGGACTTGTTACATTTTGTGGGGGAGATTACGTTATTTATAGCAAACGCACCCCATAGAAAAAAATCATTAGTGCATCATCGTTCACATTATAATTGCAATGTGAACAATATTGCTGCATTAATAAAAATAACACACAAAAAAAATACTTGATTTTTTTTTTCTTTTTACTTTATACCTGGTCATGTTGGGTATCATGCTCAGGCCTTTCGATTGACACCCTCCATGACCCACTAGATGCCTGCCACTAGATGCCTCAAATGAACCTCCTATTTTCACCAGGGGATTGGCCTGGGCAATATATATACGCATGATGTGAGCTGGCCTGGGCAATATATATACGCATGATGGCCATAGGCGTGCGCACGGGGTGTGCCTAGGCACACCCTAATCCCACCCGCGGCACACTCTGGGTCCTGGCTGGCCGCATCCCACGGATAGCCGCCGGGACCCTTTGCCTCTGCAAGCCTGTACTTCCCTAATGGTCCTGGTGGCTGTGGGCTCTGCAATGCAATCAGAACGCAGAGCACGTCCCACACAGGACCCGTGCGCTAGCGATCCTCTGATGACCTGTCACCTGATTTCCGGCACACACTGACTACGTCAGAGAGTGCCGGCAGTCAGGTGAAAGGTCATCAGAGGATCGCCGGTGCATGGGTCCAGTGTGGGACGTGCTCTGCGTTCTGTGCACGAAGCACAGATGGCATTGCAGAGCCCACAGCCACCGGACCACCAGGGAAGTACAGGCTGGATTTAAGCTTGATGAAGCGGTCCCCTCCTCTGCCAACGGACATGTTCATCCCCCTCCCTGCAAGAAAAAAGGTAAGCAGGAGAGGAGTCAACTTTTATATACAGTATTTTTAAATATTACAATTTTATTTCATGGCAGTGGATTCTGTGATACGCTTATATGCACCGCACATTACAGAGAGTTTCATGGCAGTGGATTCTGTGATACGCTTATATGCACCGCACATTACAGAGAGTTTCATGGCAGTGGATTCTGTGATATGCTTATATGCTCCGCACATTACAGAGAGTTTAATGGCAGTGGATTCTGTGATACGCTTATATGCACCGCACATTACTGGGAGGTTCATGGCAGTGGATTCTGTGATACGCTTATATGCTCCGCACATTGCAGAGAGTTTAATGGCAGTGGATTCTGTGATATGCTTATATGCACCGCACATTACAGAGAGTTTAATGGCAGTGGATTCTGTGATACGCTTATATGCACCGCACATTACTGGGAGTTTCATGGCAGTGGATTCTGTGATACGCTTATATGCACCGCACATTACTGGGAGTTTCATGGCAGTGGATTCTGTGATACGCTTATACGCACCGCACATTACGGAGAGTTTCATGGCAGTGGATTCTGTGATACGCTTATATGCACCGCACATTACTGGGAGTTTCATGGCAGTGGATTCTGTGATACGCTTATACGCACCGCACATTACTGAGAGTTTCATGGCAGTGGATTCTGTGATACGCTTATATGCACCGCACATTACAGAGAGTTTCATGGCAGTGGATTCTGTGATACGCTTATATGCACCGCACATTACTGGGAGTTTCATGGCAGTGGATTCTGTGATATGCTTATATGCACCGCACATTACAGAGAGTTTCATGGCAGTGGATTCTGTGATATGCTTATATGCTCCGCACATTACAGAGAGTTTAATGGCAGTGGATTCTGTGATACGCTTATATGCACCGCACATTACTGGGAGGTTCATGGCAGTGGATTCTGTGATACGCTTATATGCTCCGCACATTGCAGAGAGTTTAATGGCAGTGGATTCTGTGATATGCTTATATGCACCGCACATTACAGAGAGTTTAATGGCAGTGGATTCTGTGATACGCTTATATGCACCGCACATTACTGGGAGTTTCATGGCAGTGGATTCTGTGATACGCTTATATGCACCGCACATTACTGGGAGTTTCATGGCAGTGGATTCTGTGATACGCTTATATGCACCGCACATTACAGAGAGTTTCATGGCAGTGGATTCTGTGATACGCTTATATGCACCGCACATTACAGAGAGTTTAATGGCAGTGGATTCTGTGATACGCTTATATGCACCGCACATTACAGAGAGTTTAATGGCAGTGGATTCTGTGATACGCTTATATGCACCGCACATTACAGAGAGTTTAATGGCAGTGGATTCTGTGATACGCTTATATGCACCGCACATTACTGAGAGTTTCATGGCAGTGGATTCTGTGATACGCTTATATGCACCGCACATTACAGAGAGTTTCATGGCAGTGGATTCTGAAATGTGCAATGCATATAAGCATATCACAGAATCCACTGCCATGAAACTCTCTTTACATTCCACAATGTTAAGTTCGGCGTCATTGGAGAGGTCAGAGCCCGGCCTTTCTAATGAGACCAAACACGATCATGTAGAAAAAATACAGAATTTCCTCATTGCCCGCTTTTAACATCTAAAGCAATGTTATTTCTCACCTCGGGATTAAACATTCACAGGGTTATTCAGAGAGCGGTGAAAAGCCGGAGAATAACTGGAGAAGTGAAAATTCTAGGTCAAAATAGCCAAACCAGAAAAATTCTCCCATTTATCTCACTTACCAAATTGGCTATTTGGTCTAGATTGTTCTCTTCTCCTGCCAGTTCACCTGGCTTTCACCTCTCTCTCAGGGTTGTTCAGAGAAAGGTGAAAACCAGGAGAATGGCAGGAAAAGAGAACAATCTGGACCAAATAGCCGATTTGGAAAGTGAGATAAATTGGAGAATTGTTCTTGTTTGGCTACTTTGACCTAGAATTTTCACTTCTCCAGTCATTCTCCTGAGTTTCACATCTCTCTGAATAACCCTGATAGTCATAAAACACAATCGGCCACAATACTGAACCACTAATTGGGTTAGTCGAGACTCATGGGAAATGTAGTTCAAAAACAACTGGATGGCCAAGGTTGCTGCACCTCTGAATTATAAACATACAGGTTTATCCAAAGAGATCCGAATGGCTGGAGAAAGGTAACCGAACGCTGAAAATCAGCGTTCGGTTACCTTTCCTGGCCATTCGTCTATCCAGAGAGCAGGCAATTCACCAAATCCTGGCGAATTGCCTGCACATACGGTGCCTGTTCGGTGCCTGTTCGAGGGCAGTGAAAACCCCATGAAAAAGCACTGCTTCGGCTATTCAGAGAATACAAACCAGCAGTGAAAGGTTCCCGAAATGCCCTGCTGTTCGGTGGTTTAATTCAGCAAGTTTATTCAGGCGAATCCCATAGGCTTCAATGTTAAAATTTTTCCCATCTTTAATTCAATATCTAATAAAACGTTCATTATAAGATTCTGCAGTAAAGAGTCTCTTTATTTATAGATTTTTTTAGGATATTTTAGGTATTTACCTGGATTTTTTTTTAAATTAATTTTTTCTGTAACAGCCCTTTTAATTATCATTCCCTGGACCTCATATGTAAATTTCAGACATTTTCGCTCAGTAGTTTCTTTGCAAACAGCGTTTCACTTTTCAAACATTCAAGCAAACTGTTTTTCTAATTTATTCACGCCATTCATCTACGGTGTCGGCTTTTTCCCGGCGGTTATGGTGAAATTTATGCAGGCTTTGGATGAAAGTAACAACAGGTGTTTTAAAATTGAGCCTTTAGGTCACACCGTAAACCTTCTGTGGTATTGTGGAAGAGTGCAGGGTTGGACCCTGCGGTCCAATATTAAAATTATATGAATCTGGTACAGGAGTCAGTGCACCCAAATATTGTGTCTTTGGTGACAGCAAGTGCCTTGCGGTCCAATATTAAAATGATATGAATCTGGTATAGGCGTCAGTGGCAGTGCACCCAAATATTGTGCCTTTGGTGGCAGCAAGTGCCTTCACACCGTAAGTAATCCCTCTGTGGTATTGTGGAAGAGTGCAGTGTTGGACCCTGCGGTCCAATAATAAAATGATATGAATCTGGTATAGGTGTCAGTGGCAGTGCACCCAAATATTGTGCCTTTGGTGGCAGCAAGTGCTTCACACCATAAGTAACCCCTCTGTGGTATTGTAGAAGAGTGAGACGGAGGAGGTTTTGGGAATGCAGAAGAGATCCCCGATCTATTCAGTTACGACAGAATCAGGGGATTGATAGCTGCTGATCCAGGACTGATTCATTTTTATAAATGTCAGCCGGTCTACAGAGTCGGTGGACAGACGCACTCTTTTGTCTGTGACAAAACCTCCAGCGGCACTGAACGTTCTTTCAGAAAGCATGCTAGATGAAGGGGAACCTAGTAGCTGCATAGCATATTGGCTAAATTCTGAACAGTGATCCAATCTCAACACCCAGTAAGCCAGTGGATCATCTGCTGTAAAGGTATCAAGGTCTGCCCTTGCCCCTAGGTAGTCCTGCATCATATGGTGAAGACGCTGGCAATGGGTGCTTACATTTGACGTCCCTGGGCGTCGTGGACTAAAAAAATGTAAAAAGGCATCAGTCAAGCGGCCCTGGCCTTCACCACTATTCCTCTGATCATCGGCAGCCTCCGAAGCACCTGTGTCATCACTTGGTAACCTACCAGTGCCTGGAAAGGTGTTACACAAGTGTCGCTTTAGAGCATATTCAAGTTGTTTCATCCTGTCCTCCCTCTGTGAGGGCAGGATGAGCTCTGTAACTTTACCCTTGTATTGTGAATCAAGAAGGCTTGCCAACCAGTAATGATCCCTCTCCTTGATAGCACAAATCCTGGGGTCCTTTAGCAGGCTTTGCAGGATAAGGGAGCCCATGCAGCGTAGGTTGGAGGTGGCATTAGCTTCCGAGTCTTCCTGGTCAATGAGGGTGACACCATCGTGCACTTCCTCCTCCCAGCCACTTACTAGTCCTTGGGTTTCTGGGCACTCAAAACCCTCCCTTGAGGAATCACCACCTTCAATGCCCCCACTACTTAAATATTCCTCCTCCTCCTCATCCTCCTCCTGTCTGATCTGAGGACCCTCAGGAATGCTGTCTGCATAAAGACTGGGGCCTTGAGAGCTAGGGAAGGCCTCCTCTTCCTCCCGCTGCTCTGCCTCGAGTGCCACATCTATAATTCCCTGCAGAGTGCGCTCCAGCAGGAACACTAAAGGAATTGTGTCACTGATACATGCACTGTCCCTGCTCACCATCCTTGTTGCCTCCTCAAATGGTGACAGTACAGTGCATGCATTCTTGATTATCAGCCACTGAGGGGGGAAAATATAACAAGTTGACCTGAACCTGTCCTTGTGCCATACTCACACAGGTACTCATTGATGGCCCTCTGCTGCTTGTGCAGACACTGCAGCATTGCCAAAGTCGAGTTCCACCTGGTGGGCATGTCACAGATCAGACGGTTTGTGGGAAGGTGGAATTCTCTTTGAATTTCTGCCAGGCGAACACTTGCTAGGAATGACCGTCTGAAGTGGCTGCAGACTTTTCTGGCCTGGCTGAGAGGTTCTGCCAGCCCTGGGTACCTGGTTAGGAAACGCTGTACCACCAGATTTAGGATGTGTGCTAGGCATGGTACATGCATCAACTTACCCTGGCGTAGGGCGGAGAGAAGGTTGCTGCAAATATCACAGACGACCATTCCCAGCTGAAGCTGGCGTGGTGTTAACCATCTCTGCACCTGCCCCTGCAGAGCTGACAGAATTTCTGGCCCGCTGTGGCTCCTGTCCCCTAAACAAACCAGCTCAAGCACAGTATGAAATCTTTTTGCTTGAGCAATTGCGTAGCCCCTGCCATGCGTTGGTTTAACTGCCACTTCGCCAGAAACAGAGAAGGAGGAGGAAGAGGTGGTGGAGCAGACTGACCTCATACAAGCAGCTTTCTGGAGGCGTGGTGGATGAACAAGCTCCAGCACAGAGACCCGTCCTGGATCCCTCCCAGCTGCAAGCAGAGGTACCCAGTGTGCAGTGAAGGAAATGTAACGGCCCTGTCTTTACTTGCTGGACCACGTGTCTAAAGTCACGTGCACCTTGCTGCTGACTGCCTTAACCAATGACTGGATAACATTGTGTTCCACTTGCTGGTATAGTGCTGGAATGGCCTTCCATGAAATGAACTGCCACTGTGGTACAGCACATTCAGCAAATTCACGGAAGGAAGCAGAGTCCACCAGCTGGAAAGGCAGCAGCTGTACTGTGAGTAATTTTGCTAAGCTGGCATTTAGACGCTGTGCTTGGGGATGGTTGGGACTATATTTTTTCTTACGCTGCAGCAGCTGGGGCAACGTAATCTGACTGCGTAAATCTTCAGTTGATGGGATGCTGTCACATTCTGAGGAAGGACCTGGTACACCCATTACTGTAGCATCATCCCTGTCGGTGGAGTTTGTAGGCAAGGACATGGCAGGACATATAGTGGGGATAGAGACAGATGAGGAGGAGGACCTATGCAAAGTGTTGTGCAAACGGGATGCGTGGCAGGTGGTCATATGTCGCCTCAATCACGTGGTACCCAAGCGTGGGATGTCTTTCCCACGCTTGATCCTCTTCTGACATAGCTTACAAATAGCTACACTGCAGTCTGCTGCACATGTCGTGAAGAACTCCCAGACTTCAGATATCCTGGACGTGTGCTGCGAGACAACAGCGCTCTGCACCTGAGCAGCTCTGACATCTGATGCCTTGGACTGGCTACGGTTGCTCATAGGGACGTTCTCCCTCGTTTTTGTTGTGCCTCCTCCTCCTCCCTTGACTCCTATGTTCGATCAGGCACCCAGGTGGAGTCAGTGACCTCATCATCGTCATCACCCCCTATCTCCTCGTCACTGGAGCCAACTTGGCAGTATGCTGCAGCTGCTGGGGCAACATGAATGCCAGTTATTTGTGTATCACTGGCACCCCCTTCCTCTAGGTTGATTATACTCCCTTTCTCACCCTCAGAGTTTGAATCAGAGCACTGTAGTTGCTGTGCATCCTCAAGCAGCATGTCACTTTCATTATAGTCAAACAATTTAGCTGACTCCTCCGTGTATGTTGGTGAGGCTACGGCAGGAGTAGCTGTGGACATGGAGGCTGCATTAGATGCTTTGGCAGCTGTGGTGGACTGTAAACCACTACAAGCCTGGCTGGCAGAGGACTCGGAGGATGAGGATGGCCTGGTTAGTCAATCCACCAAATCCTCTGTATGTTGCTGCTGCTGCTTAAGACGGCCAGCACCCGTTAGAAAGGACAAGCGTTCCCCTGCAGAGGATGCACAACGTCCACGACGACCAGAGGCACAGCCTCCCGACACAGAGGCTGCTTGCCCTCTTATCTGTGTCTGGGAGCGTCTGCCTGTCTTTTTGGTCTTTCTGACATGGTATAGATTAAAGATATACAGAACTCTGATTCAACTCTGGTATAAAAATTGGAGATATGCAGAACTCTGATTGAACTGTGTTATCTAGATTAAAGATTTCCAGAACTCTGGTATAACTCAGTGAGACCCCCTGATAGCTGGCAGCCAGTGACAAGACACAGATTAAAATTCTCAGAAATCTGCTACAAGTCTGTGAGACCCACTGATAAATCCCCCTGATAGCTGGCAACAGTGACAAGACACAGATTACAATTCCCAGAAACCTCCTATTAATCAGTGAGACCCCCTGATGGGTGGCAGTGACAAGACCCAGATTACAATTTCCAGATATCTGCTAGAAGTATGTGGGACACCCTGATTGGTGGCGGTGACAAGACACAAATTACAATTCCCAGGAACCTCCTATAAATCAGTGAGACCCCCTGATGGGTGGCAGTGACAAGACACAAATTACAATTCCCAGGAACCTCCTATAAATCTGAGACCCCCTGATGGGTGGCAATGGCAAGACACAAATTACAATTCCCAGGAACCTCCTATAAATCAGTGATACCCCCTGATTGGTGGCAGTGACAAGACTCAAATTACTACAATTCTTAGATATCTGCTAGAAGTGAGACCCCCCCCCCCAATGGCTGCTGGCACTGACAAGGCACACTAACAGAACAATATCCTCTCATAAAACACGTGCTGGGGCTGCAAGGGACGCCTTATATAGTGTACTGCGGGACTTAGCTCTGCAAGCCCATGATTGGGCAAAATTTTCCCAATCAGCACTGTGAGCCGTGATTGGCATAGTCTTGCACCTGACCTGTGGTCAGGTGCAAGGCTGTAGCCAATTACAATCTTCAGGCCAGTGGAAAGTGCATTGTGGTCCATTGTGGGCGAATTCGAGCCGAACACGCGGAAATATTCAGAGTTCAACGAACAGCCGAACTGGCGATGTTTGAATCGAACACCGAACAGATCAAACTGAACAGCTCATCCCTAGTCCACACATCATTATTAATTATGAAAAAGAATAATGGGTGTTTTTCACATAAGTTTATAAAATCCATACAGACGCTTTGCTATATACAGGTTGGGCGCCTGTATGTGGAATTTTCGATCCCTATACGCAGAACAGCTATCCTAACCTTCCAATCCTTGAAATGGTCAGCACAGCCACCTATTAACAGAACCCAGAGGAGGAACCTTAGGGAAGTATATACACACGTTAGGCAGTACAGGTGAACGTAGACCTGAGACCAAGATAGTCTTGAACCAGAGAGATAGGGTGTTACGTAGTGCTGGACCGGAACAGGGTCACTCCATTAATTTTCTTCCCCGCAGCAGCCTAGATAATTCCATGTAATTAAAGCTGTGGTGAAATCAGAGATTATATTCCCTTTCCCCGTACACTTGTCGAGATACAGTGATGGGTAAAAACAAGTGTCATTTTATTTGCCAGGAATCACAACTTCCCCAACCCTCCAGTTAAAAAAAAACGCTGGAGAGACACCAATCGACAAAAACTAACAGTTAAGAGTTCACCCTCCTGGGAGCCACCAAGTGTGGGTGACACTCACCCCCCCTCTTCAGAGATGAAATGGGTTGTGCTGGTCTGACAAGAATGAGGGACACCTCAGTTGGGTGAAAGAGAAAAATAAAACCAAACAACAATAAACAAGGGATTCCCGTTACATAGGGTAAATAACACAAATACCCAGCAAGGGTTAATAATAGAATATGCCATGGGAATGTCGAGAATAGTAATGTCAGAGTTTTGCGTTAGCCGTATGCCAGGGTCGTTTACCAGAATGAGTGTCTGCCGTATGCCAGGATCTGTAACCAGATTGGGTAGTCAAACAGGAAGCCAAAGGGTTAAACACCAGAAGGGTAGTCGGACAAGCAATGGTCATACACAATAGCAAAATCTGCCTGGTTTTAAACCCAGCGGGTGCCGCGTCATCACACCATGCCCCGCCCCTGGCTGTGTCACGTGATTGCGGCCAGATGCATCTTCGCTCGGAAGCTGGCCAGCGAGCATGACGCTGCCATCCACTGAGCAACGTGGACATGACACATCAGTAGTGATCTCTTGGCACAGCTAAGGCCTCCTTATTTGAGCTTCACTGATCTCATCAACGTTTACACGAGTCGCTGGCATTCTCCAACTTCCGGTATTTTGGTGCGTCGCATCTATACTGATGTCACTAGCGCAGTCACATGGTGTACTATATGATTCACACATCATAATGCTTAAGCTTCTTCCCAGTCTCCCGGCAAACTGCTGCTTCCAGGGTTTTAGTGTATACTAACATCCCCCGTCATGACGCCGCAGCGTCTTGTGTGGTATCCCGGCAACCGTGTTACTGTTAATGATTCACCATCATTTTTAAGGTACCTGATGCAATCAATAGCAGGTCAGGACCCCCAGATTGTTGCCAGGGAACCTGTTCACGCTATAAAACATATACTGATGGGCATATCGTTTGGGCGCACTGCCCTCACCTTCGCTACATTTATAGAAGAGAGGGATTTAACCTCTCTTAGCATTAAATTAAGCTTAATCGAATGGAAAAACCAGTGCAAAACATCAGATCCGATCCGAAAAGCCGCCGAAAAACATTGGATCCAATCCGATAAGCAGCCGCAAAACCGCCGAATACATTAATGCATTCGAAAAAAGCCAACTATTTTCCGAACAGACCGCTAACCAGCCACAGGAAAAAGCCGAAAAGCCGCCGAACGGGTGAAAAAAATTGAAAATTTCAAAGAAAAAGGCCTAAAAAAATCTTTAAAAATAAAAAAGAGACTTTTTTGCTGCAGATTAAAAGAATAAATGGTTTAATAAATATTTAATAAAAATGGGAATATTTTTTACATTAAAACCTATGGGATTCGCTTGAATAAACCTGTTGAATTAAACCATTTCAGAGCATTTCACTAACATTTTGGCGCAATTGGGTGTTCTTTGAATAGATTAACCATTGCTTCACTATGGGGATTTCACTGCCGTCAAACAGGCACCATATTTCGCTGGCAATTAGTCAATATTTGGCAAACTACCTGCTTTTTGAACAGCCAGATTGCTCCGACACTGCACCGTATGTGGAAATTCACCGTTTGGTGCAATTTTGGAGCTAATTCGTCTCTCTGAATAAACCTCTATATCTCAGCTCCATCCATCAGTTCCACCATTTGGGGATCCACCAGCTGGGTGGAGTAGAGGTAACATCACTGCTCTGCATGGAGAGAGCCTGTGGAGTCATGGGTTTAATCCCGACAAGCACCTCTCCAGTAAGTGTCCTTGGGCAAGACACCCAACGGTACATATTCGCCACCCAGGACATACTTAAAAACGAGAGAAATCTTAATGTATTGTTTCCTGCTAAAATCCTTTCTCAAAAAAAAATAAAAAATGAATAACTGAGTCTGATCCTCCCCAGGGTGTTCATGTGTCACACGGTCACTCGTAGGTTTGTGAGTGCATTTCAATAAGCTTTTACGCACATTTTATTACATCTTCAGTGCAAAAAGGCGCACGCAGCGCAATAAGTTTTGCGCACAGCTTTCAGCGTTAACGCGCAAAAATTAAC
This sequence comes from Leptobrachium leishanense, assembly GCA_009667805.1. Taxonomy (NCBI): domain Eukaryota; kingdom Metazoa; phylum Chordata; class Amphibia; order Anura; family Megophryidae; genus Leptobrachium; species Leptobrachium leishanense. The sequence continues at coordinate 532,036,742 of CM019063.1, read as the reverse complement.
GTTGGTTTTACAATCCTCGAGCATTTTTTCATCCGTCAAAAAATTACGCAAGTAAAACTAATGCACAAAACGCTGATAAATACGCGCGCAGTAACGTAGCGTGCAGAAATCAGTGTGCGGAATGTTTTTTTCATGGGATTCAGCCAATCAGAATTAAGAACCTTAATTGTCTCACTTAATTTTTTGCGCCTGTCAAAGTCAATCTGAGTATATATGCTGCAGCAATAATAAAAACATGCACAAATTCTCAATTTTATTGTTTGGGTATGTGTAGAATGTGTAACTATACTTGGTTTTGTTTTGTTTTTGGGCTGGTGTATTTGGGTTCGGCCAGGACGTTAAGATTTGACATTAACACCAGCTTTTCAAAAACATTAAAATTATGAGCGTAAACGCGGTCTTCAAAATTTGCGTATAGATTGTAATACCATCCACTTACCAGCTCACGACCGCATTTGCGCTCACAATGTTAAGTATAGGACGCGCGAAGTACAGTAAGCTCGCTCAGTGTTCGCGCAGGTACACCCGCGGAAGACGTTAACGCACATTTTTTGCACGGACATTGTGTCGTGGAAATTTTATTATGTGGACATTATATTCTAGGATGTGCGTGTTTTAGAAGTTGTCATCTGTCTCCCTGTGTTGGATTTGAATGTGGTTTTAAATCCAAACCAGCGGCAAAACCGTCAGTATGAAAACCTTCTTTTGGGTTTAGAGACATACCTGCTTTTAAGACATTTAAGCCTTGTCTCAACACTGGTACCGTGTTGAGATAATAACTTTATTTGTCCCCGCAGATATGTCAATAACCCATAGGAATGAGTAGATTAAGCAGTATCTGAATGGGGTCCATATTGACAAGTGACGGGGATGAGGACAAACATGGCTGACGGGGATCATGGAGATGGCTCAGGGATGAGTCATCTCCAGGAGGCCGGTCGGTCATTCTGGTCCACGTCCCTGTCCTTTTGATATGTAAATGTAATTACTGGGCAACCTGGCTTTCTGTTGTACAGCCAGTTGCCCACTGGGCGTGTGCGATTGTCTAATAAATTAAACAGACCAGGAGCCACAGCTCACTTGGCCAGAGGATTTCCATCTTGAAGCAGCGTGTTTGTCTGATTCCTCCTGGGATAGAGAAGTACTTCGTGTCTTATACAGAAAGAGCTAAATATAGCGTGTATTTTTATAGTGATGGATTTGTTTGTACTGGGCGCACTTTAATACTGAAGTGTACCTTTTTAGTGCACCAGGACTTTATGCGCAAAGACCAAACTTTCCATAACAATTGTAATACGACGTTCTGCGCAAATTGTTTTTCCCCTCGTGTTAATGCATTTTTGCGCGAAGAATGTAATAGAGCCCATTGTATTTATCATTCAGAAAGTTCTATTTATTTTCTAGATACGGATTATTTTGGGCACCGTTGCGCAGCATCTATTGGTCATTTTGGATCATAGGGACGTGTTTATTACATTTGATTTGTGACAGAGGTAAAACCACAACAACTAAACACTAATTCACATTAACACCGTGCATTCCCACATCTATATATATATAAACGCGAAAGTCCTGACTGACTGACTCATCAACGCCCAGCTGAAACCGTTTAACCTAGGAACATGAAATTTTGAAGGTGCACTGTTTTTATGATGTAGGCACCCACTAAGGAAGGATTTTTGGAAACTCCGCCCCTAAGGGGGTGAAAAAGAAGGTCAATATTTTAAACACGACACCTATAGCTCAAAAACAGAAGATGTTACAGATGTGAAAATCGGTATTTAGATTCTTCTTGAAAAATAAAAAAACACTTAATTTACCGTTTTTCAAAAATTCAAGTGGGGGGGCGAAAAAAGGGGTTTGAATATTTTAAATATTTTAAACAGGATACCTATATCTTAAAAACAGAAGATGGTACAGACGTGAAAATCGGTATTTAGATTCATCTTGACACAAAAAAAGAAAAAAAGTATTTTAACATTTTCTGAAAATTGCTTGGGGGGGGGGACAAAAAGGAGGGTTGAATACTTTTATCATAAACGCGAAAGTCCTGATTGACTAACTCATCAATGCTCAGCTGAAACCGTTTAACCTAGGAACGTGAAATTTTGAAGGTGCACTGTTTTTATGATGTGTGCACCCACTAAGCAAGGATTTTTGGAAACTCTGCCCCTAGGGGGGGTGAAAAAGGGGGTTGAATATTTTAAACAGGATACCTATAGCTCAAAAACATAAGATGCTACAGATGTGAAAATCTGTATTTAGATTAGTCTTGAAAAATAAAAAAAACACGTATTTTACCATTTTTCAAAAATTCGACTGGGGGGGGCGAAAAAGGGGGGTTTAACAATTTAAATATTTTTAACAAGATACCTATATCTTAAAAGCAGAAGATGTTACAGACGTGAAAATCTGTATTTAGATTCTTCTTGAAAAATAAAAAAAACACGTATTTTACCACTTTCTGAAAATTCCATGGGGGGGCAAAATGGGGGGTTAAATACATCTCTATATATATATAAACGTGAAAGTCCTGACTGACTGACTGACTCATCAACGCCTAGCTGAAACCGTTTAACCTAGGAATGTGACATTTTGAAGGTGCACGGTTTTTATTAGACATGTGCACAGCACAAAATTTCGTTTTGAACTAATGGATTAGTCCTAAAATGCAATTTATTTAGTTGCTAAAGAAATTCGTTTTCAGTTCTTTAGTATGAAAACTAATTTCATTCATCCGAAAACCAGTGGATACATTTACTATTGTAGTGGATCCTCAGAGGGCTGAGATCTATGCTTGTTACAGTATCTCTCACTCTCAGCACAATGTGTCAGGCAAAACTGTTACAGTAACTGACTGCTGCTCATCACAGCGCTCAGAGTTTCAGGCAAACTAGTAAATATAGTTTTATATATAAGAGGTTAGAACAATATTATTTCCTTGTTTTACTGAAACTCTGAGCGCTGTTAAAGTCAGTTACTGTATTAGCTGATCCTGATACATTGTACTGAGAGATAATATAACAAGCAGCCGATCTCAGCGCTCACTGCCACTGGATTTAAAAGGCTAAAAAAAAGGCTCCTCTCTGTATAATGTATAGAACATCCTCCTGCATTAATTAATACCACTCTCTGTATAATGTATAGAACATCCACCTGCATTAATTAATACCCCTCTCTGTATAGAACATCCTCCTCATTTATACCTTTCTCTGTATGATGTATATAACAATCTCCTGCGTTAATACCTCTCTGTATAATGTATAGAACATCCTCCTGCATTAATTTATGCCCCACTCTGTATAGAACATCCTACTGCATTGACATGTGGAGGGTGCAGAAATTCGGAATGCAATGCTTATCCAGCACAGGAGAGGGAACTTTTACCTAGACAGGAATATAAAAGCAGGGGAGAGGGAAAATATTAACGTAAATCGGTCTGAAATCTCAGAGAAGAGATGACTGGTGCAAATTTATTTTTAAAATAAAATAAAGCACTTTAAATCCAGGGAAAACATTCAAATAAATCACAGTGAAGGCTTATAATGACAGAGTAACTGTGAGAGCTGGATACTAAATGTATCAGACGTAAAAAAAAACCTTTATAACAAGCAGCACTGGGATAGGAGAGGGACTTTATATAAAACGTGTATTATAGATGAGGAAAGGGGGATAGTGCTCCTGGATAATATAAAATGTATCAGACCTAAGTCCCTATTATGCAGAGCAGGAGGGGAGATAACACACGTTTTATAAAGTCCCTCTCTTCTCCCAGCACTGCTTGTTTTAAAGGGGTTTTTACTATCCAGCCCTCCTCTGTCATTAGCTTTCAGTGTGATTTATTTGAATGTTTTCCATCTCCAGCTGATTTTATCATCTTGTCTGCCTCCTAGACATGCAAGGGTTAAGTAAAGGTTTCCTCTTCAGTGCTGGCTGTCTGTGCTGCGAGTGAGTATTCTGGAGCTCTATCACTGTCAGATTTTCGGGTAGGGGTCGGGAAGGATTGTGCATACAAACCTTTTCTGTAACTTTGCGATGTTGCGCTCTTCATTGCTGGTCTCCTTCACTCAATGTAATATCACAAAAAGGACTGAAACTAAAATGTAGTGCATTTTATTTTAGTTTCTTTCGTTTTTTGTACTGAGCAGTTTCGTATCTCGAGTCATACGAAAATTAAATTATCCCAAAATTCGGACTAAATCATTTTAGTACTAAAACAAATGCACATGTCTAGTTTTTATGATTTAGGCACCCACTAAGGGAGGATTTTAAGAAAAAAATTCACCCAGAGGGGGGTGAAAAAGGGGGTTGAATATTTTAAACAGGATACCTATAGCTCAAAAACAGAAGATGCTACAGATGTGAAAATTGGTATTTAGATTCATCTTGAAAAATAAAAAAAAACACATAATTTACAGTTTCTGAAAACTCCTTGTGGGGGGCAAAAACAGGGGTTGAATACCTTTATCAGTATACCTATATTTCAAAAACCAAAGATGGTATGGGTGTGAAATTTGGTATTTACAATCTTTGTGAAAAATAACAAACATGTTTTTTGCCATTTTCCACAAATCCAATTGGGGGGGGGGGTTGGGGGAAAGGGGTCTGAATATTTTTATCATTATACCTATATTTCAAAAACCAAAGATGTTAGATGTGAAATTTGGTATTTACAATCTTCTTGAAAAATAAAAACAGGTGTTTTACCATTTTCCAAAAATTCAGTGGGAGGGGGGCAAAAAGGAGGGGTTGAATACTTTTATCAGTATACCTATATTTCAAAAACTGAAGATGTTACAGGTGTGAAATTTGGTATTTACAATCTTCGTGAAAAAAACCAAACATGTGTTTTGCCATTTTCCACAAATCCAAATAAGGGGGGGGGGTCGAGGGAAAGGGGTCTGAATACTTTTATCAGTATATCTATATTTCAAAAACCAAGATGTTACAGGTGTGAAGTTTGGTAATTACAATCTTTTGAAAATAAAGAAACACGTGTTTTACCGTTTTCCAAATATCCAAGTGGGGGTAAAAAAAGGGGGTGAATACTTTTAAACAGGATACCTACATCTCAAAAACAGAAGATGTTACAGATGTGAAAATTGGTATTTAGATTCGTCTATGAGAATAAAACCACACTTATTTTACCATTTTCCAAAAATCCGGTGGGGGGGGCAAAAAGGGGGATGAATACCTTTAATCACTATACCTATATTTCAAAAACCAATGACGTTACAGGTGTGAAATTCAATATTTTCAATCTTCGTGCAAAAAAAACCCATATTTTACCATTTTCTGAGAATCCAGTTAAGGGGGGTGGGGGAAAGGGATGTGAATACTTTTATCAGTATACCTATATTTCAAAAACCAAAGATGTTACAGGTGTGAAATTTGGCACTTACATTGTTCTTGAAAAATAAAAAAACACGTGTTTTACAATTTTCCAAAAATCCCAAGTGGGGGGAAAGGGGGTTCTACCAAAAAAAAATTAAGTTTCTTTTAAAAAACAATTTTAACAAATCCTAAAATCCACGCGAGCGAAGCGGCGGGCAAAAGCTATTAACTCAATATATGGTTATCATGGATTGAGGATTGAGTAAGATCACCTTGTTTTTGAAAATATTTTTTCCTTGATTCCACTCTTGATAATTCCTGTTTGATTCCCCTGGCATCCTGGGCAGAGCCTGTGCCAGGGCATGCAGAGCCTGTGCCAGAGCATTCACCGCAGTGTACACTTTATAAACAGTGACATCCTTTTCTTTAAATTCAGTGCGGGAAAATTTCAATTCTTCTGAGCAATTACGTGATACAATTACCTTATACAATCTTTCAAAAAATGTAGTCTTATTTCTGTTTGGTGATTTGCATTGTAAATATAAAATCCACATATCCTCCAGCAGGGGGTCAAGCGGGCGACTGGACATCGTAATATTCCCAATAAAAGACTTAAAGCCCGGAATATGGTGTGAGACCATGTCTAAACTCAAGCTGCCGTTGAGAAGTAATAAGAATGGCATAGTTTCATATAAACCGTGGATACTTGAAGGGCAAATAATTAATGTATTGTTTTGAAAAATCAATCGATCTTCCCAAAGAAACTTAGCTTTAATCACTAAGCCTTCTCCGCACAGGATGATGATCCGAGACGTGGCTTTCTTAACAATATTCAGGATCTGGTCATTTTTACCTGTTAATTTAATATTAAACTCAATGCAGATCCCATGGCTGGTGATCACTTGGCTCAAGTACTCCATCTCCTTTTTATTATCTGTTGTGATTATTCCAACCCAGTTTGACCCCAAATACTTCAGTATGATCGCAATACCATGATAGTAAACCTTTTGATCTTGTACTGTGCGGAAAAAGTACGGATAAAGCTTCCTGTCGCTGAGCTCTGTGTGGGATGTTCCATAACTGATCTGAAGGGGGAGATGAGAGATATTTTACATATATACTGTATATATATTACATTATCTCATACGGAGCCAACATGATCCAGCGCACTGACATATTCTGGAGCACAGAAGGGACAGAGCTCCAGGCCCATAGAATAAAGTGTAACGATTCCTAGACTTGTAACTTGTTCACAGCAAAAAAAAAATAATCTTGAATCGTTACAGGCAAAATTAATATTTTTTCAGACAAACAAAATTTAATTCAGTCAGCATTTGGTTCATTCATGACTAGGGATGGGCTACCGGCTGGATTCGAACATCGACTGTTTGAAAATTTGCGAACCTCGAACTTTTCGGGCCGTTCACGGAAAGTTCGAAAAAAAATAATAATTTAGAAAATGCTTAAAATATCCTAAAAAAATTATCTAAAAATAAGAGACTCTTTACTGCAGAATATAAGAATAAACAGATAAAAAACAATTGGACACCAGTCCTTGTGTGAGCACACAGATAAAATCCCAGTGATGTTATAAACACGTATATATCAGATGATTACTTATCTGATGTTCAGTATTTTTCTGTATGAGCACTTATTTCATGATGACTATCCTATATTCAATAAATACAGTGGCAAGAAAAAGTATGTGAACCCTTTGGAAATACGTGGAGTTTTGCATGAATTGGTCATAAAATGTGCTCTGATCTTAGTCACAACAATTTGAAAAACACAGTCTGTTTAAAATAATACAACACAAACATTATATGTTTTCATGTGTTTATTGAACAGAACATGTAAACATTCACAGTGCAGGGTGGGAAAAGTATGTGAACACCTAGCCTAATGACTTCTCCAAGAGCTAATTGGAGCCAGGAGTGAGCCAACCTTGAGTCCAATCAGTGTGATATTATTGGATGTGTTGCTGAAAGCTGTCCTGCCCTTTAAAAACACACACCAGTTTTGGGTTTACTGGTTTCAAGAAGCACTGCCTGATGTGAATCATGCCTCGCAGAAAAGAGCTCTCAGAAGACCTACGATCAAGAATTGTTGACTTGCATGAAGCTGGAAAGGGTTACAAAAGTATCTCCAAAAGCCTTGATGTTCATGTGTCCACGGTAAGACAGACTGTCTACAAATGGAAAGTTCAGCACTGTTGCTACTCTCCCTAGGCGTGGTCGTCCTGTAAAGATGACTGCAAGAGCACAGCGCAGAATGCTTAATGAGGTAAAGAAGAATCCTAGAGTGTCAGCTAAAGACTTACAGAAATCTCTGGCACATGCTAACATTTTTGTTGACACATCTACAATAAGGAAAACATTAAACAAGAACGGAGTACATGGGAGGACACCATGGAGGAAACCATTCCTGTCCAAAAAGAATATTGCAGCACGTTTGAAGTTTGCAAAAGAGCACCTGGATGTTCCACAATACTACTGGCAAAATATTCTGTGGACAGATGAAACCAAAATTGAGTTGTTTGGAAAAAACACACAACACTATGTGTGGAGAAAAAAAGGCACAGGACACCAACATCAAAACCTCATCTCCACTGTAAAACATGGCGGAGGGAGCATCATGGTTTGGGGCTGCTTTGCTGCCTCAGGGCCTGGACGGATTGTTGTCATTGGTGGAAAAATGAATTCCATAGTTTATCAAGACATTTTGCAGGAAAAGGTAAGACCATATGTCCGCAAACTGAAGATCAGCAGAGGATGGGTGATGCAACAGGACAATGACCCAAAGCATACAAGTAATTCAACAAAAGAATGGCTTCAACAAAACAAAATACGTCTTCTGGAGTGGACCAGTCAGAGTCCTGACCTCAACCTGATTGAAATGCTGTGGCATGACCTTAAGAGAGCAATTCACAAAAGACATCCCAAGAATATTGCTACACTGAAACAGTTTTGTGAAGAGGAGTGGTCCAAAATTACTCCAAATCATTGTGCAGGTCTGATCTGCAACTACAGGAAACGTTTTGTTGAGGTTATTGCTGCCAAAGGAGGGTCAACCAGTTATTAAGTCCAAAGGTTCACATTCTTTTTCCACCCTGCACTGTGAATGTTTACATGTTCTGCTCAATAAACACATGAAAACATATACAGGGTTATTCAAAGAGCGTGAAAAGCAGGAGAATGACTGGAGAATGAAAATTTCTTGGTCAAAATAGCCGATTTGGAAAGTGAGATGAAAGGGAGAATTTTTCTGGTTTGGCTATTATGACCTAGAATTTTTCATTCTCCAGTCATTCTCCTGCTTTTCACACTCTCTGAATAACCCTGATAATGTTTGTGTTGCATTATTTTAAGCAGACTGTGTTTTTCAAATTGTTGTGACTTAGATGAAGATCAGAGCACATTTTATGACCAATTCATGCAAAACTCCACGTAATCCCAAAGGGTTGACATACTTTTTCTTGCAACTGTATAAAAAAGGGACATATGGTGCAATATTGTCTATATAATAAATATAATAAATACAGTATATATATAATAATATATAATAATACAATAAAGGTGCAAATGGAATCCTCCAATAAAAAGTTGGTCTGCTCTCCAATAAAACAATTTATTAATATAACAATACAATACAATAAAGAAACGTTCTCAGATACGCGTTTCGCCTGCTTGTGCTGCAGGCTTCCTCAGTCTGTGATGTCTCTGACTAAAATGAAGCTTTTTATACTCGCTAGACCCCTCATTAGTAGCGGCACATGTTGATTTGCATGCGTCTCATTGTCCGCTTCCTGTTTGCGTTCCATGTGTCATTCGTTCAGTGCAGCTCTTCCGGGTTCTAGTTTGCGTTCCACATTGGTTCACACTTACTTCCGGTCCGAATTCTCTTTACCGCGAGCGATGTAATCGTATCTTCAATCTCATCGGAGCCCAAATTCCGAGACATTATAGAAGAAGGGGAAAGGGAAGGAGGGAAGCTCCGTTAGCATACCACTTTATATCAAACTTGGAAATTGCATAAAAGAATACTCCATATATTCTTTGTCCTATGACACTTATCTATTCACATCAAACAGAAGTTGTGGGGGATTCTTATTTTCACATTTGCAGTTATTGTCCTTATATATCAAAAATATGGAAACTATACAGTAATACTCCAAAAAATCATGTATAAATATGTCCTTCCTATTATTCCCAATTTTATAAAAGGGATCAGTTCTAATCCTAATCCAATGATATTTCTCCCTCCTTTCCTTAACATTATAGTCTCTTGTCAGTTTCAACCAGCATCCCACTTATCATAATTGCATATACTATTTTCATAAAAAGTGACACATTTCGAACTCAGCATTGAGACCTCTTGGTTCTAACGTGTTAAATCGAAAAACCCATCCCATTTCTGCTTTGGACAGTTTCAGATCAAGGTCTTCCCCTTTCCAATCCCTTATTACTTTTTCAATCCCAAAGAATTTTAACCCTTTAGGGTCATTACCTTGTTTCATACGGTAGTGGTTGGAAACATTATGCTTCTCATAGCCTCTAACGATATTATTAATTTGTTCATTTATCCGAACTTGGAGTGCCGTTTTGGTTTTACCCACATAATATTTGTCACAGGGGCATTTTAATGCGTATACGACATACAGTACTTAGAGTAATAGGTTATGTTATCCTTAATCCTATATTTATTCCCATTCGATTTAGATCGGTCAACATGTTTCTTCCTATTCCCTGTTTTATGACAACTGATGCAATCTCTACATCCATAAAATCCTGAAGTAAGTCCAAACCAATTAAATTTTTTCTCCCGTATATAGCTTGTAACCAATTTTTTTTCAAATTCCCTCCTCCTCTAAGAATAATCCTTGGTTGATCTGGTATTATATCCCTAAATGTGGGGTTGTCTTTCAGCAGGGGCCAAATCTTCTGGATAGATTTTTTGATATTCTTATTACCCGTATTGTAATCTAATATTATCGGTAATCCTGGTTTGAATTTCTCGTCTTTGTTCCTGCACTGTAATAGTGTGTTTCTTTCCACTTTCCGTATCTCTTCTTTAGTCATTTCTAATTCCTTGATGTTATAACCTTTTTCTTTAAAGTCTCCCATTATTTTTCTTGCTTGTACATCATAGTCTTTAATGTCGGTACAGTTACGGCGAAGTCTCATCTGGCTTAACTTTTGGGTACAGCTTTAAACTAAGGTGGATAAAGGTCACTATTAGGGATGTGCATTTCGGGTTTCGGAATTTCGGAATTTTCACGAAATTTCCCGATTCGTGCATTCGGATTTGGACGATTTTACGAAACTTTTAAGATCCGAAAACGGCAGATCCGAACGAATTTTCTTGCCAAAACGAAAACTTTTCGGAATTTTCGAATGGACTAGAAATGTGTAAAATCGAAATTAATTTTCATTCCATTCGTGATTTCGGTTCCATTTCATTAATTTCGGACATAGTATTTATATTGCTGATTCTGTAATTAAGTTTTGTATCATTCACATCTCAATGTATCCTTCCTGGAAAATCAGAGAAATCGCAATGTATCCTTCTTGTAAAACATGAGAAATCTCAATGTATCCTACTTGTAAAACATGAGAAAATCTCAATGGCAGAATTATCGTATCGTATAATTATTGTATCGTATTGTATAATTATCGTATCCGAAAAACCATTAGTTTACGTCAAAACGAATAGACACTTTGAAATGAGGAGAACAGACGTTCTGAAAAACACGAAACTTTCCGAAATCACGAAAAAAAAGTAGATACGAAAACGAACCGAAACGAACCGAAAATCGGCCGAAACGAGTCGAAACGAAAATTTTCAAAATCCGAACTAACCGAACCGAAAAAAAAAAATCGGTGCACAAGCCTACTATCTATACCGATGTAGCTGTTTACATCAACTTCATCAAAATATGTCCTGGTTTTCAGATTCCCATTTTCGACATATTTATCCAAGTCAAGATATTCTACCCTTGTCTTGCTGATCTTAGAATCTAGATGTATACCCCACTGGTTGGTATTCAAATGTAGAATAAATTCTTTCAGTCTTTGTTCTTCCCCTCTCCAGACTATCAGGATAACATCGATAAATTTTCTAAATAGGACCAGGTGTTGCCCCAACCATGCCCAGTCCATACCATCTGGTGCTCCCAGTATGACATGAACAGATTGGCATAGCTGTGTCCTGCTGTGGCTATTCCTCACACTGACCTCAAAGCCGAAGACCTAGCCTGCTTTTTCACAGCAAAAATTGAACAGATAAGAACCACAATCTTCACCCATGCAGGAAGATGCTAACCATGTCTATCCTCACATGTTTAACTTTTTCCCTCCAGCTACTGAACAAGAGGTCCTTAAACTACTATGATCCTCTCATTCCACTGCCTGCCCCCTCGACCCCGTTCCCTCACATCTTGCCAAAAGACTTTCTGTTTCTCTTGTACCATCCTTGACCCACACCTTTAATATGTCTTTAACCTCTGGGGTCTTTCCTGCTCCCCTCAAAGATGCCACAGTAGTCCCAATCCTAAAAAACTCATCTCTGGATCCGACTGCTCCCTCTAACTAACGCCCCGTTTCCCTGCTTCCTTATGCCTCCAAACTCCTCGAAAAGCTTGTGTATGCCCGACAGATTGACTACCTCAACACCCACTCTCTCCTTGACCCTCTGCAATCTGGCTTTCGCTCACTGCACTCAACAGAAACGGCTCTTGCGAAACTGACCAACGACCTTGCAACTGCTAAATCCAATGGGTACTTCTCATTGCTGATCCTTCTTGACCTCTCTGCCGCCTTTGATACAGTTGACCACTCAATTCTCCTTCAAACTCCGATCCCTCTCCTTCTCCTCCTTCGAGACACACTGCATCCGCCTGTTCTCTCCTCTGGCCCTCAGGGTGGTAGTCATCTACCGCCCACCGGGACCAACCTCCCAGTTCTTTGACCACTTTGCTACCTGGCTTTCTCACTTCCTGTCTTCTAATCTCCCATGCCTAATTCTCGGGGACTTCAGCATTCCCATTGATGATCCTTCCGCCCCTGCTGCCTCCAAACTTATTTCACTCACATCCTCCCTTGGACTCACACAATCCTCCCTCCTCCCTACCCACCGCGATGGTCACGCTATTGACCTTGTCTTTTCCAACCTCTGCTCCATTTCTGAGTTCAACTGTCGCCCTTTCCCCTTCTCTGACCACCACCTTCTCTCTTTCAACCTATCTGGACTTCCTAAACACCCTGCTCCCCCACCCCGCACACACACTCGCAGAAATCTACATGCTGTGGATCCCCATCAATTCTCCAATCTACTTCACCACCTCCCTCATACCTCATCCTTCACCTGCCCTGATGCTGCCACTAATCACTACAACACTACTCTTATCTCTGCACTAGACACTCTTGCTCCTCTTCGACTCTGTAAGGCCCCACGCTGCCAACTTCAGCCCTGGCACACCCTCCAGACTCGCTACCTGCAAAGATGCTCCAGCACTGCAGAGCGTGCCTGGAGGAAATCCCGCTCTGAAGCTGATTTTGTTCACTTCAAGTTTATTCTCCGGTCATACACCTCTGCCCTCCACTTGGCCAAACAATCCTTCTCATCTCTTATATCTACGCTGTCCTCCAACCCTAAACGGCTCTGGTCCACCTTCAACACCCTCCTCTACCCACCTGCACCTCCCCCCACAGCTGCCTTCAGTGCTCAAGACCTGGCAGACTACTTCCTCAGTAAAACTAACTATCAGAAGCAACATCCCAACACAAGATAGTTATCTGCCACCTCCACTCCCACAGGTCCCCTCTGCCACCCTCTGCCGCTTCCTCCCAGCCACTGAGGAGGAAGTCAATTCCTTATTGTCCTCCTCACATCTCACCACGTGCCCGCTTGACCCCATTCCCTCACATCTAATTCCTCCCCTCTCCTCCTCTCTCACCCCTGCTCTCACACACATCTTCAACCTATCTCTCTCCACTGGCTCCTTTCCATCCGCCTAGAAAAACACGCGCTAGTCACCCCTTTACTAAAGAAACCATCCCTCGATCCCAACTCTCCATCCAACTACCGCCCTGTATCCCTGCTTCCCTTTACCTCTAAGCTCTTAGAAAAACTAGTCTTCAACCGCCTCTCCCTCTTCCTGTCCTCCAATTCCCTACTCGACCCCCTGCAATCTGGCTTCCGTCCCCTACACTCAACTGAAACTGCCCTCAAAGTCACCAACGACCTCCTAACTGCTAAAAAACATGGCCACTATTCTATTCTCATCCTGCTTGACCTCTCGGCTGCTTTTGACACTGTTGACCACCCCCTCCTTCTACAGACCCTCAACTCTCTGGGTCTCGGTGACACTGCACTCGCTTGGGTTGACTCCTATTTATCCAACAGGTCCTTCTGTGTGTCCTTTGCTGGTAACTCCTCCTCTTCATTGCTTGTATCTGTTTGTGTACCTCAAGGCTCTGTCCTTGGTCCTCTGCTCTTTTCCATCTACACCTCCTCCCTGGGCAAAATCATCAACAGCTTTGGCTTTAATTACCACCTCTACACTGATGACACTCCGATCTACCTCTCTACCCCTGATCTCTCTCCCCCTGTCCTTTCAAAAGTCAGTGACTGTTGATCTGGCATCTCCTCCTGGATGGCCTCTCACCACCTAAAGATCAACATGTCAAAGACTGAGCTCCTACTTAATCCTCCCTCCAATGCCTCCCCACCTCCTGACTTCTCTATCACGGTGGAGGGTATCACCATCTCCCCATCAAACCAAGTTCGCTGTCTTGGAGTTACACTTGACTCTGCTCTTTCCTTCATCCCCCACATCAAGTCTCTTTCCTCCTCCTGCCAATACCAACTGCGTAATATTTCCAGAATTCGGCCATTTCTTACCGCTGTCACCACAAAACAACTCATACACGCCCTGGTAATCTCCCGACTTGACTATTGCAATAATCTCTTATCTGGCCTCCCTCTGTCCCGCCTCTCCCCCTACAATCCATCCTGAACGGCTCCGCCAGGCTAATTCACCTCACCCGCCGCTCTGTCTCTGCCGCTCCCCTCTGCGAGTCCCTTCACTGGCTCCCCATCCACTGCAGAATTAAGTTCAAAATCCTTATCCTTACCTACAAAACCCTCACTAACTCAGCTCCCCACTACCTGTCCTCACTAATCACCAAATACACCCCAGCCCGCTCCCTAAGGTCAAACAGTGACCTGCGCCTAGCTTCTCCCCGCATCACCTCTTCCCATGATACACTGCAGGATTTCTCACGCGAAGCCCCCACTCTCTGGAACGCTCTCCCTTGTACAAACAGACTTTCCCCTAACTTCTCTTCCTTCAAACCCTCCCTTAAAACATTCCTATTTAGGGAAGCCTACGACCCAACTCACTGACACAACCATCAATCACTCTCACCTTACAGTCCTCTCCTCCTGTTTCCAACCCCAACCCTCCTAGATTGTGAGTTCCTACGGGAATAGGGCCCTTATCTCCTCCTGTACTGTTTGTCAAATGTTGTTCAATGTATTGTATTGTAACCCTGTCTATACTGTGCCTATTGTACAGCGCTGCGGAATATGCTGGCGCTTTATAAATAAAGAATAATAATATTAATAAAAAAAAAAACTCTGAGTGATATAGGCCTTCAAGGTTCTGTTCTTTCATTGTTCACTTCCTACCTGTCCCAACAATCATTTAGTGTCTCATTTGCTGGAAGTACCTCCTCCCGGTAGCCTGTCTCTGTTGGGGTGCCCCAAGGTTCAGTACTGGACCCTCTACTTTTTTCAGTCTACACTGCCTCTCTAGGAAAACTGACCAGCTCCTTTGGATTCCAGTACCACCTATACGCTGATGACACTAAAATCTACCTCTCCTCCCCTGACCTCTCTCCAGGTCTCCTGGATCGAGTCACTGACTGTCTCTCCACTGTCTCAAATTGGATGTCTTCACGCTTCCTTAAACTCAATCTTGCCAAAACTGAAATTCTCATCATTCCTCCCTCCAAGAAGAACCCAATACCACCTATCTCTCTACAAGTAAATGGAACACCCATTAGCCCAACGCCTCAAGCTCGCTTCCTTGGTGTCACTTTTGACTCAGACCTAACATTCTCTTCCCACATCCAGACAGTGACCAATTACTGTTATTTTCAGCTCAAAAACATTGCCCGTGTCCGCCCCTTTCTGACACAAGATACCACAAAAGTGCTGTTTCATGCTCTTGTCATTTCACGACTAGCAATGAGCCGAACATTCTCTGAGTTCGGTTCGAGCCCGAACCCGAACTTCCCATTTGTTCGGGACCGAACCCAAACCCGAACTCCATGCAAGTCAATCGGGCTGAAAATTTGGTTTTTTAGAGTGCCCTCCAAGAGGGCATATATGCTACATATTTGCCATAAAAGGTGTATGGGGGTCCGGGTAGTGCCCTGGGGAACAGGAAGCAAGTACAAAAAGTTAAAAAAAGTTTTTAAAAGGGACTGAGTTTTCCATGAAATAAGGGTTAAAAATAAAAACGAAAAATTCCTTCAAATATCGTGCCTAGGAGGTCCCCATAACCTGCCCGTGAAGTGGCGGATTTCTAGGATGTATAGAAACACTTAAAAACAAACAAATGACGTTTCATATGACGGTAAATGCTTTTCCTATAATCTATTCATAAACAAATGCTTGGGGCGGCAGCCTGTATGAAAAGACATTTTAGGACGCTCAGAAAAAGTTTAGTGATTTTTTTGGCTAAATTATTGTGAAACTTATGCAGGCTTTGGATGAAAGTAACAATAGGTTCTTTAAAATTGGGCTTTTAGCGTCGGCAACAGTGCCGTCACACCGTAACCCCTCTGAGGATATGAATCTGATACAGACGTCAGTGGCAGTGCACCCAGATATTGTGCCTTTAGTGCCAGGCCTGCAAGTACTATCATACAGTAACCCTCTGTGGTATTGTGGAAGAATGCAGGGGTGGACCATGAGGTCCTATATTAAAAAGATATGAATCTGGGAATGGGCGTTATTGCACCCAGATATTCTGCCTTTAATGCCAGGCCATCAAGTAACATCATACAGTAACCCCTCTGTGTTATTGTCGAAGAGTGCAGGGGTCGACCTTGCGGTCCTATATTAAAAAGATATGCATCTGGTTAAGGTGTCAGTGCACCCAGATATTCTGCGTTTGGTGCAAGACTGCCAGGCCAGCAAGTATCATCATACAGCAAGGCTGGGGTCAGATGAACGCAGTGTTAACGTCCGTGTTGTCCGCACATAAGTACGTCCGTGATAGCATACAATTGTGTTCAATGGAGCCCCACACACGAAGTACGTCCGCACAGAAGTGCGGGGGCTGACGGACGCTGCAAACGGACGCAGATTAGGCAAGAAAGTAATACTGCTAGAACGGACGTGCAGAGTGCGCCACGTTCACAACGTCCGCATAGCTTTGTGTGTGAGTGATGCAACAAGGTCAGATGGACTGCATTTATACGTCCAGCAATTTTGACGGACAGAATGTTTTCATTGTAATTTATTTTCCCTGCTACATCAGTCAAAAAATACGTCAGTGAAAAAAACTGACTTTGTGGCCACTACCTTGTTGTCAGTCAGTAAGTACGTCCGTACTGCACGGACGCACAGTCCCTACAAAATGCTCTCATCTGACCCTAGCCTAACCCCTCTGTGGTATTGTGGAAGAGTGCAGGGGTGGACCATGTGGTTCTATATTGAAAAGTGTTTTTTTTATCTGTTAATGGGCGTCAGTGCACACAGATATTGTGCCTTTAATGCCAGGCCAGCAAGTATCATCATACAGTAACCACTCTGTGGTATTGTGGAAGAATGCAGGGGTGGACCATGTTGTCCTATATTGAATTTTTTTTATCAGGTGGTAATGGGCGTCAGTGCACCCAGATATTGTGCCTTTAATGCCAGGCCAGCAAGTATCATCATACAGTAACCCCTCTGTGGTATTGTGGAAGAGTGCAGGGTTGGACCCTGCTGTTCAAAAAAATAAAATGATATAAATCTGGCACAGGTGTCAGTGCAGCCAAATATTGTGCCTTTCAAGGCAGCAAGTGCCTTCACACCGTAACCCTTTTGTGGTATTGTGGAAGAGTTCAGTGCTGGAGGTTTTGTGAATGCAGAAGAGGACATCCCCGATCTATTCCATTACTTCAGCATCAGGGGATTGATAGCTGCTGATCCAGGACTGATTCATTTTTATAAATGTCAGCCGGTCTACAGAGTCGGTGGACAGACGCACTCTTTTGTTTGTGACAAAACCTCCAGCCGCACTGAACGTCCTTTCGGAAAGCACGCTAGATGAAGGGCAACCTAGTAGCTGCATAGCATATTGGCTAAGTTCTGGCCAGTGATCCAATCTCAACACCCAGTAAGCCAGTGGATCATCTGCTGGAAAGGTATCCAGGTCTGCCCTTGCCCCTAGGTAGTCCTGCACCATATGGTGAAGACGCTGGCAATGGGTGCCTACATTTGACGTCCCTGGGCGTCGTGGACTAAAATTTTTTTAAAAAGTGTAGCGCTCACTCCCGGAGGAGCCGCTGAAATTGATCCTCGGGTCAGTCTCCCCGCACTAGGGAATAAATATACTCCAGCACCGTCGTGGATTTTATAAATTATATAGTTTACTAGAATAAATGGCATATAATGAATAACACGGTATACGTATATATATTTACAGTACTTCGTAATGCGAGAAACGCGCAGCGGAAAAGAAATACAAGGCATCGTAATTCGAGAAACACGCAGCGGAAAAGGGAAAAATAGCTATTTAGGTGTGTGTGTGATGGTACCCGGGTACAATTTTCAACTGGCCAGTGAATTATTTATGAGGTATCTTCGACTAGTCAAGTTGGGGCCCTGTGGGTTTTGAAACAAACAGCAGAGTGCTTTCTATTTTCACAATGGCCTGGAAGGCCTCTCACCCATCCGCCCGATACTTGGTGCTCTGCTCGACCCAGGACGTCTCTCCGCTCGATTTTGACTGGGATTTTCAGTTACCGGATCCGTTGTCTCGCTTTTCTGTAGCTGCTGCAAGATGTCCAGCTCACCGCCTGCACTCCCTGTCCGATCGATCTGCGGTGCTCCTAACTCG
Source organism: Leptobrachium leishanense (assembly GCA_009667805.1). Taxonomy (NCBI): domain Eukaryota; kingdom Metazoa; phylum Chordata; class Amphibia; order Anura; family Megophryidae; genus Leptobrachium; species Leptobrachium leishanense. Next base: position 532,018,291 of record CM019063.1, on the reverse strand, counting down.
GGGTCCTCTCGCTCACTTGGTATCAGCGTGGGTATTATGGTGAATCACTGGGTCTTCCTCTTGTAAGGCTGAATAACCCGGTCTTTATCTCTGTCAGGCCCCAGCTGCGCTCCGGCCTGGTCACTGTCACGTTCTGCAGCACTGTGTCTTGCTTCTCTCACTCCCTGGCGCACTCTGCCAGCTCTCCTCACGAGGCTCAGGATGTCAGCGTCTCTGTGTCCCACCCACTTCCTGTGTCCACCCGCAAAGCATGCCGGGAAATGTAGTCCCAATGTTCAGCATCTCACATTGTGCTTGTCTCCCTCCGGTGGCCAAAAATAAGTACTACACGGCAGGGGATTTAAAACCAGCGCTACAAAACCATCAGTCAAGCGGCCCTGGCCTTCACCACTATTCCTCTGATCACCCGCAGCCTCAGAAGCACGTGTGTCAGCACTTGGTAATCTACCAGTGCCTGGAAAGGTGTTACACAAGTGTCGCTTTTGGGGGTCCTCAAGTTGTTTCATCCTGTGCTCCCTCTGTGAGGGCAGGATGAGCTCTGCAACCTTACCCTTGTATCGTGGATCAAGAAGGGTTGCCAACCAGTAATGATCCCTCTCCTTGATAGCACGAATCCTGGGGTCCTTTAGCAGGCTTTGCATCATTAGGGAGCCCATGCAGCGTAGGTTGGAGGTGGCATTAGCTTCCGAGTCTTCCTGGTCAATGAGGATGACCGTATCGTGCACTTCCTCCTCCCAGCCACACACAAGCCCTTCTGTTTCTGGGGACACAAAACCCTCCCTTGAGGAATCCCCACCTTCAATGCCCCCACTACTTAAAAAGTCCTCCTCCTACTCATCCTCCTCCTGTCTGAACTGAGTAGGACCCGCTGGAATGCTGTCTGCGGAAAGACTGGGGCCTTGAGAGCTAGGGAAGGCCTCCTCTTCCTCCCGCTGCTCTGCCTCTAGAGCCACATCTATAATTCCCCGCAGAGTGTGCTCCAGCAGGAACACTAAAGGAATTGTGTCACTGATGCATGCACTGTCCCTGCTCACCATCCTCGTTGCCTCCTCAAATGGTGACAGTACAGTGCATGCATCCTTGATCATCAGCCACTGCGGGGGGGGGAAACCAAGTTGACTTGAACCTGTCCTTGTGCCATACTCACACAGGTACTCGTTGATGGCCCTCTGCTGCTTGTGCAGACGCTGCAGCATTGCTAATGTCGAGTTCCATCTGGTGGGCATGTCACAGATCAGACGGTTTGTGGGAAGGTGGAATTCTCTTTGAATTTCTGCCAGGCGAACGCTTGCTGGGAATGACCGTCTGAAGTGGCTGCAGATTTTTCTGGCCTGGATGAGAAGCTCTGCCAGCCCTGGGTATTTGGTTAGGAAATGCTGTACCACCAGATTTAGGACGTGTGCTAGGCATGGTACATGCGTCAATTTACCCTTGCGTAGGGCGGAGAGAAGGTTGCTGTCATTATCGCAGACGATCAAACCCAGCTCAAGCTGGCTTGGTGCTAACCATCTCTGCACCTGCCCCTGCAGAGCTGACAATATTTCTGACCCGGTGTGGCTCCTGTCCCCTAAACAAACCAGCTCAAGCACAGTATGGCATCTTTTTGCTCGAGCCATTGCGTAGACCCTGTCAGGCATCGGTTTAACTGCCACGGAGAAGGAGAAGGAGAAGCAGACAGACCTCATACAAGCAGCTTTCTGGAGGCGTGGTGGATGAACAAGCTCCAGCACAGAGCCCCGCCTTGGATCACTCCCAGCTGCAATCAGAGTTACCCAGTGTGTTGTGAAGGAAATGTAACGACCCTGTCCATGCTTGCTGGACCACGTGTCTAAAGTGACATAGTGACATGCACCTTGTTGCTGACTGCCTTTCCCAATGACTGGATATCATTGTCTTCCACATGCTGGTATAGTGCTGGAATGGCCTTGCTTGAAAAGTAATGGAGTTTTGGAACCTGCCACTGTGGTACAGCACATTCAGCAAATTCACGGAAGGGAGCAGAGTAAACCAGCTGGAAAGGCAGCAGCTGAAATGCGAGTAATTTTGCTAAGCTGGCATTTAGACGCTGTGCTTGGGGATGGTTGGGACTATATTTTTTCTTTCACTGCAGCAGCTGCGGCAACGTAATCTGACTGCGTAAATCTTCAGCTACTGTGATGATGTCACATTGTGAGGAAGGACCTGGTACATCCATTACTGTAGCATCATCCCTGTCGGTGGAGGTTGTAGGCAATGACATGGCAGGACATACAGTGGGGGTAGAGACAGATGAGGAGGAGGAGGACCTAGGCAAAGTTTTGCGCCAACGGGATGTGTGGCACTTGTTCATATGTCGCCTCAAGCACGTGGTACCCAAGTGTCCGGTGTTTATCCCACGCTTCAGCCTCATCTGACATAGATTACAAATAGCAACGGTGGGGTATGCTGCACATTTCTTAAAGACCTCCCAGACAGCAGAGTTCCTGCATGTGTTCTTTGAGACAACAGCGCTCTGCACCGGAGCAGCTCTGACATCTGATGCCTTGGACTGGCTAGTGCTACAGTTGGTCACAGAGGATGTTGTGCCTCGTGTTTGCTGTGCCTCCTCCTCCTCCTCCCCCTCACTTGATTCCTCAGTTTGATCTGGCACCCAGGTGGAGTCAGTGACCTCATCATCATTGTCATCATTACCCCCTATCTCCTCGTCACTGGAGCCAACTTGACAGTATGCTGCAGCTGCTGGGGCAACATGAGTGCCAGTTATTTATGTGTCATCACTGGCACCCCCTTCCTCTAGGTTGATTATACTCCCTTGCTCAACCTCAGAGATTGAATCAGAGCACTGTACTTGCTGCGCATCCTCAAGCAGCATGTCACTCTCATTGTAGTCAAACAATTCAGCTGACTCCTCCGTGTGTGATAGCGAGGCTACGGCAGGAGTAGCTGTGGACATGGAGGCTGCATTAGATTTGGCAGCTGAGGTGGACTGTAAAGCACTTGAAGCCTGACTGGCAGAGGACTCGGAGGATAAGGATGGCCTGGTTAGCCAATCCACCAAGTCCTCTGTATGTTGCTGCTGCTTAAGACGGCCAGCACCAGTTAGAAAGGAAAAGCATGCCCCTGCAGAGGATGCACCACATCCACCACAACCAGAGACACAGCCTCCCGACACAGAAACATAGAAAAATAGAAACATAGAAAAATGTCGGCAGATAAGAACCTTTCGGCCCATCTAGTCTGCCCAATTACATGGATACTTTACCTGGATTTATCTTTTGTTTAGGATAGCCTTATGCCTATCCCATGCTTGCTTAAATTCAATTACTGTTTTGGCCTCTACCACTTCTACTGGAAGACTGTTCCATGTATCCACCACCCGCTCAGTAAAATAATGCTTCCTGATGTTACTTTTAAACCTTTGCCCCTCTAATCTAAGACTATGTCCTCTTGTTTTGCTATTTTGTTTCCTTTTAAATATACTCCCTTCCTCTACCTTGTGGATTCCCTTTACGTATTTAAATGTTTCTATCATATCTCCTCTGTCTCGTCTTTTTTCCAAGCTGTACATGTTAAGATCATTAAGCCTTTCTTGGTAACTTTTCTCCTTCAAGCCGTACACCATTTTAGTAGCCCTTCTCTGAACTCTCTCCAAGATGTCTATATCCTTCTGGAGATACGGTCTCCAGTACTGCACACAGTACTCCAAGTGAGGTCTCACCAGTGCTCTGTACAGTGGCATGAGCACTTCCCTTTTCCTACTGCTAATACCTCTCCCTACACAACCAAGCATTCTGCTAGCATTTCCTGCTGCTCTATTACATTGACTACTTACCCTTAGATCCTCTGAAATAATAACCCCTAAATCCCTTTCCTCAGATGTTGAGGTTAGGACTGTATCAAATATTCTATATTCAGCCCTTGGGTTTTTACGTCCCAGGTGCATTATCTTGCACTTATCCACATTAAAACTCAATTGCCACAACTCCGACCATTTTTTTAGCTTACCTAAATCATTTGTCATTTGGCTGATCCCTCCAGGAACGTCAACCCTGTTGCAAATCTTTGTGTCATCAGCAAAAAGACATACTTTTCCATTAATACCTTCTGCAATATCACTAATAAAAATATTAAAGAGAATGGGTCCAAGTACTGACCCCTGAGGTACCCCACTGGTAACAAGACCTTGCGCCGAATAAACTCCATTTACCACAACCCTCTGTTGTCTGTCACTCAGCCACTGCCTAATCCATTCAACAATATTGGAATCCAAGCTCAAAGATTGCAATTTATTGATAAGCCTTCTATGCGGAACAGTATCAAAAGCCTTACTGAAATCTAAATAAGCAATGTCTACTGCACCACCTGTGTCTATTATTTTTGTTACCCAATCAAAAAAATCAATAAGATTAGTTTGGCATGATCTCCCTGAGGTAAACCCATGTTGTTTCTGATCCTGTAATCTATGTGTTTTTAGATGTTCAACAATCCTTTCCTTTAACATGGTTTCCATTAATTTCCCTACTACTGACGTAAGACTAACTGGCCTATAGTTCCCCGATTCCTCCCTACTACCCTTCTTGTAAATAGGCACAACATTTGCTAATTTCCAGTCTTCTGGGACGACTCCTGTTAACAAGGATTGGTTAAATAAATCTGTTAACGGTTTTGCTATTACATCACTGAGCTCTTTTAATAATTTAGGGTGGATCCCATCAGGCCCCATTGACTTATTTGTCTTTACTTTAGACAGCTGCTTTAGAACCTCCTCCTCTGTAAACTAATATGTAAATGTCTCTTTAGTGTTCTCTCCTAACTGAGGTCCCTTTCCTTCCTTTTCTTCTGCAAAGACTGAACAAAAATATTTATTGAGGCAGTCAGCGAGACTTTTATCCTCTTCTACATACCTTCCTTCCTTTGTTTTTAATCTAACTAATCCTTGTTTTACTTTTCTTTTCTCGTTTATGTATCTAAAAAATGTTTTGTCCCCCTTTTTTACTGACTGAGCTATTTTCTCTTCTGCGTGTGCTTTGGAAGCTCTTATAAATTGCTTTGCTTCTTTCTGCCTAATCTTATAGGTTTGCCTATCTTCTTCACGCTGAGTTTTTTTATAATTATTGAATGCTATCTTCTTGTTCTTCACTATTTTGGCCACTTCTGCAGAGTACCACAGTGGTTTCTTCCCTTTTTTGTTTTTGCTAACAAGCCGAATGCAATTTCCTGTGGCCTTCAATAATGCTTCCTTTAAATAATCCCATTTCTCTTGGACTCCCTTTAAATTCCTCCAGTCTGATAATGACTCCTTCACACAAAATCTCATTTTAGAAAAATCTGGTTTTTTAAAGTCTAAAACTTTTGTTTTTGTGTGGTGCGGCTCCATCCCTGTTCTTATATTAAACCATACTGACTGGTGATCACTAGATCCCAAATTTTCACCTACAACAACGTCCGATACCAACCTCCATTTGTGAGTATTAAATCCAATATGGCCTCTTTACGGGTCGGCTCCTCAACTACTTGTGTTAGAGATAATCCCAGTAAGGAGTTTAGAATATTTGTACTCCTGGTGCACCCAGCTGTTTTGGTTTTCCAGTTCACATCAGGAAGATTAAAGTCCCCCATGATAATAACTTCCCCCTTCATTGCCATTTTGGCTATTTCCTCAACCAGCAGATTATCTAGCTCTTCTACTTGTCCAGGGGGTCTATAGATCACACCTACACGAGCTACTGTATGATTGCCAAATGTTAGTGTAACCCAAACTGACTCTATGTTCACCTCGCTCACTTTTATTTGGTTCGTTTTTATGTTGTTTTTCACATACAGGGCCACTCCTCCTTCTTTCCTACCTTCTCTGTCTTTTCTATATAAAGAGTACCCCGGTATTGTTATGTCCCAGTTATTTTTCTCACTGAACCATGTCTCAGTAACCGCAACTAAATCTACTTTTTCAGCTGCCATCATTGCCTCCAGTTCATTGATTTTATTGACTAAACTGCGAGCATTTATAGACACGATTCTGAGCTTGTCATTTTTTACCTCGCATGTTGCTTGCACCCTCCGATTTAGTTTTGGGGGACAATCGGGCAGATTGTTTACCCTTTTGTCCCCCCCTCCTAGTTTAAATATTTCTTTGTGAAACCTTTGAACTTCTCACTGAGAACATATGTTCCCCTATGAGTAAGATGCAAACCATCTTTTTTATACAGTTCCTTTCTGCTCCAATTAGAGCTATCATGGGACACAAAGCCAAATCCTTGCTCCCGACACCATTCCCGAAGCCACAAATTGAATTCCTTATTGCGCATCTTTCTATCTTGAATGTTATGCACAGGCAAAACTTCAGAGAATGACACAGTGGACGCAATCTGCTGTATTTCACCTCCAAGAACACAAAAATCTTCCTTAATCTCAGAAACCTCATTGCTAGCCAAGTCATTTGTCCCTAGATGGACTAGAACATCTACTTCCCCTTGCTGCTTTGCTTCTTTGACAATATTGAGAATACGTCTCCTGTCTCTACGAGCAGTAGCCCCAGGAAGACATCTCACCAAACCACTACTCTCCAGCTCAACACCTCTTATGATAGAATCACCCAGCAACAATTGCCTTCTATCAAGTCCCACCTTTTCATTTTTGTCCTTGGTTGCAGTGCTGCATACCTTAGGCATAGTGGATGGTGGTTCTTCAACTATGGTGTCTGAGCCTGCATCCGTCTTACCACTACACTCTGAAAGTGTCTCAAAAGAATTAAGAAGAGCCACAGATTGTGGGACATGCTTTCTATCCACAACGCTAAGTCTACCAGATCCTACAGTAGTCCATCTGCCGCTCCTAGGAGGCCTCTGTGGCAGTGGCTTTGTAACAGTCATAGCCTGAGTTTGTCTAACAGATAATTTACAAATCTCAGACTTCAAACAGGCAATTTCCTGCTGCAATAAAGAGAACTGCCTACATATCAGGCACACTCCAAACCTCCAAAAATTGGATCTAAAAACAAACGCATGACAGCTCTTACACTGGACCAAGCCTGCCATTATAAAAGAATAGACATGTGCATTCGTTTTAGTACTAAAACGATTTAGTCAGAATTTTGGGATAATTTAGTTTTCGTATGACTCAAGAGAAACAAAACTGCTCAGTACAAAAAACGAAAGAAACTAAAATAAAATGCACTACATTTTAGTTTCAGTCCTTTTTGTGATATTACATTGATGAGTGAAGGAGACCAGCAATGAAGAGCGCAACATCGCAACATCCGAAGATCTGCACCCTCCACATGCCAATGCAGTAGGATATTCTATACAGAGAGGGGCATTAATTAATGCAGGAGGATGTTCTATACATTATACAGATAGGGGTATTAATGCAGGAGGATGTTATATACATTATACAGAGAAAGGTATAAATTTTAGGAGGATGTTCTATATAGAGAGGGACATTAATTAATTCAGGAGGATGTTCTATATATTATACAGAGAGGGGTATTAATTAATGCAGGTGGATGTTGTATACATTATACAGAGAGGGGTATTAATTAATGCAGGAGGATGTTCTAAACATTATACAGAGAGAATCCTTTTTTTTCAGCCCTTTAAATCCAGTGGCTGTGAGCGCTGAGATCGGCTGCATGTTATATTATCTCTCAGTACAATGTATCAGGCTCAGCTGTTACAGTAACTGACTGTAACAGCGCTCAGAGTTTCAGTAAAACAAGGAAATAATATTGTTCTAACCTCTTATATATAAAAATATTATTTACTAGTTTTACTGAAACTCTGAGCGCTGTGATGAGCAGCAGTCAGTTACTGTAACAGCTTTGCCTGACACGGGGCAGTATTACAATGTTGGTGCTAATTTAACCAGAGCTGTTGTAAACTGAAAAACTCCATAGGCTATAATGGCTCTGGGAAGTTTACAACAGCTCTGGTTAAGTTAGCACCAACTATGTAATATGGCCCATAGTGTGCTGAGAGTGAGAGATACTGTGACAAGCAGCCGATCTCAGCCCTCTGAGGAGCCACTACAATAGTAATTGTATCCACTGGTTTTCGGATGAATGAAATTAGTTTTCATACTAAAGAACTGAAAACGAATTTCTTTAGTAACTAAATAAATTGCATTTTAGGACTAATCCATTAGTTCAAAACGAAATTTTGTGCTGTGCACATGTCTATAAAAGAATGGATTTAAAACCAGCAAATCTTACCTTTTTGTGGGTTTTCTACCTCCTGTCAAACCTCAGACTACCTCCAGAGTATCTCCAGAAGATCTCCTGTAAGTTCACTTTGAAGACTTCACTTAGAAGGCTTGCCAAGCTCAATTAGAACAAGCTAATATTCCACAAGCTTTATATAGCCCCCTAAGAACACCTCCCAGGGGCTGCTTGCCCTCTTATCTGTGTCTGGGAGCGTCTGCCTGTCCTTTTTGTTCTTTCAGACATGGTGAGTGATTTATAGATTAATATATACAGAACTCTGATTCAACTCTGGTATAAAGATTTAAAGAACTCTGGTATAACTCAGTGAGACACACTGATAGCTGGCAGCCAGTGCCGAGACACAGATCACCTCAATTCCCAAATGTTTTGTAGAAATTAGTGAGCCCCAAAATACTGCGTGGTACTGGTTGTGTGACAAGAGATAGATCACCTCAATTCACAAATGTTTTGTAGAAATTAGTGAGCCCCAAAATACAGCGTGGTACTGGATGTGTGACGAGACACAGATCACCTCAATTCACAAATGTTTTGTAGAAATTAATGAGCCCCAAAATACAGCGTGGTACTGGATGTGTGACGAGACACAGATCACCTTAATTCACAAATGTTTTAAATAAATTAGTGAGCCCCAAAATACTGCGTGGTACTGGATGTGTGACGAGACACAGATCACCTCAATTCCCAAATGTTTTTTAGTAATTTGTGACCCCCAAAATACTGCTTGGTACTGGCTGTGTGACAAGACACAGATCACCTCAATTCACAAATGTTTTAAAGAAAGTTGTAAACCCCCAAAAAACTTGCTGGCACAGTGACAAGACACACATCACCTAAATACCCTGATATTTGGTAGAAATGAGACCTCCCCAGTAGCGTGGCAGACCGGCAGTAACAAGACACAACTATCTCCTTTGAAATCTCCTCTGAAATGCGTGCAGAATCGGCGCGTGGAAACGTTATATAGTGTGCTGCGGGACTTAGCTCTGTGAGCCCATGATTGGGCAAAATTTGCCCAATCAGGACTCTGAGCGTTGATTGGCATAGTGTTGAACCAGTCTTGCACCAGACCTGTGGTCAGGTGCAAAGCTGTAGCCAATTACGAGCTTCAGGCCAGTGGGAAAATGCATTGTGGTCCACTGTGGTCGAACATGCGGCGAACACCCGGAAATGTTCGGTGTTCGCCATCTACTCGAACAGGCTAAGTTCGGGTCGAACCCCGAACTGTTCGAACCCGAACCGCTCATCGCTTTTCACGATTTGACTACTGCAACTCGCTCCTTATTTTCCCCAACTCCCGTATCGACCCTTTTCAATCTGTAATGAATGCAGGGGCCAGGCTTATTTTTCTCACTAAACGCACCTCGCATACTTCCCCACTCTGCCAGTCCCTCCATTGGCTTCCTGTACATTTCAGGATACAGTTTAAAATACTGATGCTCACGTTCAAATCACTCATTAACTCAACCCCTCCCTACAGGTCTTCGTTACTCCGCAAGCACGTCCCATCTAGACAACTCCGTTCAGTGGGTGATCTCCACCTGTCATTGGTCTACACACGCACGGCCAACTCTTGCCTCCAAGACTTCTCAAGGGCAGCACCAGTCCTGTAGATTGATTTGGCTTGCCCTATCAAATTCTCCCGTGACATTCAGAACTTCAAGAAATCCCTCAAAACCCATCTCTTCAGATTATTGTACTGCATCACTGATGTAACTCATCCCTCTGCTCACCTACTCACACTTGATTGAAGCCGCTTCTATGGCCCCACCCTTCCCAAACCACTGGCACTAATGATCCTGCTATCTAGTGCATTCCTCTTGTCTTCCTCAACCCCAATCCCCCTAGACTGTAAGCTCCTATGAGCAGGGCCCTCTACACCTCTTTTTTCCATCCTATGTCCGTTTATAGGTATTTCGTTCCCTTTGCTAATTGTAAAGCGCAGCGGAAACTGTTGGCGCTATATAAATTACGATAATAATAATAATAATGATAATAGCGGGGGCAAACCTGGTCCCCATCGCGTTCCTTGTTAGGGATGAGCTGTTTGGTTTGATCGGTTCGGAGTTCGCATCGAACATAGCCTGTTCGCAAACTATGAACATTTCCGCATGTTCGCTGTGTGATCACCCACAATGCACCACAATGGACCACAATGCACTTTTCCACTGGCCTGAAGCTTGTAATTGGCTACAGCCTTGCATCTGACCACAGGTCAGGTGCAAGACAGGTTCAAGACTATGCCATTCACGGCTCAGAGTCCTGATTAGCAAATTTTGACTCCACCTTGGTGCCTGATCGAACAGAGGAGTCAAGTGAAGAGGAGGAGGAGGCACAAGAAACACGAGGCACAACATCCTCTATGACCAACCGTAGCACTAGCCAGTCCAAGGCATCAGATGTCAGAGCTGCTCAGGTGCAGAGCGCTGTTGTCTCAAAGCACACATGCAGGAACTCTGCTGTCTGGGAGTTCTCAAAGAAATGTGCAGCAGACCCCACCGTTGCTATTTGTAATCTATGTCAGATGAGGTTCAAGCGTGGGAAAGACACCGGACGCTTGGGTACCACGTGCTTGAGGCGACATATGACCACCTCCCACACATCCCGTTGGCGCAAAACTTTGCGTAGGTCCTCCTCCTCATTAGGGATGAGCTGTTCGGTTCGGAGTTCGCATCGAACATAGCCTGTTTGCATGTTCACGAACTACGAACATTTCCGCCTGTTCGCCGCGTGTTCGCCCACAATGCACCACAATGGACCACTATGCAATTTTCCAATGGCCTGAAGCTTGTAATTGGCTACAGCCTTGCACCTGACCACAGGTCAGGTGCAAGACAGGTTCAAGACTATGCCAATCACGGCTCAGAGTCCTGATTAGCAAATTTTGCCCAATCATGGGCTCACAGAGCTAAGTCCCGCAGCACACTATATAAGACTTCACACAGCGCTTCAGCACGAGTTTGAGAGGAGGTTTGAGAGGAGATTGTTGTTGTGTTAGTGTGTGTTCTCACTGCCAGTCTGCCACCAGCTACTGGGGGGGTCTCATTTCTACAAAATATCTGGGAATTGTTCTAATCTGTGTGTTCTCACTGACACCCAGTATTTTGGAGTTCAGTAATTTCTACAAAATATTTGTAAATTGAGGTGAGCTGTGTCTTGTCACTGCCAGTGCCACCCAGTATTTTGGGGGTTAGTAATTTCAACAAAATATTTGGGAATTGAGGTAATCTGTGTCTTGTCACTGCTATACAGAATTTTGGGGGGGGGGTCAGTAATTTCTCCAAAATAACTGGGAATTGTTTTAACCTGTGTCTTGTCACTGTCACCCATCAGGGGGTCTCACTGATTTATAGGAGGTTTCTGAAACTTGTGTCTTCTCACTGCCAGCTGCCAGCTGTCAGGGGGTCCCACATACTTCTAGCAGATTTCTGGGAATTGTAATCTGTGTCTTGTCACTGTTGACAGCTATCAGGGGGTCCTATCAGGGGGTCTCACTGTCTTGTAGCAGATTTCTGCTAATTGTAATTTGTGTCTTGTCACTGCCACCCATCAGGGGGTCTCACTGAGTTATACAAGAGTTCTGGAAATCTATAATCTTTATACCAAAGTTGAATCAGAGTTCTGTATATATTTACTCTATATATCAGTCACCATGTCAGAAAGACCAAAAAGGACAGGCAGATGCTCCCAGACACAGATAAGAGGGCAAGCAGCCTCTGTGTCGGGAGGCTGTGCCTCTGGTCGTGGTGGACATGGTGCATCCTCTGCAGGGGCACGCTTGTCCTTTCTAACTGGTGCTGGCCATCTTAAGCAGCAGCAACATACAGAGGATTTGGTTGATTGGCTAACAAGGCCATCCTCATCCTCCGAGTCCTCTGCCAGCCAGGCTTGTAGTGCTTTACAGTCCACCACAGCTGCCAAAGCATCTAATGCAGCCTCCATGTCCACGGCTACTCCTGCTATAGCCTCGCTATCACACACGGAGGAGTCAGCTGAATTGTTTGACTACAATGACAGTGACATGCTGCTTGAGGATGCGCAGCAAGTACAGTGCTTCGATTCAATCTCTGAGGTTGAGGAAGGGAGTATAATCAACCTAGAGGTAGGGGTTGCCAGCGATGACACACAAATAAATGGTACTCATGTTGCCCCAGCAGCTGCAGCATACTGCCAAGTTGGCTCCAGTGACGAGATAGGGGGTGATGATGACAATGATGATGTGGTCATTGACTCCACCTGGGTGCCTGATTGAACAGAGGAGTCAAGTGAAGAGGAGGCACAAGAAACACGAGGCACAACATCCTCTATGACCAACCCTAGCACTAGCCAGTCCAAGGCATCAGATGTCAGAGCTGCTCAGGTGCAGAGCGCTGTTGTCTCAAAGCACACATCCAGGAACTCTGCTGTCTGGGAGTTCTTTAACCCCTTAGTGACCGGGCGGTTTTACACAAATCCGTCCATTCGTGACCGCAGCTGTTTTTATGTTTCTGCGCTCTTAGTGTTTACGTCAAATTTTCCTCTTACTCGTTTATGTAACCCACACATATTTTACACTGTTTTTCTCGTCACTAAATGGACTTTATAAAGATACCATTTTTTTCATCATTTCATATAATTTACTATAAAAAATATTGTGAAATATGACACAAAAATTGAAAAAACACCACTTTTTCGAACTTTGACCCCCAAAATTTCTTATGTATCAACAACCGTCAAAAAAAATTTATTCCTTAGTAGTTTCTAAATTTAGTACTGAGTTTAGCAATACCCAATGTTTACATATTCCTCGCTTTTTTCCTTATTTTATGCAACAATAAGTGCAAGTAGCACTTTGCCATTTCCAAAGAGTTTATTTTCAAAACTAGTGATAGTGACATTGTAACACTGATATCTGTCACTAATTCCTGAATAACCCTCCACATATACATATTTTTTTAAAGTACACAAATCAAGGTATTAAACTTGGGGTATTTTGACTCTTTCCATGCAAACCATTTTACCACAAATCTATGCCAAAGTTTGAGAAAAAAAAAAATTTTGGTGATTTTTTTTTTTTGAACGCAATTTAAGAATACATGTACTGTGAACTTTAAGGCCTATTTGGGACATTTTTGAAGCCGGCCAAAGTAGTTTACCCCCATCAAACCATATATTTTTAGAAAGGGCACACCCTAGGGTGCTTCAAAGAGTTGTATTTTAACACTTTCCATGCACTAGCTCTTTGTCAAACTTCCAGGTAGTCACTTTTTGTGTTATTTTTTCACACACATTGTACTTTAGGCATGAATTGTCAAATCCAGTTATGGGTTACTGCCAAAAAACACCCCAAAATATGTTCAGCAACATCTTCTGAGTAAATTGATACCACCCATGTATAGGTATGTCGGGTCATTTGGGGGCTAAAAGGCCTATTTGGGGGGTGCGCATTTCAGTTTTCCAACTTGGAATTTTCACATTTCGTCATCATGCACCCATGTCCTATTTGGGACATTTTTGAAGCCGGCCAAAGTAATTTACCCCCATCAAACCATATATTTTTAGAAAGGGCACACCTAGGGTGCTTCAAAGAGTTGTATTTTAACACTTTCCATGCACTAGCTCTTTGTCAATCTTTCAGGTAGTCACTTTTTGTGTTATTTTTTCACACACATTGTACTTTAGGCATGAATTGTCAAATCCAGTTATGGGTACTGCCAAAAAAACCACCCAAAATATGTTCAGCAACATCTTCTGAGTAAATTGATACCACCCATGTATAGGTATGTCGGGTCATTTGGGGGCTAAAAGGCCTTATTTGGGGGGTGCGCATTTCAGTTTTCCAACTTTGAATTTTCACATTTCGTCATCATGCACCCATGTCCTATTTGGGACATTTTTGAAGCCGGCCAAAGTAATTTACCCCCATCAAACCATATATTTTTAGAAAGGGCACACCCTAGGGTGCTTCAAAGAGTTGTATTTTAACACTTTCCATGCACTAGCTCTTTGTCAAACTTTCAGGTAGTCACTTTTTGTGTTATTTTTTCACACACATTGTACTTTAGGCATGAATTGTCAAATCCAGTTATGGGTTACTGCCAAAAAACACCCCAAAATATGTTCAGCAACATCTTCTGAGTAAATTGATACCACCCATGTATAGGTATGTCGGGTCATTTGGGGGCTAAAAGGCCTTATTTGGGGGGTGCGCATTTCAGTTTTCCAACTTGGAATTTTCACATTTCGTCATCATGCACCCATGTCCTATTTGGGACATTTTTGAAGCCGGCCAAAGTAATTTACCCCCATCAAACCATATATTTTTAGAAAGGGCACACCCTAGGGTGCTTCAAAGAGTTGTATTTTAACACTTTCCATGCACTAGCTCTTTGTCAATCTTTCAGGTAGTCACTTTTTGTGTTATTTTTTCACACACATTGTACTTTAGGCATGAATTGTCAAATCCAGTTATGGGTTACTGCCAAAAAACACCCCAAAATATGTTCAGCAACATCTTCTGAGTAAATTGATACCACCCATGTATAGGTATGTCGGGTCATTTGGGGGCTAAAAGGCCTTATTTGGGGGGTGCGCATTTCAGTTTTCCAACTTGGAATTTTCACATTTCGTCATCATGCACCCATGTCCTATTTGGGACATTTTTGAAGCCGGCCAAAGTAATTTACCCCCATCAAACCATATATTTTTAGAAAGGGCACACCCTAGGGTGCTTCAAAGAGTTGTATTTTAACACTTTCCATGCACTAGCTCTTTGTCAAACTTTCAGGTAGTCACTTTTTGTGTTATTTTTTCACACACATTGTACTTTAGGCATGAATTGTCAAATCCAGTTATGGGTTACTGCCAAAAAACACCCCAAAATATGTTCAGCAACATCTTCTGAGTAAATTGATACCACCCATATATAGATTTTTTCTGTTGTTTTTGGGGTGCTACGCCAATCTTTGACATGTGCTTGTCAATTTTCTAATTTGACATACAGTATCTTCTTTGCTTATCTTCTTTTTAGGGGCCTTTTTACATACCCCAGTTTTATGAACGTGCATATATTTGGTAAGCTAACACCCCAAAGTATTGTAAATGGAGTGTTTTTATGCTATGGATGCATCCGTTTGCTCCAAACAAATTAGATACTGTTTGGTGGTCATTTTTCATTTTCACACCCACATCAGTTTTGGACTGTGATTTAGGAGACACTGTTGTTTTTTACTGCATGAAAACTCTCCAGGTTGTTTTCTGCAAGGTCTCCTGAGTACACCCATGCCCCCCATGCATAGGTTTGCCAGGATTTTGGGAAGGTTCAAATACAATTTTTATGACTTTGTCATTGGAGTTGAAATTGAGATTATTTCTTCAGCTAGGCCTAGCTTTGGTTTTGGGTCTACCGCATACCCCAGTTTGAATTATTGCCAGAAAATTGTTTATATTTGTTATGTTGACACCCCAAGGTATTGCATATGGAGTGCTTTGATGCCATGGATGCAACGGTTTTAGCCCAAAACATTTGGCAACAAGGTGTGTGGCGGTAATTTTTCAAATTTCAGATTTTTACGCCCACAGTAGTTTTGGACTGTGATTTAGGCTAGGGTCAGACGAGCGTAGTGTTCACGTCCGTGATCGCGCCTAAAAGTACGTCCGTGATAGCATGACATAAAGTCCAATGGAGCCCGACACACGAAGTACGTCCGCACTGAACTGCGGACGCACAACGGCCGCGGCCCACGGACGCAAGGCAGGCAAGAACGTAGAACCGCTAGAACGGCCGCACAAAGTGCGCTGCGTCCGCAACGTCTGCATAGCTTTGTGTGAGTGATGGAACGTGGTCAGACGGACTGCATTTATACGTCCTGCATTTTTCACGGACAAAATGGTTTTGCAATTGAATTTATTGTCCCTCCTACATCTGTCAAAAAATAAATGTCAGTGAAAAAACGGACTGTGTGACCACTACTGCGTCTTCCGTACTGACGATGTCCGTACTGCACGGACGTACAGTCCGTAGAAATCACGCTCGTCTGACCCTAGCCTTAGCAGACACTGTTGTTTGTTACTGCATGAAAACTCTCCAGGTTGTTTTCTGCAAGATCTCCTGAGTACACCCATGCCCCCCATGCATAGGTGTGCAAAGATTTTGGCAAAATACAGCACCAATTGTAGAACATAAAAATGTACGAATAAAATGTAAAAGTCTGGTGCCTGTCAAACTGGGGATGCTCTCTAGGGGAGCACAGGCTGTTGTCACTGAAGTGCATGAAACGCAAAATGTTTTCATACCTTCTACGTGACATTGATTGGAGGTAAATGGGGGTAGAGCAGATGGGGCTACTGCTCCAGCAGGAGCGAATTGAGGGCTTCTTTATGATGCCCTCAGCATAGTAAGTGCCCAGAATTTCAGAAATTCTGGCACATCTAGCGGGGTCCATTGCTGCCTTGCCAAGTAGGAGTCTGGCTTCGCAGCACAATGCTGATGGGCATACAGATTTGATTGGGCCACGATGTGGCCCAACAAATCATCCCCCATAAACACCTGCAAAAACTGTGTGGCGGTAAATCCTGCAACATCAATATTGATGCCAGGATTTGCCGTGAAAGGAGGGATATCTGGCCTCTGGCGATGAGGCACTACCCACTCCTCAGCTGGAGCTGTGCGTCTCCTGCTGGCAGGTGGTGACCCAGGATCTGCATCAGAAACATCACTAGATACATCAGCCAGCATAGATAATGTATCTAGCGACGCCTCTGAGCAGTTAGCGGGGTCGAAATGAGGGTCTGAGTCTGACGCAGATGCCTCAGATTCTGACGCCAGGATGGCATATGCCTCCTCGGCGCTGTACACCCTCTCAGACATTATATATAATAGATTATAAAATTTTATAATTATTATATATATATAAGCGGATTGTTGGTTCTTAGAAGAACCGTTGGGTTTCACAAGAAAATACAAATAAACACCTAAATCTCTCTAAATCCCTCTAAACCTGCCTCAATTCTTCTAAATCTCCCTAAAATCTCTCTAAATCTGCCTCAATTTTTCTAATCTCACTAAATCTCACTAAAATCTCTAACCTGTCAAATCTGATCTCTCTCTCTCGCTCACCAAAACACAAGTGAGGAGAGGGAGGGAGAATCACAGAGGTCAGAGCCAATATTTACAAAATATTGGCCTGACCTGACAAATTAGAAATTTTATTTAGATTTTTTCTAACTTCTGATTGGATGTTGCTAGCCTGCCTCTCTGATGAGGCAGGCTAGGAACATCCCACTCAGCCCCAAGATGACCCTGCCCTTAGAACCCTAACCCTACCCCTGACCCTGCCCTTAGAACCCTAACCCTAACCCTAACCCTACCCCTAACCCTACCCTAACCCTAACCCTAACCCTACCCCTACCCCTACCCCTAACCCTACCCCTACCCCTAACCCTAACCCTACCCCTACCCCTAACCTAACCCTACCCCTAACCTAACCCTAACCCTACCCCTAACCCTACCCCTAACCCTAACCCTACCCCTAACCCTAACCCTAACCCTAACCCTACCCCTAACCCTACCCCTAACCCTAACCCTAACCCTAACCCTACCCCTAACCCTAACCCTAACCCTACCCCTAACTGTCAGTTTATTTTATTTATTTTTCTTTTTTTACACTTTTTTTACACTTTTTTTACACACTTTTTTTTACTTTTTTTTACACTTTTTTTTTCTCTGCTGGGTGCCTTGATCCCTCGAGGCACCCAGCAGAGCACCTGATCACTGAAGTGATCGATTTTGTACTGAGTGCCACGATACCTCGTGGCACTCAGTACTTCCTGCCGCTACCGGAAGTGATCGCTCGGGGGGAGCGATCACGGACGGACCGGCGGCAGGTAAGTATATTACAAGGATGCCTCGATGTCGAGGCATCCTTGTAATATGCTCAGAGCAGCTGGAAGCGATCCGATCGCTTCCAGCGCTCTGTAGAAGTGCCGGGCACCTCTCCGGTGCAACCGGATGTAGATCGCTCCCGGGGAGCGATCACATGGTGCCCCGGCACTTCTAACGGCCATTGCACGGATGCCTGGACTCCCAGGCATCCTGCAATGGCGTTTGAGCTGCTGGAAGCGATCCGATCGCTTCCAGCAGCTCAAAAACGGCAGGACGTACCATGTACGTCAGCGGGTCTAAGAGAGACCCGCTGCAATGACGTACATGGTACGTCCCGGGTCCTTAAGGGGTTAAGAAATGTGCAGCAGACCCCACCGTTGCTATTTGTAATCTATGTCAGATGAGGTTCAAGCGTGGGAAAGACACCGGACGCTTGGGTACCACGTGCTTGAGGCGACATATGACCACCTCCCACACATCCCGTTGGCGCAAAACTTTGCGTAGGTCCTCCTCCTCATTCGCATCGAACATAGCCTGTTCGCATGTTCGCAAACTACAAACATTTCCGCCTGTTCGCCGCGTGTTCGCCCACAATGGACCACAATGCACTTTTCCAATGGCCTGAAGCTTGTAATTGGCTACAGCCTTGCACCTGACCACAGGTCAGGTGCAAGACAGGTTCAAGACTATGCCAATCACGGCTCAGAATCCTGATTAGCAAATTTTGCCCAATCATGGGCTCACAGAGATAAGTCCCGCAGCACACTATATAAGGCTTCACACAGTGCTTCTGCACGTGTTTGAGAGGAGATTTGAGAGGAGATTGATCTTGTGTTAGTGTGTGTTCTTACTGCCGGTCTGCCACCAGCTACTGGGGGGGGTCTCATTTCTACCAAATTTCTGGGAATTGCTGTAATCTTTGTATTCTCACTCCCAGCAACTATTTTGGGGGATCAGTAATTTCTACAAAATATGTGAATTGAGGTAATCTGAGGTAATCGGCCATGCAGAATTTTGGGGGCTCAGTAATTTCTACAAAATATTTGGGAAGTGAGGTAATCTGCCATGCAGAATTTTGGGGCACAGTAATTTCTATATAATATTTGGGAATTGAGGAGATCTGTGTCTTGTCACAGCCAGCCAGTGCCACGCAGTATTTTGGGCGTCAGTAATTTCTACAAAATATCTGGGAATTGAGGTGATCTGTGTCTTGTCACTGCCAGCAAGTATTTTGGGGGTCAGTAATTGCTACAAAATATTTGGGAATTGTCCTGATCTGTGTCTTGTCACTGCCACCCATCAGGGGGTCACACTGATTTATAGGAGGTTTCTGGGAATTGTAATCTGTGTCTTGTCACTGGCTGCCAGCTATCAGGGTGTCTCACTGAGTTATACAAGAGTTCAGGAAATCTATAATCTTTATACCAGAGTTGAATCAGAGTTCTGTATATATTTAATCTATATATCACTCACTATGTCAGAAAGACAAAAAAGGACAGGCAGACACTCCCAGACACAGATAAAAAAGGGCAAGCAGCCTCTGTGTCGGGAGGCTGTGCCTCTGGTCATGGTGGATGTGGTGCATCCTCTGCAGGGGCACGCTTGTTCTTTCTAACTGGTGCAGGCCGTCTTAAGCAGCAGCAACATACAGAGGATTTGGTGGATTGTCTAACCAGGCCATCCGAGTCCTCCGAGTCCTCTGCCAGCCAGGCTTGTACTGCTTTACAGTCCACCTCAGCTGCCAAAGCATCTAATGCAGCCTCCATGTCCACAGCTACTCCTGCCGTAGCCTCGCTATCACACACAGAGGAATCAGCTGAATTGTTTGACTACATTGACAGTGACATGCTGCTTGAGGATGCGCAGCAAGTACTGTGCTCTGATTAAATCTCTGAGGTTGAGAAAGGGAGTATAATCAACCTAGAGGAAGGGGGTGCAAGTGATGACACACAAATAAATGGCACTCATATTGCCCCAGCAGCTGCAGCATACTGCCAAGTTTGCTCCAGTGACGAGGAGATAGGGGGTGATGATGACAATGATGATGAGGTCACTGACTCCACCTGGGTGCCTGATCGAACAGAGGAGTAAAGTGAGGAGGAGGAGGCACAAGAAACACGAGGCACAACATCCTCTATGACCAACCGTAGCACTAGCCAGTCCAAGGCATCAGATGTCAGAGCTGCTCAGGTGCAGAGCGCTGTTGTCTCAAAGCACACATCCAGGAACTCTGCTGTCTGGGAGTTCTTTAAGAAATGTGCAGCAGACCCCACCGTTGCTATTTGTAATCTATGTCAGATGAGGCTCAAGCGTGGGATGTCTTTCCCACGCTTGGGTACCACGTGCTTTAGGCGACATATGACCACCTGCCACGAATTCCGTTGGTGCAAAACATTGCGTAGGTCCTCTTCCTCATCTGTCTCTTCCCCCACTGTATGTCCTTCCATGTCATTGCCTGCTACAACCTCCACTGACAGAGATGATGCAACAGTAATGGATGTACCAGGTCCTTCCTCACAATATGACAGCATCTCATCAGCTGAAGATTTACGCAGTCAGATTACGTTGTCCCAGCTGCTGCAGCATAAGAAAATATATAGTAAAAACCATCCCCAAGCACAGCGTCTAAATGCCAGCTTAGCAAAATTACTCGTATTATAGCTGCTGTATTTCTAGCTGGTGGACTCTGCTTCCTTCCGTGAATTTGCTGAATATGCTATACCACAGTGGCAGGTTCCAAAACGCCATTACATTTCACGGATGGCCATTCCAGCACTATACCAGCACGTGGAAGACAATGTTATCGAGTCATTGGGAAAGGCAGTCTGCAGCAAGGTGCATGTGACTTTAGACACGTGATCCAGCAAGCAACTGGGTAACTGGGTAACTCTGATTGCAGCTGGGAGGGATTAAAGGCGGGGCTCTGTGCTGGAGCTTGTTCATCCACCACGCCTCCAGAAAGCTGCTTGTATGAGGTCTGTCTGCTCCACCACCACCACCTCTCCCTCCTCCTCCTCCTCCTTCTGTGTCTCTGGCGAAGTGGCAGTTAAACCGACGCGTGGCAGGGGCTATGCAATGGCTCAAGCAAAAAGATGCCATACTGTGCTTGAGCTGGTTTGTTTAGGGGACAGGAGCCACACCGGGCCAGAAATTCTGTCAGCTCTGCAGGGGCAGGTGCAGAGATGGTTAACACCACGCCAGCTGGGAATGATCGTCTGTGATAATGGCAGCAACCTTCTCTCCACCCTACGCCAAAGTAAGCTGATGCATGTACCATGCCTAGCACACGTCCTAAATCTGATGGTACAGCTTTTCCTAACCAGGTACCCAGGGCTGGCAGAGCTTCTCAGCCAGGCCAGAAAAGTCTGCAGCTACTTCAGATGGTCATTCCCAGCAAGCATTCGCCTGGTAGAAATTCAAAGAGAATTCCAACTTCCCACAAATCGTCTGATCTGTGACATGCCCACCAGGTAGAACTCGACATTAGCAATGCTGCAGCGTCTGCACAAGCAGCAGAGGGCCATCAACGAGTACCTGTTTGAGTATGGCACAAGGACAGGTTCAGGTCAACTTGTTTTTTCTTCCCCCCACAGTGGCTGATGATCAAGGATGCATGAACTGTACTGTCACCATTTGAGGAGGCAACGAGGATGGTGAGCAGGGACAGTGCTGGAGCACACTCTGCGGGGAATTATAGATGTGGCTCTAGAGGCAGAGCAGCGGGAGGAAGTGGAGGCCTTCCCTAGCTCTGAAGGCCCCAGTCTTTCCGCAGACAGCATTCCAGCGGGTCCTCTTCACATCAGACGGGAAGAGGATGAGGAGGAGGAATATTTGAGTAGTGGGGGCATTGAAGGTGGGGATTCCTCAAGGGCGGGTTTTGTGTGCCCAGAAACCCAAGGACTGGTACGTGACTGGGAGGAGGAAGTGCACAATGGGGTCATCCTCCTCATTGAGCAGGAAGACTCGGAAGCTAATGCTACCTCCAACCTATGCTGCATGGGCTCTCTTATTATGCAAAGCCTGCTAAAGGACCCCAGGATTCGTACTATCAAGGAGAGGGATCATTACTGGTTGGCAAGCTTTCTAGATCCAGAATACAAGGGTAAAGTTGCAGAACTCATCCTGCCCGCACAGAGGGAGCACAGGATGAAACAACTTAAAGAAGCTCTAAAGCGACACTTGTGTAACATCTTTCCAGGCACTGGTAGGTGATGACACAGGTGCTTCTGAGGCTGCGGATGATCAGAGGAATAGTGGAGAAGGCCGGGGCCACTTGACTGATGCCTTTTTAAATTTTTTTAGTCCACGACGCCCAGGGACGTCAAATGTAGGCAACCATTGCCAGCATCTTTACCATATGGTGCAGGACTACCTAGGGGCAAGGGCAGACCTGGATACCTTTCCAGCAGATGATCCACTGGCTTTCTGGGTGCTGAGATTGGATCACTGGCCAGAACTTAGCCAATATGCTATGCAGCTTCTAGGTTGCCCTTCATCTAGCGTGCTTTCTGAAAGGATGTTCAGTGCCGCTGGAGGTTTTGTCACAGACAAAAGAGTGCGTCTGTCCACCGACTCTGTAGACGGCTGACATTTATAAAAATTAATCAGTCCTGGATCAGCGGCTATCAATCCCCTGATGCTGACGTAACGGAATAGATAGGGGATGTCCTCTTCTGCATTCACAAAACCTCCAGCACTGAACTCTTCCACAATACCACAAAAGGGTTACGGTGTGAAGGCACTTGCTGCCATGAAATGCACAATATTTGGCTGCACTGACGCCTGTGCCACATTTATATCATTTTAATTTTTTGAACCGCAGGGTCCACCCCTGCACTCTTCCACAATACCACTGAGGGGTTACTGTACGAATGCACTTGCTGTCCTGGCACCAAAAGCACAATATTTGGGTGCACTGCCACTGACACCTGTACCAGATTCATATCCTCAGAGGGGTTACTGTGTGACAGCACTGTTGCCGACGCTAAAGGCCCAATTTTAAAGCACCTATTGTTACTTTCATCCAAAACCTGCGTGAGTTTCACCATAATTTAGCCAAAAAAAATTACTAAACTTTTTCTGCTCGTCCTAAAACGTCTCCTCTTTTCATACAGGCTGCCGCCCCAAGCATTTGTTTATGAATAGATTAAAGGAAAAGCATTTACCGTCATTTGAAACGTCATTTTTTTGTTTTAAAATGTTTCTATACATCCTAGAAATCCGCCACTTCACGGGCAGGTTATGGGGACCTCCTAGGCACGATATTTGAAGTAATTTTTCGTTTTTATTTGTAACCTTTATTTCATGGAAAACTCACTGTCCCTTTAAAAATGTTTTTTTAAAACTGTTTGTCCTTGTTTCCTGTCCCCCAGGGCACTATCCGGACCCCCATACACATTTTGTGGCAAATATCTTGCATATATGCCCTCTTGGAGGGCACTCTAAAAATCGAATTTTGAGTCCCTTTGACTTGTATTGAGTTCGTGTTCGAGTTCGAATTCAAACTTTTGAATAGTTCGAATTCGAATGCGAACCGAACTCGGGGGGTGTTCGGCTCATCCCTATTCCCTGTCAGTTGTAGGTAAAATTTACCTTCATACCAGAAATAGTTGTTGTCAAGGATCAATCTAATCCCTTCAACAACAAATTCGTTTTGTTCTTCTTCAAATTTGCCCAGTTCTCTAAGGAAATATTGTACCGCCTCACATCCTAAATGGTGCGGGATCACTGTTTATAAAGAATTTACATCGCATATGGCTAATATAAGATCGTCCTCCCACACTATACCTTCTAGTTCACACAGAACTGCCATTGTATCCTTAATATATGGTGTCTGGATCACTATCGGCTGTAATAAATGATCAACATATTCTGAAACTCTTGAAGAGATGGATCCTATTCCGGACACTATGGGTCGACCTGGAGGATTATCTCAGTTTTTATGGACTTTCGGCAGATAGTAAAATACAGGAATCCGCAGATATGTCTCATTCAAATACATATATATTCCTCATCTTTCAGTATGCCCAATTCTTTCCCTTTGTCTAAATAGGTAGCAAACCTCTTCATAATTGAGTTTGTGGGGTCCCCTTCCAAGCTCTTGTACGTATTGAGATCTCCCAGTAGTCTTAGAGATTCTGTTTCCTACTTCTCTTTACTCAAGACCACTACCCTGCCACCCTTATCTGCGGGTTTGATGATTATCTCCTTCTTATCGCACAGTTCTTTAAAAGCCTTATTCTCTTCTTGTGTTATGTTTGTTCTGACCAGCCTTCTTTTTATATCTCGTTTCCTCTATCCTAATCTCAGATGTGATTATTTGGTCGAATGCTTCTATTTCCTTGGAAAACATGTGTTTCGGGTAAAACTTAGACTTCTCTCTCAAAGCAGTCTGTTTGTATTTAACTTCCTCCACTATTCTTCTTTCCATTGGAGTTTTTGCAAAGAATTTATTCAAACAGGGGTTTCGCTTAAAACTCTGTATATCTATACAAGTTTTGAAGCTGTTGTTTTTTCTTTTAGGGACAAACTTGAGACCTCTATTAAGGAGACCAACTTCCCCATGAGTTAATTTCTTCCCACTAAGGTTAAAAATTCCCCTAGGGATTATCTTTTTCCTCTCCTGAATGTTCCTTCCCCCTCTTCTCCCTTGTTTACTAGGGATCTCTTCCTCGAAATGTCCTACAAATGGGTAACCACCCTCTGCTCCTTTCAGTCTGCTCTTGTACTGATTCAATGGTTCTCTGCCCCTTCTCGATCCCTGTCTACTTGAAAAACCTGATCATCTTCTATGTCTTCTAATTCTTGGAACCGGTTGTTTGTATAAATTGGGCTGTGATGGACTTGGGGAGGGTATTTATCATATCTCCCTCCAACCAAAGATGAGAAATATATGTATTTGAATGTGAAATATCCGCGGATCCCTGTATTTTACTATCTGCCGAAAGTCCATAAAAACTGAGATAAACCTCCAGGTCGACCCGATTTTTCCATTATAGGATCCATCTCTTTGAGAGTGTCGGAATATGTTGATCATTTATTACAGCCGATAGTGATCCAGACACCATCGTATGTTAAGGATACAATGGCAGTTCTGTGTGAACTAGAAGGTATAGTGTGGGAGGACGATCTTTTATTAGCCATATGCGATGTAAATTCTTTATATACAGTGATCCTGCACCATTTGGGATGTGAGGCGGTACAATACTTCCTTAGAGTACTGGGCAAATTCGAAGAAGAACAAAACAAATTCGTTGTTGACGGGAATAGGTTTATCCTTGATAACAACTATTTCTAGTATGGAGGGATACTGATGGGGACCAGGTTTGCCCCCAGCTATGCTAATCTGTTCATGTCATACTGGGAGCACCAGATGAAATGGACTGGGCATGGCTGGGGCAACACCTGGTCCTATATAGAAGATATAGCGATGATATCCTGATAGTCTGGAAAGGGGAAGAACAAGGACTGAAAGAATTTATTCTACATTTGAATACCAACCAGTGGGGTATACATCTAGATTCTAAAGATCAGCAAGACAAGGGTAGAATATCTTGACTTAGAGATATATATGTCGAAAATGGGAATCTGAAAACCAGGACATATTACAAGCAAGAAAATTAATGGGAGACTTTAAAGAAAAATGTTATAACATCAAGGAATTAGAAATGACTAAAGAAGAGGTACGGAAAGTGGAAAGAAACACATTATTACAGTACAGGAACAAAGACGAGAAATTCGAACCAGGATTACCGATATTGTTAAAGAATTTTTGGAGTATTACTGTATAGTTTTCATCTTTTTGATATATAAGGACAATAACCGCAAATGTGAAAATAAGAATCCCCCACAACTTCTGTTTGATGTGAATAGATAAGTGTCATAGGAGAAAGAATATATGGAGTATTCTTTTATGCAATTTCCAAGTTTGATATAATGTGGTATGCTAACGGAGCTTCCCTCCTTCCCTTTCCCCTTCTTCTATAATGTCTCGGAATTATGGGCTCCGATGAGATTGAAGATACGATTACATCTCTCGCGGTATAGAGAATTCGGACCGGAAGTAAGTGCGAACCAACGTGGAACGCAAACTAGAACCCGGAAGAGCTGCACTGAACGAATGTCACATGGAACGCAAACAGGAAGCAGACAATGAGAGACACACAAATCAACACGTGCCACCACTAATGAGGGGTCTAGCGAGTATAAAAAGCTTCATTTTAGTCAGAGACATCACAGACTGAGGAAGCCTGCAGCACAAGCAGGCGAAACGCGTATCTGAGGAGGTTTCTTTATTTTATTGTTTTGTTTTATTAATAAATTGTTTGGCTCTATACACCACCACAATGGTGTAGCAATGAAACAAACACAATGTACTTTAACTGCAGACTGTCAGGTTTAATTTGAGGGTATGTACATCCAACTCAGGTGAATGGTGTAGGACTTACAGCAGTTTGCAGATGTGCCTCCCACTTGTTAAGGGACCAAAAGTAATGGGACAGAATAATAATCATAAATCAAACTTTCCCTTCTTAATACTTGGTTACAAATCCTTTGCAGTCAATCACAGCCTGAAGTCTGGAATGCATAGACATCACCAGATGCTGGGTTTCATCCCTGGTGATGCTCTACTAGGCCTCTACTGCAACTGTCTTCAGTTCTTGCTTGTTCTTGGGGCATTTTCCCTTCAGTTTTGTCTTCAGCAAGTGAAATGCTTGCTCAATGGGATTCAGGTCAGGTGATTGACTTGGCCATTGCATAACATTCCACTTCTGTCCCTTCAAAAACTCTTTGGCTGCTTTTGCAGTATGCTTTGAGTCACTGTCCATCTGCACTGTGAAGCGCCATCCAATGAGTTCTGCAGCATTTGGCTGAACGTGAGCAGATAATATTGCCCAAAACACTTCAGAATTCACCCTGCGGCTTTTGTCAGCAGTCACATCATCAATAAATACAAGAGAACCAGTTCATACATGCCCACGCCATGACACTACCACCACCATGCTTCACTGATGAGGTGGTATGCTTAGGATCATGAGCAGTTCCTTTCCTTCTCCATACTCTTCTCTTCCCATCACTCTGGTACAAGTTGATCTTGGTCTCATCTGTCCATAGGATCTTGTTCCAGAACTTTGAAGGCTTTGTTAGGTGTTGTTTGGCAAACTCTAATCTGGCCTTCCTGTTTTCGAGGCTCACCAATGGATTACATCTTGTGGTGAACCCTCTGTATTCACTCTGGTGAAGTCTTTTCTTGATTGTCGACTTTGACACACATACACCTACCTCCTGGAGAGTGTTCTTGATCTGGCCAACTGTTGTGAAGGGTGTTTTCTTCACCAGGGAAAGAATTCTTCAGTCATCCACCACAGTTGTTTTCCGTGGTCTCCTGGGTCTTTTGGTGTTGCTGAGCTCACCGGTGCGTTCCTTCTTTTTGAGAATGTTCCAAACAGTTGTTTTGGCCATGCCCAATGTTCTTGCTATCTCTCTGATGGGTTTGTTTTGTTTCTTCAGCCTAGTGATGGCTTGCTTCACTGATAGTGACAGCTCTTTGGATCTCATCTTGAGAGTTGACAGCAACAGATTCCAAATGCAAATCGCACACTTGAAATGAACTCTGGGCCATTTATCTGCACATTGTAATTGGGGTAATGAGGGAATATCACACACCTGGCCATGGAACAGCTGAGAAGCCAATTGTCCCATTACATTTGGTCCCTTAACAAGTGGGAGGCACATCTGCAAACTGCTGTAAGTCCTACACCGTTCACCTGAGTTGGATGTACATACCTTCAAATTAAAGCTGACAGTCTGCAATTAAAGCACATTGTGTTTGTTTCATTCCAACTCCATTGTGGTGGTGTATAGAGCCAAAGATGTTACAATTGTGTCGATGTCCCAATATTTCTGGACCTGACTGTAAGTAATCACCTGATATATGAGCGTTTATAACATCACTGGGATTTTATCTGTGCGCTCACACAAGGACTGGTGTCCAATTGTTTTTTATTTATTTGTTCATGTGTGGGGTGCACATGGAGCGGCATGAAAGTATAAGATGTGGTAAAAAATTGATCAGCACCATTTTTTCACTTGTTGCCATATCTGGCGGTGTTACCATAATAATAAACGGTTTATTAGTAGGGATGTGCGTTTCAATTCGGACCGATTCATTTTTTTCACGAATCGGTCCGATTCGGTGCTTCGGATTCGGCTGATTTTCCAAATCGGATCGGATCCGAAATACGTCCAATACAAAATAACTTCCGATATGAAACAAAATAATTTCGTTATTTCGTTATTTCGTATGGACGTGAAATTTGTAAAATCATATGTCATTTTTGTTCCATTCATGATTTTGATTCCATTTCGGTAATTTCAGACATTGTATTTTTCGGTTCCATTGCTGATTCCGTAATTTCGTATCATTTCGATCAATTCGATAGTTCATTTTAAATTCGATAGTTGCATCATATGAATCCTCACACTGCTGGGCAGCACCTCTACAGTATAAGGCTAGGGTCAGACGAACGCATTTTTATGTTGTCTGTGAAAAAGTGCGTTCGAACGAATGGACGCATTTTTTCACAGAATACGTGATAGTGGTCATACTATGCGCATTTTCGTCCGTGATTTTGTACGGATCATGAATAAAACACTTTTTGTGTCTGGACGTTATGTTGGCCGGACATTAGCAGCGTCTGACGTCTCCTAATCACGCACACACGCCGCTAGCGGACGCAGCGCACTCTGTACGTCAGTACCTGCGGTTTCACGTTCTCGAAAAAATGCGTTCATTTTCCACTTGCGTTGCGCAGCCGGACTTTTGTGCGACCGTACTTCGTATATTGGCCGTCATTGCCCGGCATCTGCTGCTAGTGCGGCCGTGATTAAGTGCGGCTGCACGCGCGTTCGCACTGCCTCAGTCTGACCCTAGCCTAAATCCAGGTAAAGTATCCATGTAATTGGGCAGACTAGATGGGCCGAAAGGTTCTTATCTGCCGACATTTTTCTATGTTTCTATAATTAATGCAGCATATGAATTCGCACACTGCTGGGAAGCACCTCTGTGCAGTATAATTAATGCAGCATATGAATCCACACACTGCTGGGAAGCGCCTCTCTGCAGTATAATTAATGTAGCATATGAATCCACACACTGCTGGGAAGCACCTCCCTGCGTATAATTAATGCAGCATATGAATCCACACACTGCTGGGAAGCGCCTCTCTGCGTATAATTAATGCAGCATATGAATGCACACACTGCTGGGAAGCGCCTCTCTGCAGTATAATTAATGAGGCATATGAATCCGCACACTACTGGGAAGCGCCTCTCTGCGGTATAATTAATGCAGCATATGAATCCACACACTGCTGGGAAGCGCCTCTCTGTGTATAATTAATGCAGCATATGAATCCACACACTGCTGGGAAGCGCCTCTCTGCGGTATAATTAATGCAGCATATGAATCCACACACTGCTGGGAAGCGCCTCTCTGCAGTATAATTAATGTAGCATATGAATCCACACACTGCTGGGAAGCACCTCTCTGCGTATAATTAATGCAGCATATGAATCCACACACTGCTGGGAAGCGCCTCTCTGCGTATAATTAATGCAGCATATGAATGCACACACTGCTGGGAAGCGCCTCTCTGCAGTATAATTAATGAGGCATATGAATCCGCACACTACTGGGAAGCGCCTCTCTGCGGTATAATTAATGCAGCATATGAATCCACACACTGCTGGGAAGCGCCTCTCTGTGTATAATTAATGCAGCATATGAATCCACACACTGCTGGGAAGCGCCTCTCTGCGGTATAATTAATGCAGCATATGAATCCACACACTGCTGGGAAGCGCCTCTCTGCAGTATAGTTAATGCAGCGTATGAATCCGCGCACTGCTGGGAAGCGCCTCTCTGCGGTATAATTAATGCAGCATATTAATCCACACACTGCTGGGAAGCACCTCTCTGCAGTATAATTAATGCAGCATATGAATCCACACACTGCTGGGAAGCGCCTCTCTGCGGTATAATTAATGCAGCATATGAATCCACACACTGCTGGGAAGCGCCTCTCTGCAGTATAATTAATGCAGCATATGAATCCACACACTGCTGGGAAGCGCCTCTCTGCAGTATAATTAATGTAGCATATGAATCCACACACTGCTGGGAAGCACCTCTCTGCAGTATAATTAATGCAGCATATAAATCCACACACTGCTGGAAGCGCCTCTCTGCGGTATAATTAATGCAGCATATGAATCCACACACTGCTGGGAAGCACCTCTCTGCAGTATAATTAATGCAGCATATGAATCCTCACACTGCTGGGAAGCGCCTCTCTGCAGTATAATTAATGCAGCATATGAATCCACACACTGCTGGGAAGCGCCTCTCTGCAGTATAATTAATGTAGCATATGAATCCACACACTGCTGGGAAGCACCTCTCTGCAGTATAATTAATGCAGCATATGAATCCACACACTGCTGGGAAGCACCTCTCTGCAGTATAATTAATGCAGCATATGAATCCACACACTGCGGGGAAGCACCTCTCTGTGGTATAATTAATGCAGCATATGAATCCACACACTGCTGGGAAGCACCTCTCTGCAGTATAATTAATGCAGCATATGAATCCACACACTGCTGGGAAGCGCCTCTCTGCAGTATAATTAATGCAGCATATGAATCCACATACTGCGGGGAAGCACCTCTCTGCAGTATAATTAATGCAGCATATGAATGCACACACTGCTGGGAAGCGCCTCTCTGCAGTATGATTAATGCAGCATATGAATCCACACACTGCTGGGAAGCACCTCTCTGCAGTATAATTAATGCAGCATATGAATCCATACACTGCTGGGAAGCGCCTCTCTGCAGTATAATTAATGCAGCATATGAATCCACACACTGCAGGGAAGCACCTCTCTGCAGTATAATTAATGCAGCATATGAATCCGCACACTGCAGGGAAGCACCTCTCTGCAGTATAATTAATGCAGCATATGAATCCACACACTGCTGGGAAGCACCTCTCTGCAGTATAATTAATGCAGAATATGAATCCACACACTGCTGGGAAGCGCCTCTCTGCAGTATAATTAATGCAGAATATGAATCCACACACTGCTGGGAAGCACCTCTCTGCAGTATAATTAATGCAGCATATGAATCCACACACTGCTGGGAAGCACCTCTCTGCAGTATAATTAATGCAGCATATGAATCCTCACACTGCTGGGAAGCGCCTCTCTGCAGTATAATTAATGCAGCATATGAATCCACACACTGCTGGGAAGCGCCTCTCTGCGGTATAATTAATGCAGCATATGAATCCATACACTGCTGGGAAGCGCCTCTCTGCAGTATAATTAATGCAGCATATGAATCCATACACTGCTGGGAAGCGCCTCTCTGCAGTATAATTAATGCAGCATATGAATCCACACATTGCTGGGAAGCGCCTCTCTGCAGTATAATTAATGCAGCATATGAATCCACACACCGCTGGGATGCGCCTCTCTGAGGTTTAATTAATGCAGCATAGTTTTTTCAATTTAACCCTTTCACTGCTGAGTCTTTTCACGCCTGTGTGCTGAGCTCATTTTTACCGGTTTCGCTCATCATGGTTAAACGCGTTTTGAAGCCTTATTTTATTAGATGACCCAGACAGACATATTATATATCGTTCTTTCCGGCAGACTCGGCTGATTCATAATATATCATTATTATATTTATACGTCTGTGTTATATGTATATGTATCCAGGGGCGGTCTGACAATTAATGGGGCCCCTGGGGAATAGGAGATCCTGGGGCCCCTTGTGTCATGCCCACAGAAGGTCAAACCCCCCCCAAAAAACTGAGAAAATCCACTCGGGCCCAACAGCAATTTGGGGGATCCATTGTGCCCCCTTCAGACTTACAGAATGCCACCGCTCTGCTGCAGCAGCCATTATTATTATTATTCTTTATTTATAAAGCGCCAGCATATTCCGCAGCGCTGTACAATAAGCACAGTATAGACAGGGTTACAATACATTGAACAACATTTGACAAACAGTACAGGAGGAGATGAGGGCCCTATTCCCGTAGGAACTCACAATCTGGGAGGGTTGGGGTTGGAAACAGGAGGAGAGGACTGTAAGGTGAGAGTGATTGATGATTGCGTCAGTGAGTTGGGTGGTAGGCTTCCCTAAATAGGAACGTTTTAAGGGAGCGTTTGAAGGAAGAGAAGTTAGGGGAAAGTCTGACAGTACGAGGGAGAGCGTTCCAGAGAGTGGGGGCTGCGCGTGAGAAATCCTGCAGTCTATCATGGGAAGAGGTGATGCGGGGAGAAGCTAGGCGCAGGTCACTGTTTGACCTTAGGGAGCGGGCTGGGGTGTATTTGGTGATTAGTGAGGACAGGTAGTGGGGAGCTGAGTTAGTGAGGGTTTTGTAGGTAAGGATAAGGATTTTGAACTTAATTCTGCAGTGGATGGGGAGCCAGTGAAGGGACTCGCAGAGGGGAGCGGCAGAGACAGAGCGGCGGGTGAGGTGAATTAGCCTTGCCGGAGGCGTTCAGGATGGATTGTAGGGGGGAGAGGCGGGACAGAGGGAGGCCAGATAAGAGATTATTGCAATAGTCGAGTCGGGAGATTACCAGGGCGTGTATGAGTTGTTTTGTGGCGACAGCGGTAAGAAATGGCCGAATTCTGGAAATATTACGCAGTTGGTATCGGCAGGAGGAGGAAAGAGACTGGATGTGGGGGATGAAGGAAAGAGCAGAGTCAAGTGTAACTCCAAGACAGCGAACTTGGTTTGATGGGGAGATGGTGATACCCTCCACCGTGATAGAGAAGTCAGGAGGTGGGGAGGCATTGGAGGGAGGAATAAGTAGGAGTTCAGTCTTCGACATGTTGATCTTTAGGTGGTGGGAGGCCATCCAGGAGGAGATGCCAGATAAACAGTCACTGACTTTTGAAAGGACAGGGGGAGAGAGATCAGGGGTAGAGAGGTAGATCTGAGTGTCATCAGCGTAGAGGTGGTAATTAAAGCCAAAGCTGTTGATGATTTTGCCCAGGGAGGAGGTGTAGATGGAAAAGAGCAGAGGACCAAGGACAGAGCCTTGAGGTACACCAACAGATAGAGGCAATGAGGAGGAGGAGTTACCAGCAAAGGACACACAGAAGGACCTGTTGGATAAATAGGATTCGACCCAAGCGAGTGCAGTGTCACCGAGACCCAGAGAGTTGAGGGTCTGTAGAAGGAGGGGGTGGTCAACAGTGTCAAAAGCAGCCGAGCCATCACCAACTCATTGCAGCAAAGGCTGCGCCGCGGCACAGAATGTCCTTGTTGCAAATGTGGGAAACTGCCGAACACGATACAGAGCTTCACAGCAAGAAAACTCACAGTAATGTGCGGTGTGTATGAGTGTATCACAGAGCTGCACAGCAATAAAACTCACGCTCATAAACACCGCACATTACTGTGAGTTTTACTGTTGTGGATCTCTGATACAGTTATACACACGGCACATTACTGTATCAGAGCTCCACAACAATAACACTCACAGTAATGTGCCGTGTTCAATGAGCGTGAGTTTTATTGTTGTGGAACTTTGTGATACAGTAATTTGCCGTGTGTATGAGGGAATCACAGAACTCCACAGCCCCCCAAGTAAATTTCTCCCCAGTTCATTTACTTTCACACCACCCCTGCTCACACACACACAATCCCTGCACAAACAATCCCTGAACGCACACAATCCCTGCTCACACACACACACACACACAATCCCTGCACACACACACACAATCCCTGCACACACACACACAATCCCTGCACACACACACACACACACACACAGTCCCTGCACACGCACAGTCCCTGCACACGCACAGTCCCTGCACACACACAGTCCCTGCACACGCACACAATCCCGGCACAAACAATCCCTGAACGCACACAATCCCTGCTCACACACACACAGTCCCCGGAACACACACACACACACACAATCCCTGCACACACACACACACACACACAATCCCTGCACACACACAGTCCCTGCACACACACAGTCCCTGCACACACAAACCCTGCACTCACACACACACACAAACCCTGCACTCACACAATCCCTGCACACACAGTCCCTGCACATGCACACACAGTCCCTGCACATGCACACACAGTCCCTACACATGCACACACAGTCCCTACACATGCACACACAGTCCCTGCACATGCACACACAGTCCCTGCACACAGTGGCGTAGCGTGGGGGGGCTGGGGGGGCCGTGGCCCCGGGCGCAGTTTTGTTAGGGGCGCATTCGGGCCCCTAAAACTGTCCCGGGGGTTGAGGGACCCAGATGCCGGGCAGCGCGAGAGCGCCTGCCCGGTCTTGAACAGTCCGTCCTGTGAAGTGTATACATGTGTATATTTTTTTCTTTTTTTCCGTTTGCATTATTTACCCATTTATCATCATCTGCTTTTACATGTTGTTTTTTATATGTTTTTTATATGTTTTCTTTTTTACACATGGAACCTGCCTCTCATGGAGACATGTATGCCTTTATTGAATATGTGTCTATTATAAGAACTTGACCTGCGGGGCAGATGTGTAGCCCGGTCGACTTAATGTGAAGACTATAGACCTCCTCCCCAAAGGTGGCGTCTGCATTAAAGATTCTGCGTGCGAGAGGAGAATGATCGGCGATCGGGCACTGCGGCGCATGCGCCCGTCCTCACGTAGGAAGCTACGCTGTCCCACCTCCGGAAGAGAATCCCGGAAGTGTTATGATCCAAGTTGGAACGCAGAGAGGACCGGAAGGGGCGCCTTGCCGATACACCTGTGAATTTGTAATTATTATGATTGTTCCTATAAATGTCTGCCTGTTAGACTTATGTAAACCATATTGTTTTTTTGATTCCAACTGATGAAGCTGCGTTAGCGGCGAAACGCGTTTTGGATTTATTCATTTATTTTATTTATTTTTTTATTAAATCGTTTTGTATCTTCTGGTGGTGAGATTATCTTTCACTTCTACATTACGAAGAGGGTTTGGTGTATCCCTTTTTACACCCAGGCGCTTGTACAGAGCCAGTGACTCCACACAGGCTCCCCACCACGTAAGTGTTGCGACCACCTGGCCTGTACCATTTTCTAGCTTGCTTTGTTGCACTATGGTATGTGTCTGCTTCGTTCCATGTATGGCCCATGTGAATAACGTCTGGAACTGCATGAAGACGGGACGGGGTCATCCCTGAAGAGACCCACTGCGATTATAGTGAGCCTTAATTGTACAGGCTCCAGCACATGTGAGTTCCACCATTTCACGTATCCACCTTATACCTGTGCATTGACATACTGCACCATATGCGCATTTTCTCTCCTTTTTTAGCTTTTTCATGCCTGTTCATCATCATCTGTGTCCATTGGACTGAAGTGTCTCACAGGTCATTACCGCATTTCATTGTTTCCACAATATTTTTGGAGTGCACTTACCTGTGGTGTACCCCCCCTTTTTTTTTTTTACCTCCTGCAAAAGTGGGGCACTGGACTAGCGCTGTTCTTTTTTCTCTTGTCCACGTGTATCTTTTTGGGTTGTTTGGGAAAGACCCTTTCAGAACTTAGCTGCTGTTCTGCTTCATTTTTGTGTTATTTCTTCCCCTCCACCTACTGCCACCCCAGCGCCCCCTTCTCTTGTATTTGTCATCTAAAAATAGTTAGAATAAAACTGTCAGAATGAGCTCAGCACACATAGGTGAACTGGCTCCGCAGTGAAGTGGTTAAAAAGCAAAAACATGTACAAATTGGGTATTTCTATTCTCGGAACAAAATTTTGAAACTATTTAGCAGGGGTCTTTTTTGAGGTTGTAGATTTTGGGGATTAAATTACGAAAAAGTGTGTTTTTACCATTTGTTCATCATATTTCATATTTTTTTTATAGTAAATTATTCGTTATGATGGAAATAATGGTATTTTTATAAAATCCATTTAATGGCGGGAAAAAGGGTGTATAATATGTGTGGGTTGCATAAACGAGTAAGGCTAGGGTCAGACGAGCGTGATTTCTACGGACTGTACGTCCGTGCAGTACGGACATCGTCAGTACGGATGACGCAGTAGTGATCACACAGTCCGTTTTTTCACTGACGTTATTTTTGACGGATGTAGGAGGGAAAAATAAATTACAATGAAAAAACATTCTGTCCGTCAAAAATGCTGGACGTATAAATGCAGTCCGTCTGACCATGCTCCATCACTCACACACAAAGCTATGCGGACGTTGTGGACGTGGCGCACTCCGCACGTCCGTTCTAGCAGTATTACGTTCTTGCCTAACCTGCGTCCGTTTGCAGCGTCCGTCATGCGTCCGCAGTTCAGTGCGGACGTACTTCATGTGTCAGGCTCCAATGGACTTTCTTTCATGCTATCACGGACGTACTTTTAGGCGCAATCACGGACGTGAACACTACACTCGTCTGACACCAGCCTAAGAGGAAAATTTGTCCTAAACACTAACAGCGCAGAAACGTAAAAACAGCAGCGGTCACTAAAGGACGGATTTGTGTAAAACCGCCCGGTCACTAAGGGTTTAAGTTATACTATACAGACAGGATACATATACATATAACACAGACGTATACACATAATAATGATATATTATAAATCTGCCGAGTCTGACGGAAAGAGCGATATAATATCAATATGTCTGGGTCGCTTAATAAAATAAGGCTTCAAAACGCGTTTAAAACATGAAGAGCGAAACCGGTAAAAATTAGCTCAGCACACAGGCGTGAAATGGCTCAGCAGCGACAGGGATAAATTGAAAAAACTATGCTGCATTAATTATACTGCAGAGAGGCGCTTCCCAGCAGTGTGTGGATTCATATGCTGCATTAATTATACTGTAAAGGTGCTGCCCCGCAGTGTGTGGATTCATATACTGCATTAATTATATTGCAGAGAGACGCTTCCCAGCAGTGTGTGGATTCATATGCTGCATTAATTATACCGCAGAGAGGCGCTTCCCAGCAGTGTGTGGATTCATATACTGCATTAATTATAATGCAGAGAGGCGCTTCCCAGCAGTGTGTGGATTCATATGCTGCATTAATTATACTGCAGAGAGGCGCTTCCCAGCAGTGTGTGGATTCATATGCTGCATTAATTATACTGCAGAGAGGTGCTTCCCAGCAGTGTGTGGATTCATATGCTGCATTAATTATACTGCAGAGAGGTGCTTCCCAGCAGTGTGTGGATTCATATACTGCATTAATTATATTGCAGAGAGGTGCTTCCCAGCAGTGTGTGGATTCATATGCTGTATTAATTATTATCTGCAGAGAGGCGCTTCCCAGCAGTGTGTGGATTCATATGCTGCATTAATTATACCGAGAGAGGCGCTTCCCGCAGTGTGCGGATTCATATGCTGGCATTAATTATACTGCAGAGAGACGCTTCACAGCAGTGTGTGGATTCATATATGCTGCATTAATTATACCGCAGAGAGGCGCTTCCCAGCAGTGTGTGGATTCATATGCTGCATTAATTATACAAGAGAGGCGCTTCCCAGCAGTGTGTGGATTCAAATGCTGCATTAATTATACTGCAGAGAGGGCTTCCCAGCAGTGTGTGGATTCATATGCTGCATTAATTATACCACAGAGAGGTGCTTCCCAAGCAGTGTGTGGATTCATATGCTGCATTAATTATACCGCAGAGAGGCGCTTCCCAGCATGTGTGGATTCATATGCTGCAATTAATTATACTGCAGAGAGGCGCTTCCCAGCAGTGTGTGGATTCATATGCTGCATTAATTATACTGCAGAGAGGTGCTTCCCAGCAGTGTGTGATTCATATGCTGCATTAATTATACTGCAGAGAGGTGCTTCCCAGCAGTGTGTGGATTCCATATGCTGCGCATTAATTATACTGGCAGAGAGGCGCTTCCAGCAGTGTGTGGATTATATGCTGCATTAATTATACTGGCATAGAGTGCTTCCAGCAGTGTGTGGATTCATATGCTGCATTAATTATACTGCAGAGAGGTGCTTCCCAGCAGTGTGTGGATTCATATGCTGCATTAATTATACTGCATAGAGGTGCTTCCCAGCAGTGTGTGGATTCATATGCTGCATTAATTATACTGGCAGAGAGGTGCTTCCCAGCAGTGTGTGATTCATATGCTGCATTAATTATTGCAGAGAGACGCTTCCCGGCAGTGTGTGGATTCATATGCTGCATTAATTATACCGCAGAGAGGCGCTTCCCAGCAGTGTGTGGATTCATATGCTGTATTAATTATACCGCAGAGAGGCGCTTCCCAGCAGTGTGCGGATTCATATGCTGCAATTAATTAAGCCGCAGAGAGGCTTCTTCCCAGCAGTGTGTGGATTCATATGCTGCATTAATTATACTGCAGAGAGGCGCTTCCCAGCAGTGTGTTGGATTCATATGCTGCATTAATTATACTGCAGAGAGGCGCTTCCCAGCAGTGTGCGGATCATATGCTGCATTAAATTAACGCAGAGAGGCTTCCAAGCAGTGTGTGGATTCATATGCTGCATTAATTATACTTGCAGATAGGCTCTTCCCAGCAGTGTGTGGATTCATATGCTGCATTAATTATACTGCAGAGAGGCGCTTCCAGCAGTGTGTGGATTCATATACTGCATTAATTATACCGCAGAGAGGCGCTTCCCAGCAGTGTGTGGATTCATATGCTGCATTAATTATACTGCAGAGAGGCGCTTCCCAGCAGTGTGTGGATTCATATGCTGCATTAATTATACTGCAGAGAGACGCTTCCAGCAGTGTGTGGATCATATGCTGCATTAATTATACCGCAGAGAGGCGCTTCCAGCAGTGTGTGGATTCACATGCTGGCATTAATTATACACAGAGAGGCGCTTCCCAGCAGTGTGTGGATTGAAATGCTGCATTAATTAATACTGCAGAGGGCGCTTCCCAGCAGTGTGTGGATTCATATGCTGCATTAATTATACTGCAGAGAGGCGCTTCTCAGCAGTGTGTGGATTCATATGCTGCATTAATTATACTGCAGAGGGCGCTTCCCAGCAGTGTGTGGATTCATATGCTGCATTAATTATACTGCAGAGAGGTTCTTCCCAGCAGTGTGTGGATTCATATGCTGCATTAATTATACTGCAGAGAGGTGCCTTCCCAGCAGTGTGTGGATTCATATGCTGCATTAATTATACTGCAGAGAGGTGCTTCCCAGTGTGTGGATTCATATGCTGCATTAATTATACTGCAGAGAGGTGCTTCCCAGCAGTGTGTGGATTCATATGCTGCATTAATATACTGTTGCAGAGAGGCGCTTCCCAGCAGTGTGTGGATTCATATGCTGTATTAATTATACTGCAGAGAGGCGCTTCCAGCAGTGTGTGGATTCATATGCTGCATTAATTATACCGCAGAGAGGCGCTTCCCGGCAGTGTGCGGATTCATATGCTGCATTATTTTACTGCAGAGGACGCTTCCCTGCAGCATGGTGGATTCATATGCTGCATTAATTATACCGCAGAGAGGCGCTTCCCAGCAGTGTGTGGATTCATATGCTGCATTAATTATACACAGAGAGGCGCTTCCCAAGTGTGTGGATTCATATGCTGCATTAATTATACGCAGAGAGGGCGCTCCCAGCAGTGTGTGGATCATTGCTGCATTAATTATACCGCAGAGAGGCGCTTCCCAGCAGTGTGTGGATTCATATGCTGCATTAATTATACTGCGAGAGGCGCTTCCCAGCAGTGTGTGGATTCATATGCTGCATTAATTATACTGCAGAGAGGCGCTTCCCAGCTGTGTGTGGATTCATATGCTGCATTAATTATACTGCAGAGAGGCGCTTCCCAAGCAGTGTGTGTATTCATATGCTGCATTAATTATACTGCAGAGAGGCGCTTCCCAGCAGTGTGTGGATTCATATACTGCATTAATTATACTGCAGAGAGGTGCTTCCCAGCAGTGTGTGGATTCATATACTGCATTAATTATACTGCAGAGAGGTGCTTCCCAGCAGTGTGTGGATTCATATGCTGCATTAATTATACTGCAGAGCAGGTGCTTTCCAGCAGTGTGTGGATTCATATGCTGCATTAATTATATCTGCAGAGAGGTGCTTCCCAGCAGTGTGTGGATTATATGCTGCATTAATTATACTGCAGAGAGGTGCTTCCCAGCAGTGTGTGGATTCATATGCTGCATTAATTATACTGCAGAGAGACGCTTCCCGGCAGTGTGTGGATTCTGATGCTGCATTAATTATAACCGAGGAGGCGCTTCCCAGCAGTGTTGCGGATTCATATGCTGCATTAATTATACCGCAGAGAGCACTTCCAGCAGTGGCGGATTCATATGCTGCATTAATTATAACCCCAGAGAGGCTCTTCCCAGCAGTGTGTGGATTCATATGCTGCATTAATTATACCCCAGAGAGGCGCTTCCCAGCAGTTTGCGGATTC
This sequence comes from Leptobrachium leishanense, assembly GCA_009667805.1. Taxonomy (NCBI): domain Eukaryota; kingdom Metazoa; phylum Chordata; class Amphibia; order Anura; family Megophryidae; genus Leptobrachium; species Leptobrachium leishanense. Next base: position 531,977,739 of record CM019063.1, on the reverse strand, counting down.
ATATGCTGCATTAATTATACCGCAGAGAGGCTTTCCAGCAGTGTGTTGGATTCATATGCTGCACATTAATTATACTGCAGAGAGGCGCTTCCCAGCAGTGTGTGGATTCATATGCTGTATTAATATACTGCAGAGAGGCGCTTCCAGCAGTGTGTGGATTCATATGCTGCATTAATTATACCGAGAGAGGCGCTTCCGGCAGTGTGCGGATTCATATGCTGCATTAATATAACTGCAGAGAGACGCTCCCAGCAGTGTGTGTGATTCATATGCTGCATTAATTATACCGCAGAGAGGCGCTTCCAGCAGTGTGTGGATTCATATGCTGCATTAATTATACACAGAGAGGCGCTTCCCAGCAGTGTGTGGATTCATATGCTGCATTAATTATACTGCAGAGAGGCGCTTCCCAGCAGTGTGTGGATTCATATGCTGCATTAATTATACCGCAGAGAGGCGCTTCCAGCAGTGTGTGGATTCATATGCTGCATTAATTATACTGCAGAGAGGCGCTTCCCAGCAGTGTGTGGATTCATATGCTGCATTAATTATATACCAGAGAGGTGCTTCCCAGCAGTGTGTGGATTCATATGCTGCATTAATTATACTGCAGAGAGGCGCTTCCAGCAGTGTGTGTATTCATATGCTGCATTAATTATACTGCAGAGAGGCGCTTCCCAGCAGTGTGTGGATTCATATGCTGCATTAATTATACTGCAGAGAGGTGCTTCCCAGCAGTGTGTGGATTCATATGCTGCATTAATTATACTGCAGAGAGGTGCTTCCCAGCAGTGTGTGGATTCATATGATGCATTAATTATACTGCAGAGAGGTGCTTCCCAGCAGTGTGTGGATTCATATGTTGCATTAATTATACTGCAGAGAGGTGCTTCCCAGCAGTGTGTGGATTCATATGCTGCATTAATTATACTGCAGAGAGGTGCTTCCCAGCAGTGTGTGGATTCATATGCTGCATTAATTATACTGCAGAGAGACGCTTCCCGGCAGTGTGTGGATTCTGATGCTGCATTAATTATACCGCAGAGAGGCGCTTCCCAGCAGTGTGTGGATTCATATGCTGCATTAATTATACCGCAGAGAGGCGCTTCCCAGCAGTGTGCGGATTCATATGCTGCATTAATTATACCGCAGAGAGGCTCTTCCCAGCAGTGTGTGGATTCATATGCTGCATTAATTATACTGCAGAGAGGCGCTTCCCAGCAGTGTGTGGATTCATATGCTGCATTAATTATACCGCAGAGAGGCGCTTCCCAGCAGTGTGCGGATTCATATGCTGCATTAATTATACCGCAGAGAGGCGCTTCCCAGCAGTGTGCGGATTCATATGCTGCATTAATTATAGCAGAGAGGCTTTCCCAGCAGTGTGTGTTCATATGCTGCATTAATTATACCGCAGAGAGGCGCTTCCCAGCAGTGTGTGGATTCATATGCTGCATTAATTATACCGCAGAGAGGCGCTTCCAGCAGTGTGTGGATTCATATGCTGCATTATTATACCGCAGAGAGGCGCTTCCCAGCAGTGTGCGGATTCATATGCTGCATTAATTATACCGCAGAGAGGCTCTTCCCAGCAGTGTGTGGATTCATCTGCATTAATTACACTGCAGAGAGGCGCTTCCAGCAGTGTGTGGATTCATATGCTGCATTAATTATACTGCAGAGAGGCGCTTCCCTGCAGTGTGTGGATTCATATGCTGCATTAATTATATACTGCAGAGAGGTGCTTCACAGCAGTGTGTGGATTCATATGCTGCATTAATTATACTGCAGAGAGGCGCTTCCCAGCAGTGTGTGGATTCATATGCTGCATTAATTATACTGCAGAGAGGTGCTTCCCAGCAGTGTGTGGATTCATATGCTGCATTAATTATACCGCAGAGAGGAGCTTCCCAGCAGTGTGTGGATTCATATGCTGTATTAATTTTATATCTAGGCAGGAGGCTTCATATTTTGCATTCTCTTTTCTTTACTAAATCAAGAGCAGCAAGGAGAGTTTACATAGCAACAGCAGTAACCAATAAACAATAAGAGTGTAGTAAGTCCTTAGCCACGCCCTCTTTTCTTGCTGCTGGCCTCCAGGTGAGTCGTTTTCAAAACAGCTCCTGGACGCCAGGATATATTTTCTGTTATTTATCGCTAAGGTTATTTATTTAGAGATATTTAGGTTTACACCGCTTGTGTTTTAAACTTTTTCTGTATTAACAGTTTTCTTCCTTAGATTCTGCCTGCTGTGTGGGCACTTTCCCGCCTGCAGGCTTGCGCTGGCTTCTCCATCTCCCGGCAGGCAAAAGGGAAATTTCCCTGGGGCCGGGCGCTAGCGATACCGCTGCATTATTATTATTTTATTTTACGTTATTTTTCCATCTGCGCGCGCAGTCCCGCGTGAGGTACTCGCCTCAGAGTGCGCGTTTTATCTGCGCATGCGTTGGCGGCCATCTTCTCTCCGTCGGCTCTGCCGCCATTCCGCTCGTGCCGGATTCGAGGTTGGCACGTGCGGCCATTACTCCTGACACTGCCTGCTGTACGGACCCTCTCCTACCTATAACGGGTGAGCCCCGTCAGAAAAAATAAAAACGAGTAACTCCGCTCCGACGGATGCTCGAAAAGCCCGTGAAAATCACGTGACAGCCCGCTGAGCGGCGCATAGATCCGCACAATTGGATCAAATTCATTGATTTATAAATATATAATTATACTTCCATACGGGTGAGCCCCCTTTGTTTCATTGGCCTCCATTGTTATGGATCCCCCACAACTTCCCTCAAACCAGGAGGAGCTGAAAGCATGGCTACTGACAGCCATTTCTGAAACCCTCCCCATAAGCGTTGCAAGCCTCCTCCAGCCCCCCACCGGAACCCGGTTCTTTCAAGGGCCCATTCACCAGCCCACTCCGACGGTTCACACTCGGACCAATCCGAGTCTGCTGAACCTTCATGTAAAAGACCCTGGAAAGGCCAGTCAGAATCCGCTGGCAAGGGTAAAGGGCCAATTAAAAAATCCAGATGTGTTTCAGAACCCAAGGGTGTTGACACTTACGAACTGGATGACTATCAGGCTAATTATCCTGAAGAGGAGGATGGAGAATCCACCGGTAACCCACCGGCCACTCCTGTTTCAACGGGTGAGCCCCGTTCCGATGCTATGGCAATCATACCCCTTACTACCATATCTGCGCCGCCAAGCTCCCTTGCATCCACGGACACCTTTTTACCGATCCTCGATTCCCGAGGTTTGCCCTTCTTTGACCCGCGCACCACCACCCACCCTAGGTCCTCCGCATGGTTACCACCGGACCATATAGCGGAATTTTTGCGCTTCTGGTTGCGCTGCCCCTTGGACAAGGCAGATAGGGCGCGTTTGCGGGCCGAATGCCCTCGCCCGACTCTGCCTGATAAAGTGTCCCTTACCCCTGAATTTGACGAAGACTTCGTCACCTTCATGGGTAAGGCTGGCAGGGACCCAAGAAAGGGTTTGGAACAGGGTCTCCGTGTCACCCAGGACAAGCTTCTGGACGTCTCCGGTCCCCTTTCACTCATCTTCGTTATGGCGGACGAAGCGCTAGCCACCAACAGCCCGCTTGATCCTGCTTTAGTCCGCGAATGGGCACAGCGTGCCCTCTGCTTGTTGGCTAATGCCAACGTCGGCATTTCGTCTGAACGCCGTAAGGCGGCGCTGTTTCGGCTGGATGCAAAGCTAATTAGCATGGCTACAAAGGAATTGGGTCCGGCAGCAAAAGACTTACTGTTTGGAGATCTGTTCATGAGAGACCTTAACCGCAAGGTAAACGTTTATACGAACCTTCAAAAGGTTCAAGCAAATATGAAAAGGGTTTTCCACCCCAGCAACGTTTTTCCTCCAGGGCTGGCGCGCCAAGAGGTCGGGTCGCCAGCCGTTACAATGCTGCCTATAGGCCTCGCTTCACACCAAACCAGGACGTGCAGTACAGACTCAGTCCGATCCTGGCGCGCGGAGTCCCTGTTGGTCGCGGCTTCAACAGACCCAGATGCCGCTACTCCGCTGGTAAGTGCCTCAGCGCTCCCACTTCCACACATTCCGGTCGCGGGTCGCTTACGCTATTTCCTTCCCAAATGGTGCACACTCACATCAGACTCGTGGGTTTTGCGAACGGTAGCAGGTTATTTAATCGACTTCTCCCAGGTTCCTGTCCAGGCTGCTACCCCGCCCCCGGCCCGTTATTCCTCAGAGGAAACGACGTTGATAGACCAGGAACTTCGCTCCTTGCAGTTAAAAGGCGCCATCACCCCCGCCAGGGGTTCCCCGTGCTTCGTCAGCACTATATTCCTTGTCCACAAAAAATCTGGGGACCTTCGCCCGGTTATAAATCTAAAACTCTCAACACCTTCGTGGCCTACCGCCACTTCAAAATGGAGGGTATTACACCTCCTCAGAGATCTCCTCCGAGACGGCGACTGGTTCACGAGATTGGACCTAAGACGCTTACCTCACGGTCCCGGTCTATCCCACTCACCACCCATTCCTGCAGTTCCGCTGGCATCTGCGACCTCTGGCAGTTCACTTGCCTGCCCTTCGGCCTCAGCTCCGCGCCATGGTGCTTTACGAAGCTGCTCAAACCGGTCATGGCCTTCATACGATCCCAAGGCGTCAGGACGATTATGTATCTAGACGACATCCTTCTATTGGCGCAGGACCCCGCGCAATCCGCTCACCATACAACCCTGGTGGTCACGCTCCTACAAGACCTGGGCTTCATTATCAACAGGGACAAATCGGCACTGCGCCCGGCCCAAACCGTCACCTTCCTCGGATTCGATATAGACTCAACGTCTTGCCAGCTGCGACTTCCCCCGCAAAAGCTTCGGGCCATCAAGAAATCCCTGCGCGGAGTCCTCAGCATGGACACCATCTGTCTCCGAGATTTGGCGAGAGTTGTAGGTCTCCTCTCTTCCTCCATTCAAACCATCTTCCCTGGCCCTCTACACTATTGGGCGATGCAACGTCTGAAGGCAACACACCTTCGTCTCAACCCCTCCTATGACCAGCTGGTCTCCATCACCCCGGAGGTTCGGGTGGAGCTCCTATGGTGGTTACGCCATATGGAGGCCTGGAATGGCCGGGCCATCTTCGGCTCTCTGCCAGATTTCATTCTGGAATCCGATGCCAGCCAGTCGGGCTGGGGAGCAACTTGCGGCACTATATCCACGGGAGGAGCATGGGCTCCGGAGGAACGGCAACTTCACATCAATTGCCTGGAGCTCATCGCCGGCTCGTTCGCCGTTCGCAGTTTTACCCAGGACCTCAGGGACTGCACCCTTCTTCTCCGGATGGACAACATCTCCGCGGTCCAGTACGTGAACCGCCTAGGGGGATCCCGCTCCAAGCTCCTGTCGGACCTCACGCTTTCCCTCTTCACTTACTGTTTGGAACGGAACATCTCTCTCAGGGCGGAATACCTTCCCGGTTCTTCCAATTTTGTGGCAGATTGGTTTTCGAGATATTGGAGGGACTCCAGCGATTGGAAACTAGATGTTGCTACGTTCCACCGCCTGTGTGAACTGAGGGGACCGTTTCACCTCGATCTGTTCGCTTCCCGCTTGAATCGTCAAACAGTGGCATACTTCAGCTGGCTTCCGGACCCACAGGCAACTGCGGTGGATGCTTTTCTCCAACCATGGCCGCCGTCCGGGGCCTACGCTTTCCCACCATTCCCGATGATCACGCGAACGATCCAAGAAGTCCGCCGACGGGGGATCCGGATGCTTCTTCTTCTCACGCCCTTGTGGCATGCTCAACCCTGGTTCCCACTGACGCTGGAACTATCCTGCCTCCATCCACTCCTGCTCCCGTCCTTCCGATCCATTCTGTTGGATCCCCAGGGCAGACCACATCCGATGATTTTGGAGAACAATCTTCCTCTAGTGGCATGGACGATTTCCGGGGACCCTGCATGCTGCCGGGACTATCAGATGCAGCTCGCTCCTTATTGTGGGAATCCTGGGCTCCCGGCACGAGAAAGTGTTATCGTTACGCCTGGAGAATTTGGTGTAGCTGGTGTTTGCAACAACAAGCTGATCCGCTACTGCCCTCTACAGTTGATCCTAATTTTTGGCGAATCTTTCCACGTTGGGGAGGTCCTATCGTACCATTAACCTGTTCCGCTCGGCTATCTCGGCGGCTCACGTTCCCCTGGGCGGCGTCCCTGTGGGTAGGGACCCTTCCGTCTGTCGTCTCCTTCATGGCATTCGACTCGCTCGCCGGGCTCCGAGATATGTGGTATTCTGGGATGTGGCGCTTATGCTCGACTTCCTGCGTAATTGGCCGGATAATGACTCACTAACCCTCCGTCAGCTCTCGGCGAAATTGACGGTTCTGTTACGTTTGGTTTCCTTTCGACGTGTCTCTGATATTAGGGCTTTCGATGCGCACGCCGTGGGTTTCTCCCCTGAGGGTGTTGTCTTTTCGCTTACTAGGCATACTAAAACTCTATCCCGTGAGGTTTTCTACCCTTACTTCCCCACTGATCCTCTACTGTGTGTGGCTCGTTGTGTTACTACTTACCTCTCTCGTTTGCGTCCTTTGCGCTCCTCTCCAACTGGCCAACTCTTGGTCTCTTATGTCTCTCCTTACAAACCTGTTTCCTCTCCTACCCTCTCGAGATGGGTGCGCTGGCTGCTCTCCCTGGCGGGCGTTGCTCCCCATTTCGGCGCTCACTCCATGCGGGGCGCGGCGGCTTCCTCCGTTGCAGACGCTGGGGGTTCTCTGGCTGATATTCTACAGGCGGCTGATTGGTCTAGGGCGGTCACTTTTCGTACCTTCTATTTCCGTCCTCGTTCTCATGCTTCTGGGGCTTTAGTGCAGCTTTAAAACTGCAAAATATGAAGCCTCCTGCCTTGATATAAAATTGTGGATTATTCCAGCCTTGGTGTCAGAATAATCTTAATTTTAATAAAGACAGGAGGCGAATATTTTTCCCGCCCGCCCTGGCCCGGGTTGGCTTACATTGTTCCGTGTTTTTTCTGCTACATGTAAAAAAATAAAAAAAATTAAATAAAATTTCTCTCATGTAATAAATGTATGATTGTTTATCTGGGTGTTCCTATTATGATTTAGGCGTCTCCACTTCGCCTTGTACATTTGTCTAATCTGTTTTTATTCCCTTAGTAGGGTTTGCATGTCTTGTTAGCCTGACTTTGCATTACTGTCTCGAATTTGGTTGCCATTTTCTAGTTTTCATTTTAATGATTTGTTAGTTGGCTGTTGATTGACAGGCCTCCTTTGCATGGTGCTTTCACGTGTCCTCTGCTTCCTCCTCAGTTTGATTTGCTCCTGTGGTCTCCCATCGTCTCGGATGGCCGTTGGCTCCCGGTTTTGTATCTACAAGTCTCCTGGACTTCTGCCTAGTTGGATTTTCTCCGCTTCGTTTTCCGTTTTCCGTCCACCTTCCTGGATTTCTGATTTTCTCAGTCACGTCTCTCCTGCTCGTCCAGCTTACAAGAAAAGAGGGCGTGGCTAAGGACTTACTACACTCTTATTGTTTATTGGTTACTGCTGTTGCTATGTAAACTCTCCTTGCTGCTGTTGATTTAGTAATGAAAAGAGAATGCAAAATATTCGCCTCCTGTCTTGATTAAAATTAAGATTATTCTGACACCAAGGCTGGAATAATCCACAATTATACCGCAGAGAGGCGCTTCCCAGCAATGTGTGGATTTATATGCTGCATTAATTATACTGTAGAGAGGTGCTTCCCAGCAGTGTGTGGATTCATATGCTACATTAATTATACTGCAGAGAGGTGCTTCCCAGCAGTGTGCGGATTCATATGCTGCATTAATTATACTGCAGAGAGGCGCTTCCCAGCAGTGTGTGGATTCATATGCTGCATTAATTATACTGCAGAGAGACGCTTCCCAGCAGTGTGTGGATTCATATGCTGTATTAATTATACTGCAGAGAGGTGCTTCCCAGCAGTGTGTGGATTCATATGCTGCATTAATTATACTGCAGAGAGGCGCTTCCCAGCAGTGTGTGGAATCATATGCTGCATTAATTATACTGCAGAGAGGTGCTTCCCAGCAGTGTGTGGATTCATATGCTGCATTAATTATACTGCAGAGAGGCGCTTCCCAGCAGTGTGTGGATTCATATGCTGCATTAATTATACTGCAGAGAGGCGCTTCCCAGCAGTGTGTGGATTCATATGCTGCATTAATTATACTGCAGAGAGGCGCTTCCCAGCAGTGTGTGGATTCATATGCTGCATTAATTATACTGCAGAGAGGCGCTTCCCAGCAGTGTGTGGATTCATATACTGCATTAATTATACCGCAGAGAGGCGCTTCCCAGCAGTGTGTGGATTCATATGCTGCATTAATTATACCGCAGAGAGGCGCTTCCCAGCAGTGTGTGGATTCATATGCTGCATTAATTATACTGCAGAGAGGTGCTTCCCAGCAGTGTGTGTATTCATATGCTGCATTAATTATACCGCAGAGAGGCGCTTCCCAGCAGTGTGTGGATTCATATGCTGCATTAATTATACTGCAGAGAGGCGCTTCCCAGCAGTGTGCGGATTCATATGCTGCATTATTAAACTGCAGAGAGGCGCTTCCCAGCAGTGTGTGGATTCATATGCTGCATTAATTATACTGCAGAGAGGCGCTTCCCAGCAGTGTTTGGATTCATATGCTGCATTAATTATACTGCAGAGAGGCGCTTCCCAGCAGTGTGTGGATTCATATACTGCATTAATTATACGCAGAGAGGCGCTTCCCAGCAGTGTGTGGATTCATATGCTGCATTAATTATACCGCAGAGAGGCGCTTCCCAGCAGTGTGTGGATTCATATGCTGCATTAATTATACTGCAGAGAGGCGCTTCCCAGCAGTGTGTGGATTCATATGCTGCATTAATTATACTGCAGAGAGGTGCTTCCCAGCAGTGTGTGGATTCATATGCTGCATTAATTATACTGCAGAGAGGCGCTTCCCAGCAGTGTGTGGATTCATATGCTGCATTACATAGTTACATAGTTACATAGTTATATAGGCTGAAAAAAGACATGCGTCCATCGGGTTCAGCCTCTCCCACATAACCTACTGCTGTTGATCCAAAAGAAGGCAAAAAAACCCAGTCTGAATGCTTGCCAATATGCAACATACTGGGAAAAAATTTCTTCTTGACCCAGAATGGCAGTCAGATTTCTCCTTGGATCAAGAAGCTTTTACCCACATATTAAATATTATAACCCTTAATATTCTGTGTCTGCAGGAAGTCATCCAGTCGTTTTTTAAAAGTCTGTACAGACTCTGACCCAACCACCTCAACAGGCAGAGAATTCCACAGCTTTAATTATACCGCAGAGAGACGCTTCCCAGCAGTGTGTGGATTCATATGCTGTATTAATTATACTGCAGAGAGGCGCATCCCAGCAGTGTGTGGATTCATATGCTGCATTAATTATACCGCAGAGAGGTGCTTCCCAGCAGTGTGTGTGTTCATATGCTGCAATAATTATACTGCAGAGAGGCGCTTCCCAGCAGTGTGTGGATTCATATGCTGTATTAATTATACTGCAGAGAGGCGCTTCCCAGCAGTGTGTGGATTCATATGCTGCATTAATTATACTGCAGAGAGGCGCTTCCCAGCAGTGTGTGGATTCATATGCTGCATTAATTATACTGCAGAGAGGCGCTTCCCAGCAGTGTGTGGATTCATATGCTGCATTAATTATACTGCAGAGAGGCGCTTCCCAGCAGTGTGCGGATTCATATGCTGCATTAATTATACTGCAGAGAGGCGCTTCCCAGCAGTGTGTGATTCATATGCTGCATTAATTATACTGCAGAGAGGCGCTTCCCAGCAGTGTGTGGATTCATATGCTGCATTAATTATACTGCAGAGAGGCGCTTCCCAGCAGTGTGCGGATTCATATGCTGCATTAATTATACCGCAGAGAGGCGCTTCCCAGCAGTGTGTGGATTCATATGCTGCATTAATTATACTGCAGAGAGGCGCTTCCCAGCAGTGTGTGGATTCATATGCTGCATTAATTATACCGCAGAGAGGTGCTTCCCAGCAGTGTGATTATTCATATGCTGCATTAATTATACCGCAGAGAGGTGCTTCCCAGCAGTGTGTGGATTCATATGCTGTATTAATTATACTGCAGAGAGGCGCTTCCCAGCAGTGTGTGGATTCATATGCTGCATTAATTATACTGCAGAGAGGCGCTTCCCAGCAGTGTGTGGATTCATATGCTGCATTAATAATACTGCAGAGAGGTGCTTCCCTGCAGTGTGTGGATTCATATGCTGCATTAATAATACTGCAGAGAGGTGCTTCCCTGCAGTGTGTGGATTCATATGCTGTAGACATGTGCATTCGTTTTAGTACTAAAACGATTTAGTCCGAATTTTGGGATAATTTAGTTTTAGTAAGACTCAAGAGATACGAAACTGCTCAGTACAAAAAACGAAAGAAACTAAAATAAAATGCACAAAATTTTAGTTTCAGTCCTTATTGTGATATTACATTGATGAGTGAAGGAGACCAGCGATGAAGAACGCAACATCGCAAAGCTACAGAAAAGGTTTGTATGCGTAATTCTTCCCGACCCCTACTCGAAAATCTGACAGTGATAGAGCTCCAGAATACTCACTCGCAGCACAGACAGACAGGACAGGAGAGAAAACCTTTACTTAACCCTTGCATGTCTATGAGGCAGACAAGATGATAAAAGCAGCTGGAGAAGGAAAACATTCAAATAAATCACACTGAAAGCTAATGACAGAGGAGGGCTGGATAGTAAAAACTCCTTTATAACAAGCAGCGCTGGGAGAAAAGAGGGACTTTATAAAACATGTGTTATCTCCCCTCCCGCTCTGCATAATAGGGGCTTAGGTCTGATACATTTTATATTATCCAGGAGCACTAACCCCCTTTCCTCATCTATAATACATGTTTTATATAAAGTCCCTCTCCTCTCCCAGTGCTGCTTGTTATAAAGTTTTTTTTTACGTCTGATACATTTAGTATCCAGCTCTCACAGTTACTCTGTCATTATGAGCCTTCAGCGTGATTTATTTGAATGTTTTCCCTGGATTTAAAGTGCTTTATTTTATTATAAAAATAAATTTGCACGAGTTATCTCTTCTCTTAGCTTTCAGACCGATTTATGTTAATATTTTCCCTCTCCCCTGCTCTTATATTCCTGTGTCTCCCCCACAGAGATACAAAGTTTAAGTAAAAGTTCCCTCTCCTGTGTTGGATAAGCATTGCATTCTGAAGTTCTGCACCCTTCACATGCCAATGCAGTAGGATGTTCTATACAGAGAGGGGCATTAATTAATGCAGGATGATGTTCTATACATTATACAGAGAGGGGTATTAATGCAGGAGGATGTTCTATACATTATACAGAGAGGGGTATTAATTAATGCAGGAGGATGTTCTATACATTATACAGAGAGGAGACTCTTTTTTTGCCCTTTAAATCCAGTGGCTGTGAGAGCTGAGATCGGCTGCTTGTTATATTATCTCTCAGTACAATGTATCAGGCTCAGCTGCTACGGTAACTGACTGTAACAGTGCTCAGAGTTTCAGTAAAACAAGGAATTAATATTGTTCTAACCTCTTATATATAAAAATATTATTTACTAGTTTTACTGAAACTCTGAGCACTGTGATGAGCAGCAGTCAGTTACTGTAACAGCTTTGCCTGACACATTGTGCTGAGAGTGATAGATACTGTAACAAGCAGCGATCTCAGCCCTCTGAGGAGCCACTACAATAGTAATTGTATCCACTGGTTTTCAGATGAACAAAATTAGTTGTCATACTAAAGAACTGAAAACGAATTTCTTTAGCAACTAAAGGACTAATCCATTAGTTCAAAACGAAATTTTGTGCTGTGCACATGTCTAATATGCTGCATTAATTTATTTTTTTTGCTTTTCTTTTTAAATCATTTTATTTGTTCTGGTTTTTTTTTCTTTCATTTTAGATTATTTTGTTCAGCTTTTTTTCCGTTTTAAAACCTTTTGTTCTGGTTTTTATTTGTAAAGTCAGACCTTTTGGGTCAGTATTTTTGCGTTTTTTAAATCGTTTTGTTCATTTTTGTTCCTTTCATACCATTTTGATATGATTAAATAAAGTTGTGCAATGCATATTTATAAGAAAAAAAAGGATGTTTATTTAAGAAAAAAAAGATAGAATCATCCAAAATACCATTAGTTTAAGTCAAAACAAATAGACGCTTTGAAATGAGGAGAACAGACGTTCCGAAAAAAAACCAAATTTCCGATATCACGAAAAAAAAGTCGATACGAAAAGCGAGCCGAAACGAATCGAGTCGAAACAAAAATTTGAAAAACCGAACGAGCCGAACCGAAATGAATTGAAAATAAAAATAAAAAAAAAATAAAAGAAAAAAATCGGTGCACATCCCTATTTATTAGATATTGAATTAAAACGGAAATATTTATAACATTGAAGCCTATGGGATTCTCAAGAAACTCATTGTTGGTCAAACATTTCCCACTCATTGTTGGTCAAACATTTCCCACTTGGTGTTGGTCAAACATTTCCCATGGCTTCAAATTGTGTTTAAACATGAGCAAAAGCGATAAAAATGAGCTCAGCGCACAGCGGTGAAATGGCTAAAAACATGTTTTTTTTACTTTTTTTCCATTGTTTCCTGTCCCCCAGGGCAGTACCCGGACCCCCATACACCTTTTATGGCCAATATCTTGCATATATGCCCTCTTGGAGGGCACTTTCATTTTCGAACTTTCGAGCCCCATTGACTTGCATTGTGTTTGCATTGTGTTCGAGTTTGCGGTCTAACTTTTTAGGATGTTCGCGTCCAACGCTATTCATGACATAAGAATCAAGTGCACTAAATTGAGGGTGATTCAGATGAACTGAATTAACCACTTGAATGGATGTGCAGTATATCTCTGGCGCCACCTGGTGGTCTAGTGTTTATTCTGTAAGGCGCATATATACTTAGGCTAGGGTCAGACGAGCGTGATTTCTACGGACTGTACGTCCGTGCAGTACGGACATCGTCAGTACGGATGACGCAGTAGTGGTCACACAGTCCGTTTTTTCACTGAAGTTATTTTTGACGGATGTAGGAGGGAAAAATAAATTAAAATGCAAAACCATTTTGTCCGTGAAAAATGCTGGACGTATAAATGCAGTCCGTCTGACCATGCTCCATCACTCACACACAAAGCTATGCAGACGTTGTGGACACAGCGCACTTTGTGCGGCCGTTCTAGCGGTTGTACGTTCTTGCCTGCCTTGCGTCTGTGGGCCGTGCCCGTTGTGCGTTCGCAGTTCAGTGCGGACGTACTTCGTGTAACGGGCTCCAATGGGTGGAAGGCAATGTAGCAAGGCTATTGAAGACGGGATGATAATAGCTGGTGTGGTCCAGATTAGTTAGGGCTGTCTGCCAATGGAGATCATAAAAGTCTTAATTAATAGTCGGTCCGGTACCTAAGTGGATGGGTGATGCATCAAAGATGCTCAAGAGTATTGTCAATATGTTACCCTTTCCACAGATATAACAAGTCCTTTGGAAGTGTCCGTTCTCCTGGTGATCTTGGTGGGCTCCGCAATGGGGGATATAATGAGAGAAGAGAGGTAATAGTGTGATACCTTCTATAGTTTAAAGTGCAATGAGTTTAGAAAAATGCACACTTACAAAATTCAGAGCCGCGTCGCGTCGCGTCTTCCGTACACGGTGTTCCATTGGGATCTAGAACCTTTTGTGGCGGCGGTCAGGATTCCATCTGCGTGGGATTGCCCGGAGAGGAGGGAGTGAGTAATGGGTCCGATCGCGAGCCGATACTCCAACGACCTGGATGCAGAGCATGCAGTGTAAGCAGCTAAAGAGGTTCAGGAGCTCACCGCTAAGGAGCACCACATGCGTAAACAGTTGAGCCTGGACCATTGAGGCTCCTGAATTGGTGAGTGTGACTCTTATCTCTCTCAAAACACACGAATTTACGGCTGATGTCATGCTATGAGAGCGTTGTCTCTCCTTCTTCTGTTTTCATGTTCCCCCATCTGAGGTAGAATAAGAAGACCGTGTAAAGAAGGGCAGTGACCACCCTAATTTTAGGCACAAGGTGATCCACTCCAGAGCCTGGATTCAAAAGGCTCTGAATTTTGTAAGTGTGCATCACCAGGAGAACGGACACTTCCAAAGGACTTGTTATATCTGTGGAAAGGGTAACATATTGACAATACTCTTGAGCACCTTTGATGCATCACCCATCCACTTAGGTACCGGACCAACTATTAATTAAGACTTTTATGATCTCCATTGGCAGACAGCCCTAACTAATCTGGACCACACCAGCTATTATCATCCCATCTTCAATAGCCTTGCTACATTGCCTTCCACCTGTACTGTTGCACTTGCACTTTTAATTGTACTGCATTTGTAATTTAATCTTGTTTGCACATGCAGGATATTGTATTAGCACTTTATATCCTCTGTGATTTGCATTTGCACCTCATATTATGGTACATGTTACTAGCCTTAACACCATCTGAGCTATACCACAAATTGATATCTAATTATTGCGCCACTAGGAATTTCCAATTTCTTTTCCCGATTCTATCTGCACAACCCCTCGAGAGCCTGTGCTACTCTCTAGTTGGCGGCAACCACCTTAATACCATTCATCTCTAAATACGAGCGCCTCCACCGAACCCCTATACTTCCTAAATACTGAAAATTGGATGAATTGATCACTAGTGCAAGCGCTGATATCCACTACACCCTACATATCTTTCTAATGGTGAATTAACCACTTGGCTGCTAAGGATGTAATCGACGAGTCCAGCCAAGCGGGGCTTTGGCTGCGGTGAACGCGCTGAGCGCGTCCTATCATTGCAGCCGCGATCAGTCGGTATTTCAGCTGATCACTGTGGCTTCCCGGTATGGGCTGACATCTTGGATGTCAGCCCAGCCTCCGGGACCCTGGCTGGCATGACTACTTGAATAGCGTCATTGCACTGGGCGCGAGGAGGTCAAATCCAGGCACCCCTCCGCCAGAACAGGGAAGGTGCCTGAAGGGGAGGGGGAGGTCCTTTTGACTTCTCTCCCTCCCCATTGGTAAGGGTCACGACAAAAAGGCAGACACCACATGGAAGGGCACAGCCTACCCTTCCAAACGGTGGCTGCTTTTAACCCCTTAGGGGCTGGATCTTGGATGTCGGCCGAACCTCCAGGATTTCCCATGCCTACTTGCATCATTGCGCATGGACGCGATGACATCAGTAAGGGAGTTAACCCCTAGCTGCCAGCTATGCTGGAGATGGGGGGGTACAATGACCCCCATATCTCCCGAACCGTGGAAGTTAGGGGTTAATATTTGATATCATTTGAAAGGACAGAGCATGGCCTTCGCAATGATACCAAACATGACAATGTTAAAAGTAATATAATGACCAACAAACAGACCAGAAGGATCAGTCACTGTTTATCTGGGAGCGGCAAAACCAATGGCAAAATTACCTATATTAAATGACTACGAGACACTCCCAAATACCAACTAAAAACAACATATACACATTGGCATGGTGAAGGAAAATTAGAGATATAATTAGGAACAGATGATCAAAAACTGAAAAAATGTGGTATGAGCCCCAAAACCATGGGTATATGTAACAATCAATTGCAGAGTGACCAACAGAGTCTAGGGACTAAATTCCCAAAAAAAGGACCGCATCCAAAAGACAGGAAGGAAATAGGCACACAATTAGCCCAATCACATATGAGCTGCTGTCCCTAGAACTATTTTCAGATTCTGCTCTGACCCTCACCTAATGCTTACAAGACAAACAGCATTAAAATCAACAAAATTATACACTCAGCTCGACATATGTTTCGACATATGTAACGACCGGCTTCATCTGGAGCGAAAATTGAATAGCTATTCCTATTTCCTTCCTGTAATTTTGGTAATTAAGGTTATTTTGCCATTGGTTTTGCCGCTCCCAGATAAACAGTGACTGATCCTTCTGGTCTGTTTGCTGGTCATTATATTAATTTGTTGTACTCATCCTTACAGGTTTAGTCCTGCTCAGGGAGTGTTCTCTCAGGGAAACACCTCTTGAGAGAAGTGATTGTCGACCATTGTTTGGTACTTTGGTTTTTTGTTTTGTTTTTTTGCTAAATGTTAAAAGTAAACAAAAAAATAAAAATTTAAAAATTTAAAAAATGCAGCATTATTGTTCACATTTCAATAAAATTTAAAAAAATGATGCTGCACTAACGATTTTTTGTGAGGGGGTTTTACCTAAAATCACATAATTTATCAGAAAAATAAAAGTAATGGGTTCCCAGTTCATATTTTTTTAACACGCATACCCCATAGAATATATAACCGCAAAGACTGGGATGATAAAATGCAAAAAAAAAAAAACACTTTACATGCTGTACACGATTGAAAATTCAAATTTTATTGCATTTTTTGTTATAATAGTCAGGCAAGGCATGACGTATACATATAATAATGATATATTATGAATCTGCCAAGTCTGCCAAAAAAAATGATATATAATCTGTTTGGGTTGTATAATAAAACGTGACTTCAAATCGCGTTTACACATGATGAGCGAAACTGGTAAAAATGAGCTCAGCACACAGGGGTGAAATGGCTCATCAGCGAAAGGGTTAAGAACACAGGTAAGTCAAAGGTTTTCCTGTAATAACAAAAACAGGGCAGTTAGCTTGCAAGGAACAAGGAGCATGTCAGGAACATGTGGAAAGGCAGGAACGAGGAGCGAGGCAGGAACAAGGGGCAAGGCAGGAACAAGGTGCAAGTCAGGAACAAGGAGCAAGGCAGGAACAAGGGGCAAGGCAGGAACAAGGGGCAAGGCAGGAACATAGAACAAGGCAGGAACAAGGGGTAAGACAGGAACAACGAGCAAGGCAGGAACAGTGAGCAAACAGGAACAAAGGGCAAGACAGGAACAAGGGGCAAGGCAGGGACAAAGAACAAGGCAGGAACAAGGGGTAAGACAGGAACAAGAGCAAGGCAGGCACAATGAGCAAACAGGAACAAAGGGCAAGGCAGGAACAAGGGGCAAGGCAGGAGCAAGGGGTAGGTCACAGTAAGTCACTGTAATGGCAGGTCACTGGTATGGGAAGACATGGACATGGTAGGACATGGGAAGACAATGACAGGAACACTGCAGACAGCCGGTATGGCACATGAAACACTGCTGATAGCTGGGACAGGTGAAACACAGGTTACAAGGTTAGCTGGAGTCAATGGAGGCAGGTGTAAGTCTGGTTCGACACAATAGACAGGTTGCAGGGTTAGCAAGAGTTACAGCAGACAGGTTTCAGGGTTAGCTAGAGTTACAGGAGACAGGTGCCAGATAAAACCAATGTTTCTGGTTTAAGGGACCATCAGATGAATTTGATTTAAGAGCAATGGTTAATGGGAAATTATACCCTTATGTAGGAAGTGAGATGTTTCATTAATGAGAAGGTGTAACACCTGTGGTGCTTCCATAGAGGTTGCTTGGATCTGCTGGAATGGACTGCAATACAAGTATATAAAAGCCTGGAACTAAATACAGAGGACTGACTTCCATGTTTCGTTGATCCGGCCGCAGCACTAAATCTCCTGCCTTTTCTCCATGATTCTGATTTGGAGTCATGACTCAGATGAACTGAGTGGGGGGGGTTATATTAGTGGTGACCGGCCAGCGCCTGTCAGCTAGCTACCACTGTAACATAAATACATACGTATAAGGATATTTAACTATTTCACGCTAGGCATAGATTGGCAGACACTACCACTAATATTTAACGTGAAATACTGACTTGGTTTCAAAGCCCTTAATAACTCTTCCCCTCCTGACACGTCACAAGTTCACCTTTTGTAAATCACCCAGTTTGATGGTGACCTCCACCTATCCGCTGCTTGCACTTGCTATAAGATGTCTTACCTTTATACTCTACAAGTTCCTGCACTCTCATTCCTTGGCATTTTATTGTCACATAAAACTAGGGGCTTGATTAGAGCTGAGCTGGTAATAGTATCTCACAAATGGTAAAAGCCTCCATGAGGCACATTTGTGACTCGCCATTACCAGCTCTATTCTGACCGATCTGCTGTCCTAGAGGCTCGAATCTGAATATTTTTGAGCCGTTTGTACATTATCATCCCAATTATCAAATGATTAGAGGTCAAGTACCTGTGTGTATCCATATAAATTGAGGATTTGTGCCATTGAATGTGTGGTGGTAGATGCTCGACCTCCTATAAATCCGGCGACTTTACTCTGCTCCTGGCAGGAATAGTTAGGAGCTTCTCTCTGGTTTCCAGATAATATTTGCAGAGTGTCTTTTATCGCCTCTTTGGAGTCTCCACATGCATCATAAGCGTGATAACCCAAAGTGACATTGGGTAAAATACTCGGGTTCCTGTTAATCTCATCAATAGTGAAGATGAAAGCCATCAGACTGGCGTATTCAACAGAACAAGGGCTGGGGGGACAACACACACATCGTGATAAGCAAGTACCTTCCATTTAATTCAATTTTAAATAAAATGAAATGCAAACAAGTGTGTTATGCAACAAATTAGACATGTGCACAGCACAAAATTTCGTTTTGAACTAATGGATTAGTCCTAAAATGCAATTTATTTAGTTGCTAAAGAAATTCGTTTTCAGTTCTTTAGTATGAAAACTAATTTCATTCATCCGAAAACCAGTGGTACAATTACTATTGTAGTGGCTCCTCAGAGGGCTGAGATCGCTGCTTGTTACAGTATCACTCACTCTCAGCACAATGTGGGCCATATTACATAGTTGGTGCTAACATAACCAGAGCTGTTGTAAACTTCCCAGAGCCATTATAGCCTATGGAGGTTTTCAGTTTACAACAGCTCTGGTTAAGTTAGCACCAACATTGTAATACTGTCCCGTGTCAGGCAAAGCTGTTACAGTAACTGACTGCTGCTCATCACAGCGCTCAGAGTTTCAGTAAAACTAGTAAATAATATTTTTATATATAAGAGGTTAGAACAATATTATTTCCTTGTTTTACTGAAACTCTGAGCACTGTTACGGTCAGTTACTGTAACAACTGAGCCTGATACATTGTACTGAGAGATAATATAACAAGCAGCCGATCTCAGCGTTCACAGCCACTGGATTTAAAAGGCTAAAAAAAAAGGCTCCTCTCTGTATAATGTTTAGAACATCCTCCTGCATTAATTAATACCCCTCTTTGTATAATGTAGATAACATCCTCCTGCATTAATGTCCCTCTCTGTATAGAACATTCTCCTCAATTTATACCTTTCTCTGTATAATGTATATAACATCCTCCTGCATTAATACCCCTCTCTGTATAATGTATAGAACATACTCCTGCATTAATTAATGCCACTCTCTGTATAGAACATCCTACTGCATTGGCATGTGGAGGGTGCAGAACTTCGGATGTTGCACTTTTCATTGCTGGTCTCCTTCACTCATCAATGTAATATCACAAAAAGGACTGAAACTAAAATGTAGTGCATTTTATTTTAGTTTCTTTTGTTTTTTGTACTGAGCAGTTTCGTATCTCTTGAGTCATACTAAAACTAAATTATCCCAGAATTCGGACTAAATGGTTTTAGTACTAAAACGAATGCACATGTCTACAACAAATGTAACATTGTGATACGTGTGGAAGAGACATTGTTAGACTGATAGAAATATGAAATGTATCTCCTCGCTGTGTCTTATCTGAGAGTCCGGGATTAACACAGAACAACATGATTACTTTTACTTACTATACGCAGACTATAAATTCACACCGACATGATCCTTGTTTTTTCATACATGCTCTTCCATTATTCACAAAAAATATCCCTCCAATGATGACGTCTCCATCCTGATAATATTTATATTCAAACACACTATTGCTCATTGAAAGACGACATGCAGGGCCTGGATTCTGAGATACTGATCCTCCAGAGGACACACACAGGATGATCAGACAGAATATCACTGCAAACACATAGTGAATCGCGTCGGACAGACACCGCTCCATCATACCTTGTCCTTTTCTGTCCTGTGACTAGCAGCAGCTGGAAGGCGTCCGTTGTGTCTATGAGCAGAGCTCTCTCTATGAGCTGTATTTAAGCATCTTCTCCAGCTGGATCGAATAAAAATACATCATGCTCTGTGGACACATTCGTTTTTATTTTCTCGATGAGCGAATGTAAATCCCAAAGCAGAATAAGTTCCAGTGAATCATCATTCAAACATAGCTCCTGTTTGTGCAGCTGAAAATGTACTTTTCATTATGATATCATTTTATTTGTTCTTGCATAAAGGTTTCCAGATGAAATGCTGGTTGATGTACCCACACTAACCCTGCTGTCCCCCATTTTATCTGACACTGACAGCTATTCACTGATTGGTTTAGTTTATCAGAATACTGTTCTTTCGTTTTACAAGTCAGCATCTTCTCCTTATACTTTTAGGGAGTTATGTTGCTGAGATACTGGACTCATTCAGATTACTCCTCTGTTTATCCTAGTCATTGGGTTATTGTTGCATTGTATAACTTTGTTGATACACAACTAGACTAGTTCCTGAAGGTCTCTATCAGCATGCTAGGATGATTTAAATGGCAGATCATGAAAGAGACACTCTATGCTTGTTGACCACTTTAGCTGTTGCATCTGGAAATGACTATGAGAGGAGGACTTTGGGGGGGGACTGCATTCACCCTAGTTGTACTATTGTATGCTGATGGCCCATGTTTGGTATAAGTAGCCCTGTCTGGCTGCAATATAGAGAGTTCTGATTTTGACCTGATCTACGTGAAGTCTCGACTCTTAAGAAAGAGGCTACAACCTTTTGCTATATTCAACTGCCATAATTCAACCTTGAAAATAGCAGCGGGACATGAAATAAATGCTGGTGCACTGCTGGAGTATCAGGAGGCCATTAAATTTGGTATCAGTAGTGTGATCGCTTCCTTGCTATTAGGAGCATCCAAACCACTGGCAGAACCTAGACCAGCCAATGAGGATCCATGAGTGGATGGCCTTCAGTAAACTGGCTTAAAGCGAGTTAGTCTGAAAGCCCTGATGAAGGATCAAGGTAATGTGACCCATAGTCTGACCAAAGCAGCACTAATCGAGCTACTTAGGAAGGCTGACCAGCCACATAAGAAT
This sequence comes from Leptobrachium leishanense, assembly GCA_009667805.1. Taxonomy (NCBI): domain Eukaryota; kingdom Metazoa; phylum Chordata; class Amphibia; order Anura; family Megophryidae; genus Leptobrachium; species Leptobrachium leishanense. The sequence continues at coordinate 531,956,524 of CM019063.1, read as the reverse complement.
GGAGCAGTCAACTTATATGTCGACAAATTTAACTGATGTAGCAGCACTTGCACTACTGTAGTCCGAATCCTTTTGGGGCATCTATTTGGGTGGTCACGGCGGATATGTTGAGGACCTTGTAACGGCAGTCGGGCTAGATGAGAAGAAACCTGCAGGATGTGTGCAAGCCCCTAAACAGAGTTAATAGGGGAGAAACAAGATGCCTTATAATGATTTAAAAACCTTTAATTATGTGAAGGGAGATATCGATAAATATCTAAACAACTTTGAAAGCTAAAGCAGATTTCAACAGCTGCCAAAGGATGATCGGGTTACAATTTTGTTGAGTGAGCTCTCAGATCAGGCAGTTGAGTCCTATCATACAGGGCCAGATGATGATTGCCACACCTGTCTCTGGGGTGATAGTGTACCGGGTGGGGAAAAGAATAGCTCCTACCTGGTACACTTGATCCCCTCCAATCCGGCTTTCGCTGCCAGCATCCACAGAGACTGCTCTGACCAAGGTGACTTATGATTTAGTTTCAGCTAAAACCAAAGGTCACTCTTCTCCTTGCTTATTCTTCTTGACCTTTCTGCTGCATTTGATACTGTAACCACCCTCTCCTGCTCCTCACGTTGCGTCAACTTGGCCTCAGTGGCACTGCTATGACAGAACAGCTGCCGCAACGTTTGTTTGTGCTTGATTCACTTATATTATGAATCCCTGACGTCTGTGTTATAGAATTATTCCCTTATGTATTTAGTCTAGAGTGTTGTGTGGGATATACTGTGCTGTTTTCCCATTGACCCTGAACATTCCTCCTGTGTGTGTGTGTTTTCCATATTTGTCTGCTTCCACTCCTCCCCCAGTAACTGTTTTGAAATGGCTAGAACCGCCCTTTGTCTGTAGTCCAGGGTGGGTGTGTAGGAGGGGGAGGATTTTGAGCATGGAAACGCTGAGGTGTGTTTTACTTTTGAATATTGTGACTGTTGAGCCAAAATAAAGGCATTCCGAGTTTGGCTCATCCTGCGAGGGTCAGTTCAACTTTTTGGTCATAGTACTACATGTCATCTAGTCTGTGAAGATACAATCACCTACACTCTCACCTCCTAGCACCTCCTAGTACAGCGAAAGGGGCACCAGTGAGGACAGAAGAATCCGTAACAATTGCTCACTCCTGGGTACTAGAATCTGTAACAATTGCTCACTCCTGGTTCTCTTCCTATCTATCTTTTCACTCATTCAGTGTCTCCTTCGATGGTGCCTCTTCACCCCCAGTTCCTTTTTCAGTTGGGGTACCTCAAGGCTCTGTCCTTGGTCCCCTACTCTTCTCTAGGGATGAGCCGAACACCCCCCGAGTTCGGTTCGAGCCTGAACACGAACTTCCTATATGTTTGGGTCCGAACCCGAACTCGAACCCAATGCAAGTCAATGGGGCTGAAAATTTGGTTTTTAGAGTGCCCTCCAAGAGGGCATATATGCTACATATTTGCCATAAAAGGTGTATGGGGGTCCGGGTAGTGCCCTGGGGGACAGGAAACAAGGACAAAAAGTTTTTTAAAAAAAACGTTTTTAACCCTTTTGCTGCTGAGGCGTTTCACGCCTCTGTGCGGAGGTCATATTTACCGGTTTTGCTCATCATGTTTAAATGCGTTTTGAAGGCTTATTTTAGTATATGACCCAGACATATTATATATCGTTCTTTCCGTCAGACTCGGCAGATTAATAATATGTCATTATTATATGTATATGTCATGACCTGTCTGTATATTATAACAAAAAATGCAATAAAATATGATTTTTCAAAAATTTACAACATGTAAAGTGTATTTTTTTCATATTTTAACATTCGAGCAATTGCGGTTATATTTTGTATGGGGTGCGCTTGTTAAAAAAATTAGAGATGGGATCTCGTTACATTTTTTTTTGGGGGAAATTACGCGATTTTTATCAAACGCACCGCATACAAAAATCTTTAGTGCAGCATCATTGTTCACATTATAATTGAAATGGGAACAATATTGCTGCATTAACAAACCAAAAAAAAACTTGTTTATATTTTTTTTATAATTTTTTTTTTAAATATTTTTTTTTTTTATTAAATTTTGTTTTTTTTTAAAAAACTTTTTTCACAGTGGTGTTTGGTATCGTTGGAACGGCCATGCTCTGGCCGATCCAACAGTACCAAACATTAACCCCTAGCTGCCACGGATCGGGAGATAGGGGATTCATTGGAATCCCCTATCTCCACCGTTGGTGGCAGCAAGGGGTTAACTCCAGGACTGGCGTCATCGTGCATAGCACGATGACGCCAGTCCTCAGGGGGAGTTCCCGGGGCAGCTCCGGGAAAGGATCACGAACCGGCGCTTTTCAGCGCCGATTCGTGATCTGGCTCCCCAGGGGTTAATGAGAGCCACCGTTCAGAAGGGCAGGCTGTGCCCTTTCAAGCAGTGCCTGTCTTAACCCCCTGCTCCCCGGCGATCGGGAGGGAGAGAGGTCCGAAGGACCTCCCCCCCTCCCTTTCAGGCGCCTCCTCCGCACATGCGGGGGGGGGCGCCTGAATTAGATGTCATCGCGTAGCTGCGATGACATCTAATGTCCCCGCCGGGCTCCCGAGTGCTGGGCTGACATCCAAGATGTCAGCCCGCACCGGGGGGGCGCAGCAATCCGCCGGAATCCGGCGGATTGCTGCCTCCTGTGCTCGGATGCACTGAGCGCGTCCGTAGCACAGGAGAACCACTTGGCTGGACGCGCTGAGCGCGTCCATAGCAGCCAAGTGGTTAAAGGGACAGTGAGTTTTCCATGAAATAAGGGTTAAAAATAAAAACCAAAAATTTCTTCAAATATCGTGCCTAGGAGGTCCCCATAACCTGCCCGTGAAGTGCCGGATTTCTAGGATGTATAGAAACACTTAAATACAAAAAAATGATGTTTCATATGACGGTAAATGCTTTTCCTTTAATCTATTCATAAACAACTGCTTGGGGCTGCAGTCTGTATGAAAAGAGGAGACATTTTCGTACACGCAGAAAAAGTTTACTGATTTTTTTGACTAAATTATTGTGAAACTTATGCAGGCTTTGGATGAAAGTAACAATAGGTGCTTTAAAATTGGTCCTTTAGCATCCCCAACAGTGCCGTCACACTGTAACCCCTCTGAGGATATGAATCTGATACAGGCGTCAGTGGCAGTGCACCCAAATATTGTGCTTTTGGTGCCAGGCCTGCAAGTACTATCATACAGTAACCCCTCTGTGGTATTGTGGAAGAGTGCAGGGGTTGACCATGTGGTCCTATATCGAAAAGTTTTTTATCTGGTAATGGGCGTCAGTGCACCCAGATATTTATACATACCCAAGCTCTGGAAGACTGCAAGAGTGGTACTTATCCATAAAAGTGGTGACGGTACTTTGGTATCCAACTACCGTCCGATATCGTTGCTCCCTGTAATGTCAAAAGTCTTGGAAAAATGTGTCTACACACAATTACGTGATTATTATCAATATTGGAACTACTTAACCTCGGATCAATCAGGCTTTCGTCCAAATCACTCAACTACAAACGCCCTTTTAAAAGTCTGTAATGATATCCAAGCTGGGATGGAACAAGGAAACCTAACTGGAGCCATCTTCCTTGATTTTGCCAAGGCCTTTGACACGGTAGACTAGGGATGTGCGTTTCGGGTTTCGGAATTTCGTAATTTTCACGAAATTTCCCGATTCGTGATTTCGGATGCGGCCGATTTTCCGAATCGGATCGGACCTGAAAACCGACAGATCCGAAAAGTTTTCCGAGGCGAAACGAAATAGTTTCTGAATTTTCGAATGGACTTGAAATGTGTCAAATCGAAATTTATTTTCGCTCTATTCATGATCTCGGTTCCATTCGTGATTTCGGTTCCATTTCGGTAATTCTGGACATCGTATATTTAACTATTATCAGTTATATCGTTGATTCTGTAAATTTTGTATTTGTAAATGCGTATCACTTGTTTTTTTTGTTTCCAATGATCCGATAATTCTGTCGATACGATAATTCCTTCGGAATCGGGTCGGATCCGATTCGTCCGCGGGTCGCGCATGCGCACGCGCGGATGTCGTAACTTTATTGAGCCATTTTTGTAGAGAGTTTTGACAATTTTTTGACAGGCCAAAAAATATAGAAATTATTTATCATGGCTGAAGGAAGAGACAGAGAGTCCAATTCGGACACCTCCTCATCTGCTTCCACCCCAGAGACACCCAGGAAGAAGCGGGCCAGCAACATGGCATTTGAGGAGATGTTGGAGCTGGTCCGCATCTTTGATAAAAAAGATTACGACTGCCGTAAGGGCCCTTACGGCAGAAAGAATAACGCGCGCAAGGACCGTATCCTAGATAAGCTACGCACCACCATCGCGGAATTATTTGGGAAAGACCGGACGAAGGACCAGCTCCGAAAACGCTGGTCCGACCTCAAGGTGCGCGAGCAGGAGCAGCTGAGGCACATCCGGCGTGTCATAGCCAAACGTAAGTGTCATGTTATATTGTAAAGCGCTGCGCAAACTGTTGGCGCTATATAAATCCTGTATAATATTAATAATGTGCTTGCATGTGCTAATGTGCACACAAATACGTTGATTTATCTAGTCCTTTATTCATGCAATGTGATTGTGTATAGCTTTGCATTTTCACGACTCGTCATACATGCATTTTTGCCATAGCTCTTCTTTTTTTGCGATTTTACGTATTCGTGAAAATTGTGACATTTGATGTATGCAGATGAAGTTACAATGCTGGATTTCTTTTGGCACTGTGTGTACTGTAGTGTGCTGGGGGGGGTTGTTGTGATTGAGTGATGCATACGAGATGACCCGCAGCTTGCCCAATATTGGCTCCCACCTGCGCATCAACAAAAATCTCTGCGTCTCTGCTAAGTGGTAGGATGGGACATGTAGTTCTTCTGAAAGTGCATCCAAACAGAGCCGCGTTCAATACGTCCTCAGCAGCTGCTGAATTGTTACAGCGCAGCAATTCAGTTTGCTGCAGCAGTGTCATTATTGAACGCTTTAGATGCAAATTTCAAAACAAAATGGCGGATTTCTGTTGTTTCTGCAATATCCAGTTTTATTATTAGCAGAAACTGAAAGTGAAACTGAGGCTGAGGCATCTATAAAATAACTAAAAGCAGTCAGCACAATGCGTTTTGTACGCACACAACACAAATAATAGTTTTTATTGAATAAACGTAATGTTTACTTCTGAAAAAAATATATAATTGAACGGTAATATATGTCTATGTGCAGGGAAATAAATAAATATTTTGTGACTTTAGACCTATGAGATGGGAGTAGTGGTGGGTCAAGCTGGTAGTGCTAGTGGGTAGTGGAGGGGTGTCGCAATACTTTCGGCAATATATTGTATAGAAATACCATTTCTTCCAGTCTGCATTATTTACGTGTTATTTTTTGGATTTGGCAGAAGACAGGAAGAAGGCAGCATCTGCCCCGGCGGGCACCAGTGCCCCAGTGGAGGAGGAGCCACGGGCGACCACCAGCGCTGGTATATACTGTTTTATTTTGCAACGACTTTTGGTCAAAAATAAATCAGTTTTGTTGTTTACTGTATTTTTTATTTCTTTAATTTCTTAGATATAGCACCGGATGATCATGAGATGCTGACGGTGGTGGTGGAGGAGGAGGAGTCGGAGGAGTCGGAGCCTCAGGAGGCCGCCAGCTCTGGTATATACTACTGTTATATTTTTTCAAGACTTTCAGTCAAAAATAGAAACCTGCTTTACTTACTGTATTTTCCTACTTTCATTTATTGGATATATAGAAGGAGAAGCCAGAACGGACACGTCCTCCATTGTCAGGATGATAAATCGGGAGGCGATCGGCGAGCTACGCCTGGCTGTTACCTCCATAGATGCCATCCAGGAACTGCTCCAGGAATTGCGGGAGCATATAAGCAATGCCGCTGACATCCTGGAGCGGCAGTGAGACCAGCCTCCTCCCGAAATGTAACCGGAATCTGCAGGCTCACTCAAGACGAGGCTGGACCGGACATGAGCAAGGATTGTCTGAACACGAGTCTCTTCAGGAAAGGCAAACTTTATTGTGATATCACAACAGATGCTCAAACAGGATTCAATCGCAAAGAATGAGCAGCGGTTTTCACAGTGACATGAGATTTTATACCTCAAAATACATGATTAGGTACATCCCAATTAGCCCACCTCCCGGTTACGCTATCCCACCCCACGTGGGTTAGTACCTCCCTTTGGCTAATACAAAAGACATTTCATTAATTTGGCTGTAGATTGGCAAACTTCATGTTAGTTTCAGTGAATCATAATTAGTTGCTCCCACTGTTCCGGGCTGCGCCCCGTTCCCTAGCGTCTTCACTCATTTGTTACAAAAGGCACCTGGTCTGATCTCTATACTCCTTTGTATTTCTGCGGGGCCCCAACGACCTTGATGTATCCTTTCTCTGTGTCGAAAACAGCAGAGACCTTTCTCAGCGCTTTGATTGTTTTTCTTCCAATCTCAGCACATTCCTAAATTTATATATATGCCTGCTTCTAATTTCAGCTAAAAACTGCCTAATTATCTCAAGTGAACCAATATTCTGAACAAGATGGTCGCCTGGCTTACAATGGCGGCCATCTTCCAGTCTATTTCCACTACACTATGTTTGTTTGTGTTGTTTGTGCCCCTGTTGGGCAGTTTGCCATCCTTGGCATGTTCCCTTCCCTTCCCCATGTTGTAAATAAATTTTCTATTTTTTCTATATTTTCCTGTTTGTGTGCGTTGCTTTACGTTAATAAGTTAATTATGTATTGCTTGGTTTCCACACTGTTAAAATTATATGTACATAAATGTATTGACATTTCTATGGACCCTTTGTCATAAATTTGTCAACATATTTGTGGCCATGAATGTGACTGTGCACATTCTACACTTCCTGCCTGGCCAAAAAATGTCACACACTAACACAACCTTGTTGTACTGCCTTGAGATTTGATTACCGTGGCATGGTTTTGTTAAGCTTAGGCGATGTCACAACAACACGGATTTCTGTCCACAGTCACATTCATTGTATAACCAAGAATTTATCAAAAAATATTGATGGCAGCACTGCGTGAAGTCTTCTCCGACACAACCCAAAGATCCTCAGTGCGGCTCAGGTCTAGTTTATTTGTCCCTGTTTGCAGCTTCATGCAACACCACCTCCCAGCTATGAGCTCTCTCTCTCCCACCGCTGCCCGCTAAGACGCTGCCCGCCAACATGGTCACGTCTTTGCAGGAAGACAACAGCGTGGGGGAACGGCAGCTGCCGACAGTCCCAAGACCTCGTCACAATGACGTCAGTTCTGGAGTTAACCCCTAACTGCGACCAATGGTGGAGATAGGGGGTTCATTGGTACCCCCTATCTCCCGATCTGCGGCAGCTATCGGTTGTTTAATGTTTGGTATCTTTGGATCGACCAGAGCATGGCCTTTCCAACAATACCAAACATGACAATGTTAAAAATTATAAAAAATTAAAATATAAAAAAAAATAAACAGGTTTTTTGTTTTGTTTTGTTAACGCAGCAATATTGTTGCCATTTCAATTATAATGTGAACAATGATGCTGCACTAAGGATTTTTGTATGGGGTGCGTTTGTTAAAAATAGTGTAATTTTCACCCAAAAAAATATAACAAGTCCCCATTTCAATTTTTTTTAACAAACGCAACTCATAAAATATAACCGCAAACACTCGCATGTTAAAATGTGAAAAAAACACTTGTAAAACAAACATTGAAAATTCTAATTTTATTGCATTTTTTGTTATAATATACGGACAGGACATGACGCATACATATGATAATGATAATGATATATTATGAATCATCTGCCGAGTCTGCCGGAAAGAACGATATATAACATGTCTGGGTCATATTATAAAATAAGGCTTCAAAAAAACGTGTTTAAACAAGAGGAGCGAAACTGTTAAAAATTAGCTCAGCAGCAGACCGCACACAGGCATGAAGGGAAGCCGTGAAATGCCTCAGCAGCGAAAGGGTTAATTTTTTTTTTTGTCTGTTTTAAATCATTTATTTTTTTTATTTTTTTCGTTTCAGATCATTTTGATCAACTGTTTTTCCGTTTTAAAACCTTTTTGTTCTGGTTTTATTTTTAAAGTCAGACCATTCGGGTCAGTTTAGCGTTTTTTAAATCGTTTTGTTCTTTTTTTTGTTCCTTGGCTTTCATACCATTTTTTAATGTGATTAAATAAAGTTGTGAAATCTATATTCATAAGAAAAAAGGATCTTTATTTAATTTAAAACACGATAGAATCGCCAGAATTATCGTATCGACAGAATGAATTATCGGATCCGAAAAAGAAACCAAAAATTTATTATAAAAAAATATATAAAGTATAAAAAAGTAAACCATAGTAGTTTACGTCAAAACTAATAGAGTTAGACAGCTTTGAAACGAGGAGAACAGACGTTCCGAAAAAAAAGAAAATTTCCGAAATCACGAAAAGTCGATACAAAAAACGAGCAAAGTGACACGAAAATACGAAAAATGGTCGATATTCCGAAAAATAAATGTACACGAAAAACGAGTCGAACCGAACCGAATCGAAACAGAAATCAGTCGAAACGAGCCGAATCGAAAAGTTTAAACATCCGAACAAATCGAACCGAAACTAACCGAAAAAAAAAATCGGTGCACAAGCCTACGGTAGACCATGGCATCTTGTTAGAAAAACTTAAAAACTCTGGCATTGGTGATCGCACGCTAACCTGGTTTCAATCATATGTATCCGACCGATCACAATATGTGTCAATTTCTGGCAGCTCCTCCCTCCCGCTCCCAGTCACTTGCGGTGTACCCCAAGGCTCAATACTAGGCCCCCTGCTATTCACAATATTCATAAATGATCTGCCCAATGTCTGCAAAGCCTCAACTGTACATATGTATGCAGACAACACTGTGATCTATACCAGCAAACCAAATCTCCCGCAGCTGGAGGCCATGCTGCAAGAACAATTCACAGAGGTAGAAAAGTGGATATAAAACAACAAACTTTTTTTAAATACTGACAAAACTGTAACGATGCTCTTTGGAACATCACCTAAACTACACAAATTGCAAAATCCCCATCTATGTGTTGGGACAAAATCAAATGGCACGCTGACCACAGTCACTTCTCTCAAATATCTAGGTATGTGGTTGGACCCTAATCTATCCTTTGGCCCCCACATCGAAAAACTCTCATCTAAACTTTACCCCAAACTAGGTGCCCTGTACAGAAACAAATCCTGCCTGAGTAATGCGGTAAGAAAGCAGATTGTACAGCAAATGCTTATGCCGGCTATTGATTACGGAGATGTAGTGTATGCAGCCGCCCCGCAAACACACCTTCATAAACTTACTACATTGTATAACTCATTCTGCCACTTTGCGCTACAATGTAACTACATGACCCACCATTGTGACATATTAAAAGAGCTAAACTGGCCATCGCTGGAATCCAGACGCACCCTTCACCTTTCCAGCCTGGTGTTTAAGAGCATCTCTGGGAAGCTGCCACCCTACCTGAATAGACTGCTTCCCCCAGCAGCTCCCTCATCCTATAACCTCCGATCCAGGACCAGCACCTTACTTGCAATACCACAATACAAAAAGACAGCGGCTCGGTCCTCATTTTCCTACAGAGCACCACAATTATGGAATAACCTCCCAGACACCATCAAATCTTCCCCCAGTCTTAAGTCACTCAAGAGCTCCTTACTAACATACCTCAATACAGAATGCACCTGTAAACATGTAACCTAGTGACTATATTTCCTACATATTTTTCTGTTAATCTGTATATTTGTGTTGTTTTTTTAATATCTTGCTTTGTATTACTTTATATTTCTGTAACTGTAACACTTCAATGTTCTTGAACCCAGGACATACTTGAAAACGAGAGAAATCTCACTGTATCCTTCCTGGTAAAATCCTTTATAAATAAATAAATAAATAAATAAATATTGTGCCTTTAATGCCAGGCCAGCAAGTATCATCATACAGTAACCCCTCTGTGGTATTGTGGAAGAATGCAGGGGTGGACCATGTGGTCCTATATTGAAAAGTTTTTTATCTGGTAATGGGCGTCAGTGCACCCAGATAGTGTGCCTTTGGTGCCAGGCCAGCAAGTATCATCATACAGTAACCCCTCTGTGGTATTGTGGAAGAGTGCAGAGGTGGACCATGTGGTCCTATATTGAAAAGATATGATTCTGGTCAAGGCATCAGTGCACCCAGATATTGTGCTTTTCATGGCAGCTAGTGCCTTCACACCGTAACCCTTTTGTGGTATTGTGGAAGAGTTCAGTACTGGAGGTTTTGTGAATGCAGAAGAGGACATCCCCTATCTATTCCATTACTTCAGCATCAGGGGATTGATAGCTGCTGATCCAGGACTGATTCATTTTTATAAATGTCAGCCGGTCTACAGAGTCGGTGGACAGACGCTCTCTTTTGTCTGTGACAAAACCTCCAGCGGCACTGAACGTCCTTTCGGAAAGCACGCTAGATGAAGGGCAACCTAGTAGCTGCATAGCATATTGGCTAAATTCTGGCCAGTGATCCAATCTCAACACCCAGTAAGCCAGTGGATCATCTGCTGGAAAGGTATCCAGGTCTGCCCTTGCCCCTAGGTAGTCCTGTACCATATGGTGAAGACACTGGCAATGGGTGCCTACATTTGACGTCTCTGGGCGTCGAGGACTAAATTTTTTTTAAAAAGCATCAGTCAAGCGGCCCTTGCCTTCACCACTATTCCTCTGATCACCCGCAGCCTCAGAGCACGTGTGTCAGCACTTGGTAATCTACCAGTGCCTGGAAAGGTGTTACACAAGTGTCGCTTTAGAGCGTCCGAAAGTTTTTTCATCCTGTGCTTCCTCTGTGCGGGCACGATGAGCTCTGCAACTTTACCCTTGTATCGTGGATCAAGAAGGGTTGCCAACCAGTAATGATCCCTCTCCTTGATAGCACGAATCCTGGGGTCCTTTAGCAGGCTTTGCAGGATAAGGGAGCCCATGCAGCGTATGTTGGAGGTGGCATTAGCTTCCGAGTCTTCCTGGTCAATGAGGATGACTGTATCGTGCACTTCCTCCTCCCAGCCACGCACTAGCCCTTCTGTTTCTGGGCACACAAAACCCTCCCTTGAGGAATCCCACCTTCAATGCCCCACTACTTAAATATTCTGCCTCCTCCTCCTCCTCATCCTCCTCCTGTCTGATCTGAGTAGGACCTGCTGGAATGCTGTCTGCGGAAAGACTGGGGCCTTGAGAGCTAGGGAAGGCCTCCTCTTCCTCCCGCTGCTCTGCCTCTAGAGCACATCTATAATTCCCTGCAGAGTGTGCTCAGCAGGAACACTAAAGGAATTGTGTCACTGATGCATGCACTGTCCCTGCTCACCATCCTCGTTGCCTCCTCAAATGGTGACAGTACAGTGCATGCATCCTTGATCATCAGCCACTGCGGGGGGGGAAAAAAAACAAGTTGACCTGAACCTGTCCTTGTGCCATATTCACACAGGTACTCGTTGATGGCCCTCTGCTGCTTGTGCAGACGCTGCAGCATTGCTAATGTCGAGTTCCACCTGGTGGGCATGTCACAGATCAGACGTTTGTGGGAAGGTGGAATTCTCTTTGAATTTCTGCTAGGCGAACGCTTGCTGGGAATGACCGTCTGAAGTGGCTGCAGACTTTTCTGGCCTGGATGAGAAGCTCTGGCAGCCCTGGGTGCTTGGTTAGGAAACGCTGTACCACCAGATTTAGGACGTGTGCTAGGCATGGTACATGCGTCAATTTACCCTTGCGTAGGGCGGAGAGAAGGTTGCTGCCATTATCGCAGACGATCATTCCCAGCTCAAGCTGGCGTGGTGTTAACCATCTCTGCACCTGCCCCTGCAGAGCTGACAAAATTTCTGACCCGGTGTGGCTCCTGTCACCTAAACAAACCAGCTCAAGCACAGTATGGCATCTTTTTGCTTGAGCCATTACGTAGACCCTGTCAGGCGTCGGTTTAACTGCCACTTCGCCAGAGACAGAGAAGGAGGAGGAGGAGGAGGAGTAGGAAGAGGTGGTGGTGGAGCAGACAGACCTCATACAAGCAGCTTTCTGGAGGCGTGGTGGATGAACAAGCTCCAGCACAGAGCCCAGTCTTGGATCCCTCCTAGCTGCAATCAGAGTTACCCAGTGTGCTGTGAAGTAAATGTAACGACCATGTCCATGCTTGCTGGACCACATGTCTAAAGTCACATGAACCTTGCTGCTGACTGCCTTTCCCAAAGACTCAATAACATTGTCTTCCACGTGCTGGTATACTGCTGGAATGGGCTTGCGTGAAAAGTAATGGCATTTTAAAAACCTGCCACTGTGGTACAGAACATTCAGCAAATTCACGGAAGGGAGCAGAGTCCACCAGCTGGAAAGGCAGCAGCTGCAATGCGACTAATTTTGCTAAGCTGGCATTTAGACGCTGTGCTTGGGGATGGTTGGGACTATATTTTGTGTTACGCTGCAGCAGCTGCGGCAACGTAATCTGACTGCGTAAATCTTCAGCTGCTGGGATACTGTCACATTGTGAGGAAGGACCTTGTACATCCATTACTGTAGCATCATCCCTGTCAGTGGAGGTTGTAGGCAATGACATGGCAGGACATACAATGGGGGTAGAGACAGATGAGGAGGAGGAGGACCTACGCAAAGTTTTGCTCCAACGGGATGTGTGGCAGGAGGTCATATGTCGCCTCGAGCACGTGGTATCCAAGTGTCTGGTGTCTTTCCCACGCTTAAGCCTCATCTGACATATATTAAAAATAGCAACGATGGGGTCTGCTGCACATTTCCTAAAGAACTCCCAGCAGACAGCAGAGTTCCTGTGTGTGTGCTTTGAGACAACAGCGCTCTGCACCGGAGCAGCTCTGACATCTGATGCCTCGGACTGGCTAGTGCTACGGTTGGTCATAGAGGATGTTGTGCCTCGTGTTTGCTTGATTCCTCTGTTCGATCTGGCACCCAGGTGGAGTCAGTGACCTCTTCATCAATGTCATCTTTACCCCCTATCTCCTCGTCACTGTAGCCAACTTGGCAGTGTGCTGCAGCTGCTGGGGCAACATGAGTGTCAGTTATTTGTGTGTCATCACTGGCACACCCTTCCTCTAGGTTGATTATACTCCCTTCCTCAACCTCAGAGATTGAATCAGAGCACTGCACTTGCTGTGCATCCTCAAGCAGCATGTCACTGTCATTGTAGTCAAACAATTCAGCTGACTCCTCCGTGTGTGCTAGCGAGGCTACGGCAGGAGTAGCTGTGGACATGGAGGCTGCATTAGATGCTTTGGCAGCTGAGGTGGACTGTAAAGCACTACAAGCCTGGCTGGCAGAGGACTCGGAGGATGAGGATGGCCTGGATAGCCAATCCACCAAATCCTCTGTATGTTGCTGCTGCTTAAGAAGACGGCCAGCACCAGTTAGAAAGGACAAGCATGTCCCTGCAGAGGATGCACCACGTCCACCACGACCAGAGGCACAGCCTCCCGACACAGGGGCTGCTTGCCCTCTTATCTGTGTCTGGGAGCGTCTGCCTGTCCTTTTTGTTCTTTCAGACATGGTGAGTGATACATAGATTAAATATATACAGAACTCTGATTCAACTCTGGTACAAAGATTAAAGATTTACAGAACTCTGGTATAACTCAGTGAGACACCCTGATAGCTGGCAACCAGTGACAAGATACAGATTACAATTCCCTCCTTTAAATCAGTGTGACCCCCTGATGGGTGGCAGTGAGAAGCCACAGATTACAATTCACATAAATCTGCTAGAAGTATGTGGGACCCCCTGATGGGTGGCAGTGAGAAGTCACAGATTACAAGTCTCAGAAATCTCTTATAAATTAGTGTGACCCCCTGATGGGTGGCAGTGAGAAGACACAGATTACAAATCTCAGAAACCTCCTATAAATCAGTGTGACCCCCTGATGGGTGGCAGTGAGAAGCCACAGATTACAAATTTCAGAAACCTCCTATAAATTAGTGTGACCCCCTGATGGGTGGCAGTGAGAAGACACAGATTACAAATCTCAGAAACTTCCTATAAATCAGTGTGACCCCCTGATGGGTGGCAGTGAAAAGATACAGATTACAAGTGTCAGAAACCTCCTATAAATCAGTGAGACCCCCTGATGGGTGGCAGTGAGAAGCCATAGATTACAATTCGCATAAATCTGCTAGAAGTATGTGGGACCCCCTGATGGGTGGCAGTGAGAAGTGGACGGGTGGTAATTGTATGTTACTGTCAGGTTACACATCACCGCCGTCGCAAGTAGCCTCCTAAAGTGATTATTCCAGCCTGACAGCCCTTTGCCTGTTTGCCTGCAGTACCTCAGTCAGCCACTGCAGCAGCCACAGGTGTCTGGATTGCCTCCCTGTGCTTCGCTATTTAAGGAGCAATCTCCCATGATGCATTGCTGCTGCATTAACATTGACTTCCATTGCCAAGCTGAGTCTCCATTGCCAAGCTGTGTCTCCAGTGCCAAGTGTATCCTGTGTGTCTCCAGTGCCAAGTGTATCCTGCGTCTCCAGTGCCAAGTGTATCCTGTGTCTGCAGTGCCAAGTGTATCCTGTGTCTCGTGTATCCTGTTAGAAGTAATATCCAATGTCATTGTGTATCCTGGTCATCGTGTATCCTGTATCTTGCTACAAGTAAAATCCAGTGACATTGTGTATCCTGTATCTTGCTATAGGTAATATCCAGTGTCATCGTGTATCCTGTATCCTGCTACAAGTTGTATCCTGCATCAATAAACCCCCTTTGTACCGTGGAACCTGTCTGTGTGTCTTTATCACTGCATCCTTGGCTCATCTCCTCATCTACTGATCCTGATTCCTGACAGAATGCAGCAGCCATTAACCGATGAGCCCGCAGTGATAAAAAACATGAGGGGGTTAATCCAAACATCATTCCATGAACTGGTTCATCACCTGCTTGACCTAATGAACAAGCTGCTGAAGAGGCTATGGGACCTATCCCCTAAGGTATGCATTTCAAACCTTAAGAAAAACCATGGCCCTCTCTCAATAGAGGAGCAAAACAGAAGGCAGCATCTTAATCTCTGTTTCTACTGCGGCGCAATATGGCATCGGGTCGCCCAATGCTCGGTAAAACCCGCTAAGAGACCTAACACCCCTATCTACTATAAGCACAACAAACCTCTAAAGACTGTTCTGCCTGAATATCCCTGCTTTCCAGTGTTACAAGGAGGAACATTTGTCTCTGTGGTTAAACCAGCTGATCTCACCAATACCCAGCATCTACCAAAGACCTCTCTGGGTAATTCTGGAACTAATGGAGGTTAACCCTTTCCTGGCTGATATGGAGAAAGATGAAGTCCAAGATCCAGTAACCCAATACACCATTGCCAGGAATGCCATATATGCATTGGTGACCATCCAGCTTCCTCAAGGTCCTGTGGGCCACTGTGTTGCTCCCTCCATGGTTACTGAGGAGGTTGAGCCTGAAGCCCACGCCGAAGGGCCTGCTGCTGAGGTGTCAGTTGAAAAATCCAAGTGTGCTTCCCCGCAGCTTGAAGAATCCAAGTGTGCTTCCCCGCAGCTTGAAGAATCCAAGAGCACTTTCCCGCAGGAGCGCAAAGAATCCAAGTGCAATTCCCAGCAGGAGCGCGAAGAATCCAAGTGCGCCTCCCAGCCGGGGCGCGAAGACCCCAAGTGCGCCTCCCAGCCAGAGCGCAAAGACCCCAAGTGCGCTGCCCAGCTGCTTGAGGAATCCAAATCCATGCCTGCTTTACCAAAAAATACTGGTGTATGTCAAACCCACTTCAATGCCACCTTTTTGTGAGGTCATAGGCAAGACAGACGAAATTTCAGTGCTTACCTCCACCGTTGTTGCCCTGGCAAGACAGGTTGATTCACTCTCTCAAATCCTGCAGAATCTCCCGAAAATCCGGCTTCCCTACTGAAACAACTGGCTAAAATAAATGTCACTGCCAAAATACCACCATCTGCTGCAGTTGCACCACCTAACTTTGATTCATCGTCTAAGACTGGCCTGGACTTTGTTGATCCCAATGGTGAGCCACCGCACAGAGCAACCAAAAAGCTACCACCTTTATGCCAGCTGCCATCCCAGCTACTTACCTTTGTGGTTCTGGCACCACTAGAAAAATTACAGGAGTAAGTAAGGTGGACCGTCCAATTCCCCACAGCTGCCAAATCAAGTTTCACTCCTGCTCTCAGGCTCCTTGTCAGTCATCTGTGGTGACCCCTCTCACTGACTAGGGATGAGCCGAACACCCCCATTTTCAGTTCGTAATTCGAACAATTTCAAAAGTTCGAGTTCGAGTGCGAACACGAACTGAACTCAATGCAAGTCAATGGGACTCAAAAGTTCGATTTTTAGAGTGCCCTCCAAGAGGGCATATATGCAAGATATTTCCCATAAAAGGTGTATGGGGGTCTGGGTAGTGCCCTGGGGGGACAGGAAACAAGGACAAAAAGTTTTAAAAAAAACTTTTTAAAGGAACAGTGAGTATTCCATAAATAAGGGTTAAAAATAAAAATGAAAAATTCCTTCAAATATCGTGCCTAGAAGGTCCCCATAACCTGCCAGTGAAGTGGCGGATTTGTAGGATGTATAGAAATATCGCCATCAGAGACCCACACACGACATCTAGCCACCCTTAAGGGGTTAAAATGCATAGGGACTGGCTACTATCCTGTTAGATGAGGGAATGTATTATATGTATAAAGCAAGGTATATACAGTTGTGTTCAAAATTATTCAACCCCCACTGAAATTGAGTGTTTTGGCCAGTTTGACATTGATTTTGATCATTCAGTCATCTTGCTTACAATTAAATCAAAGAGGCACGTGTAGGTCAGACAAATATAACATAACATTTATAATGAAATAACCACAAATGTCTTTTCTGTGCTCACATCATTATCAGTTTTATTCAACCCCCAAGTGACATTCAATCTTAGTACTTGGTACAACATCCTTTTACAGTTATAACAGCTTTTAAACGTGAAGCATAGCTTGACACAAGTGTCTTGCAGCCATCTACGGGTATCTTCGCCCATTCGTCATGGGCAAAAGCCTCCAGTTCAGTCACATTCTTAGGCTTGCGCACTGCAACTGCTTTCTTTAAGTACCACCAGAGGTTCTCAATCGGATTTAAGTCAGGTGACTGCGATGGCCACTCCAAAATGTTCCAGCCTTTAATCTGCAACCATGCTCTAGTGGACTTGGAGGTATGCTTGGGATCATTGTCCTGTTGAAAGGTCCAACGTCTCCCAAGCCTCAGGTTTGTGACGGACTGCATCACATTGTCATCCAATATCTCCTGGTACTGAAGAGAATTCATGGTACCTTGCACACCCTGAAGCTTCCCTGTACCTGCAGAAGCAAAACAGCCCCGAAGCATGATTGACCCCCCGCCATGCTTCACAGTAGGCAAGGTGTTCTTTTCTTCATAGGCCTTGTTCTTCCTCCTCCAAACATAGCGTCGATCCATGGGCCCAAACAGTTCTAATTTTGTTTCATCAGTCCACAGAACACTATCCCAAAACTTCTGTGGTTTGTCCACATGACGTTTGGCCTACTGCAGTCGACTCTTCTTATTCTTTGGAGACAGCAAGGGGATGCGCCTGGGAGTTCTGGCATGGAGGCCTTCATTACGCAGTGTGCGCCGTATTGTCTGAGCTGAAACTTCAGTACCCACATCTGACAAATCTTTTCTCAGTTCCTCAGCAGTCACACGGGGACTTTTCTCCACTCTACGCTTCAGGTAGCGCACAACAGTTGAAGTCAGCATCTTCTTTCTGCCATGACCAGGTAGCGTTTCAACAGTGCCCTTTGCCTTGAATTTGCGAATGATGCTTCCTATGGTCTCTCTTGGTATGTTTAACATCTTTGCATTCTTTTTATAGCCATTGCCCTTCCTGTGAAGAGTAATCACCTCTTCTCTTGTCTTCCTGGACCATTCTCTTAACTTCACCATGTTTGTAACCACACCAGTAAATGTCTAGAGGGAGCTGAGTATCACAGTCATTTTAAAGCTGCCTAACTGGTGCTTATTATGCTTTATTGCTGCTCCGTGACATCCACAGGTGTTTTCAATACCCGATTGAAAACACTTGAATGAACCTTTGTTCTTCAGAGTGGTAGTCTTTAAGGGGTTGAATAATTGTGTCAGTGAAGAATTCACAAAAGAAACATTTACTACTGTATTACAAAACCAATTGATGTCATTTTAGTTGCATATGGTTCTTTAAAAAGTCCTTGTAGGATTTCATTCTGAATACAATTACAAATGTACACTAAATTCCCTAAAACCCTTTACAGCATTGGGGGTTGAATAATTTTGAACACAACTGTATGACAATGGATAGTCAGAGACTCTAGGGACTCAGCTTGTACGCTTTATGATAGACAGTTTCACGTTGTGTTGTGTTACTATTGCAGAAGCAGCAAGCCCTTCTACCACGCTTGCACCAAAACTATAGATCTAACACAATAATAATTGTATGCTCACATAGGCCCTTCAGGAGAGGTACATGACATAAAAATACTGGAATATTACGTTTAAATCTAAGGAGTGTGATAAAGATTTTATTAAGCCCTTGATGACAAATGAGGTAACATCTACATCATTAATGATTGGCTTTACAGAGCCCTGGTCCTTAAGGGGTTAAACAGCATATCAGAGGAACATGTAGTAGAAATGAACACTTCTTAGAATTCAGAAGCACAGTGTTCATACATGTGCAGGAGCCACATCCAGTCTGCAGGCAATGTATCAAATTCATGAGACCAGACTAATTAGAAGCACATGTTATTTCCAAACACTAATTAACACCTGTTGTTTGCGCCGTTTGAGAGCCCTTCCATAAGCACATGTAATTTAGAGGTGAGAATCTTTGCACCTAGACATTAGGCAGACTGTAAAGCATGCTTTCCTTGTAAGCTAGAAAATCCACATCACCCATTGCAGCATTTTAAAGATGAAACACACAGGCGGCGCAAAAAATCCTATGCAAGCAACATGTATGCCTTCTTGCCCTGGGTAGTTTTTTAATTCAATATCTAATAAACCGTTGCTTATAATATTCTGCAGTAAAGAGTCTCTTTATTTTTAGATTTTTTAGTATTTTTTTAAGCATTTTTTATACTTTTTTCAATTTTTTTTTAGAACTCGAACTAAACATGCCAAAAAGTTCGAAGTTCGCAAACTTTTGAACCGAACAGCTCATTCCTATCACTGACCCATATCTGGCAAAATTTCATACCTGGCTGGAAGTACATTGAAACATATAGTACAGGAGGGGTGGGGTCGCGCCTATTCCCCGATGGGGCGGCTGCAACCACCAAATGCTTCCAGCACAACAACATGTGTAAAACATAACAAAGAAAAAAATGTCATCTGCGCTAATTCCCATTATACCGTGTGAAACTAAACACAATTAGAGGTTTGGTTTCTTATCAATGGCCATTACAAGATTAAGTTCGCCCACCAAACATCAAGGCACCTCTAATGAGGGTGCCAGCCAGGTCATCCTTGCAGCAAGATCCCGCTCCTTGTCTTTGTTTTGATCCCAAAGTGGATTTTGTTTCTAGGGGAGCATAAATAAAGGCCCACCAGTCTACCTCATGTTTGATAAGCAGCATGAGCAGGTATGGTTTGCTATGCAGCAGCCTGTGGTTTCAATTTTGGATAGGACTCACCCTCATTAGAGGTGCCCTGACGTTTGGCGGGCGAGCTTAGTCTTATAATGGCCATTGATAAGAAACCAAACCTCTAATTGTGTTTAGTTTCACACGGTATAATGGGAATTAGCGCAGATGACATTTTTTTCTTTGTTCTGTTTTACACATGTTGTTGGGCTGGATGCATTTGGTGGTTGCAGCCGCCCCATCGGGGAATAGGCGCGACCCCACCCATCCTGTACTGGGATTAGGTTTAGTCTGTACCATGGGAGCTGTTGGAGATCATTTAGGAAGGATTCAAGATGAAATTTCTTGAAAGACCTAGTGATTATTACTTTTGGTGGACATTTTGTGCACACAGTACACTAGGCAGTGATCACTTAAACTGTTAGCGAGAACGCCTGCCTCCTGTATTCGATCAGGACATGAGGAGAGAATCCAGTCCAGCAAGGTGTGGTTAGGGCTTTTCATATTAATGCGAGTGGGGAGGAGATTAATTGTGTTAGCTGCAAAGCCTTAAACAGTGAGCAGTGTTTATTGTTGTTTGGATTCAGCCAATCAACATCTTGTAGCAGCAGTCGGGCTAGATGAGAAGAAACCTGCAGGTTGTGTGCAAGCCCCTAGACAGAGTAAATAGGGGAGAAACTGGATGCCTTATAATGATTTTAAAACCGTTAATTATGTAAAGAGAGATATAGATAAATATCGACACAACTTTGGAAGCTAAAGCGGATTTCAACAGCTGCCAAAGAATGATTGGCTTACCATTTTGTTGAGTGAGCTGTCAGATCAGGCAGTTGAGTCCTATCATACAGGGCCAAATGAAGATTGTCGCACCTGTCTCTGGGGTGATAGTGTACTGGGTGAGGAAAAGTATAGCTCCTACCTGTTACAAACATAAGAAAAAAGATGCCATCTGTGCTTTTTCCATTATACCGTGTGAAACTAAACACAATTAGAGGTTTGGTTTCTTATCAATGGCCATTACAAGATTAAGTTCGCCCACCAAACATCAAGGCACCTCTAATGAGGGTGCCAGCCAGGTCATCCTTGCAGCAAGATCCCGCTCCTTGTCTTTGTTTTGATCCCAAAGTGGATTTTGTTTCTAGGGGAGCATAAATAAAGGCCCACCAGTCTACCTCATGTTTGATAAGCAGCATGAGCAGGTATGGTTTGCTATGCAGCAGCCTGTGGTTTCAATTTTGGATAGGACTCACCCTCATTAGAGGTGCCCTGACGTTTGGCGGGCGAGCTTAGTCTTATAATGGCCATTGATAAGAAACCAAACCTCTAATTGTGTTTAGTTTCACACGGTATAATGGGAATTAGCGCAGATGACATTTTTTTCTTTGTTCTGTTTTACACATGTTGTTGGGCTGGATGCATTTGGTGGTTGCAGCCGCCCCATCGGGGAATAGGCGCGACCCCACCCATCCTGTACTGGGATTAGGTTTAGTCTGTACCATGGGAGCTGTTGGAGATCATTTAGGAAGGATTCAAGATGAAATTTCTTGAAAGACCTAGTGATTATTACTTTTGGTGGACATTTTGTGCACACAGTACACTAGGCAGTGATCACTTAAACTGTTAGCGAGAACGCCTGCCTCCTGTATTCGATCAGGACATGAGGAGAGAATCCAGTCCAGCAAGGTGTGGTTAGGGCTTTTCATATTAATGCGAGTGGGGAGGAGATTAATTGTGTTAGCTGCAAAGCCTTAAACAGTGAGCAGTGTTTATTGTTGTTTGGATTCAGCCAATCAACATCTTGTAGCAGCAGTCGGGCTAGATGAGAAGAAACCTGCAGGTTGTGTGCAAGCCCCTAGACAGAGTAAATAGGGGAGAAACTGGATGCCTTATAATGATTTTAAAACCGTTAATTATGTAAAGAGAGATATAGATAAATATCGACACAACTTTGGAAGCTAAAGCGGATTTCAACAGCTGCCAAAGAATGATTGGCTTACCATTTTGTTGAGTGAGCTGTCAGATCAGGCAGTTGAGTCCTATCATACAGGGCCAAATGAAGATTGTCGCACCTGTCTCTGGGGTGATAGTGTACTGGGTGAGGAAAAGTATAGCTCCTACCTGGTACAAACATAAGAAAAAAGATGCCATCTGTGCTTTTTCCCATTATACCGTGTGAAACAAAACACAGTTAGAGGCTTTGGTTTCCATTAATGGCCATTACTAGTGTAAGCTCACCTGCCAACGACAAAGGCACCTCTAATGAGGTTGTCCTATACAAAAATGAAGCCGCAGGCTGCTGTGTAGCGAACCATTACTGCTCATGCTGCTTATCAGTCATGAGGGAGACTGGTGGGCTCCTATTTAAGCCCTCCCAGAAACAAATCCACCTTGGGATCAAAAAACAAAGACACGGAGCTGAACATGCTGCAATTATTATTATTATTATTATTATTATTATTATTATTCTTTATTTATAAAGCGCCAGCATATTCCGCAGCGCTGTACAATAGGCACAGTATAGACAGGGTTACAATACATTGAACAACATTTGACAAACAGTACAGGAGGAGACGAGGGCCCTATTCCCGTAGGAACTCACAATCTGGGAGGGTTGGGGTTGGAAACAGGAGGAGAGAAATATAAGGTGAGAGTGATTGATGGTTGCATCAGTGAGTTGGGTGGTAGGCTTCCCTAAATAGGAACGTTTTAAGGGAGCGTTTGAAGGAAGAGAAGTTAGGGGAAAGTCTGACAGTATGCGGGAGAGCATTCCAGAGAGTTGGGGCTGCGCGTGAGAAATCCTGCAGTCTATCATGGGAAGAGGTGATGTGGGGAGAAGCTAGGCGCAGGTCACTGTTTGACCTTAGGGAGCGGGCTGGGGTGTATTTGGTGATTAGTGAGGACAGGTAGTGGGGAGCTGAGTTACTGAGGGTTTTGTAGGTAAGGATAAGGATTTTGAACTTAATTCTGCAGTGGATGGGGAGCCAGTGAAGGGACTCGCAGAGGGGAGCGGCATAGACAGAGTGGCGGGTGAGGTGAATTAGCCTGGCGGAGGCGTTCACGATGGATTGTAGGGGGGAGAGGCGGGACAGAGGGAGGCCAAATAAGAGATTATTGCAATAGTCGAGTCGGGAGATTACCAGAGCATGTATGAGTTGTTTTGTGGTGACAGCAGTAAGAAATGGCCGAATTCTGGAAATATTACGCAGTTGGTATCGGCAGGAGGAGGAAAGAGACTGTATGTGGGGGATGAAGGAAAGAGCAGAGTCAAGTGTAACTCCAAGACAGCGAACTTGGTTTGATGGGGAGATGGTGATACCCTCCACCGTAATAGAAAAGTCAGGAGGTGGGGAGGCATTGGAGGGAGGAATATGTAGGAGTTCAGTCTTTGACATGTTGATCTTTAGGTGGTGGGAGGACATCCAGGAGGAGATGCCAGATAAACAGTCACTGACTTTTGAAAGGACAGGGGGAGAGAGATCAGGGGTAGAGAGGTAGATCTGAGTGTCATCAGCGTAGAGGTGGTAATTAAAGCCAAAGCTGTTGATGATCTTGCCCAGGGAGGAAGTGTAGATGGAAAAGAGCAGAGGACCAAGGACAGAGCCTTGAGGTACACCAACAGATAGAGGCAATGTAGAGGAGGAGTTACCAGCAAAGGACACACAGAAGGACCTGCTGGATAAATAGGAGTCAACCCAAGCAAGTGCAGTGTCACCGAGACCCAGAGAGTTGAGGGTCTGTAGAAGGAGGGGGTGGTCAACAGTGTCAAAAGCAGCCGAGAGGTCAAGCAGGATGAGAATAGAATAGTGGCCATGTTTTTTAGCAGTTAGGAGGTCATTGGTGACTTTGGTGAGGGCAGTTTCAGTTGAGTGTAGGGGACGGAAGCCAGAATGCAGGGGGTCAAGTAGGGAATTGGAGGACAGGAAGAGGGAGAGGCGGTTGAAGACTATTTTTTCTAAGAGCTTAGAGGTAAAGGGAAGCAGGGATACAGGGCGGTAATTGGATGGAGAGTTGGGATCGAGGGATGGTTTCTTTAGTAGAGGTGTAACTAGCGCGTGTTTGAAGGCGGATGGAAAGGAGCCAGTGGAGAGAGATAGGTTGAAGATGTGTGTGAGAGCAGGGGTGAGGGAGGAGGAGAGGGGAGGAATTAGATGTGAGGGAATGGGGTCGAGCGGGCACGTGGTGAGATGTGAGGAGGACAATAAGGAATTGACTTCCTCCTCAGTGGCTGGGAGGAAGCGGCAGAGGGTGGCAGAGGGGACCTCTGGGAGTGGAGGTGGCAGATAACTATCTTGTGTTGGGATGTTGCTTCTGATAATTAAAGTTTTACTGAGGAAGTAGTCTGCCAGGTCTTGAGCGCTGAAGGCAGCTGTGGGGGGAGGTGCAGGTGGGTAGAGGAGGGTGTTGAAGGTGGACCAGAGCCGTTTAGGGTTGGAGGACAGCGTAGATATAAGAGATGAGAAGAAGGATTGTTTGGCCAAGTGGAGGGCAGAGGTGTATGACCGGAGAATAAACTTGAAGTGAACAAAATCAGCTTCAGAGCGGGATTTCCTCCAGGCACGCTCTGCAGTGCAGGAGCATCTTTGCAGGTAGCGAGTCTGGAGGGTGTGCCAGGGCTGAAGCTGGCGGCGTGGGGCCTTACAGAGTCAAAGAGGAGCAAGAGTGTCTAGAGCAGAGATAAGCGTAGTGTTGTAGTGATTAGTGGCAGCATCAGGGCAGGTGAAGGATGAGGTATGAGGGAGGTGGTGAAGTAGGTTGGAGAATTGATGGGGGTCCACAGCATGTAGATTTCTGTGAGTGTGTGTGCGGGGTGGGGGAGCAGGGTGTTTAGGAAGTCCAGATAGGTGGTGGTCAGAGATGGGGAAAGGGCGACAGTTGAACTCAGAAATGGAGCAGAGGTTGGAAAAGACAAGGTCAATAGCGTGACCATCGCGGTGGGTAGGGAGGATTGTGTGAGTCCAAGGGAAGACGTGAGTGAAAGAAGTTTGGAGGCAGCAGGGGCAGAATGGTGCAATGATGACCTGGCTGGAGATACAACAAAACATAC
Source organism: Leptobrachium leishanense (assembly GCA_009667805.1). Classification (NCBI taxonomy): domain Eukaryota; kingdom Metazoa; phylum Chordata; class Amphibia; order Anura; family Megophryidae; genus Leptobrachium; species Leptobrachium leishanense. The sequence continues at coordinate 531,931,770 of CM019063.1, read as the reverse complement.
ATAGTACAGGAGGGGTGGGGTCGCGCCTATTCCCCTCTGGTTGTCGCAGCCACCGCATCAGGGAATAGGCGATAAGGTGTGCAGTATGATCGATCACCTTTCTCTTTAAATTTGTCAAAAGTATTGCAAATACGTTTAATCCTTAAGTATTGTCCCGTAGGGATGCCACTAAAAAGTGGCATCCCTACGGGACAATACTTAAGGATTGAACATATTTGCAATACTTTTGACAAATTTAAAGAGAAAGGTGATCGACTACGTACTGATTTAAGGGATAAAGGCTACCCCCATACAATATTGAAAAAAGCATACAAGAGGGCCCTCATTTCCGATAGGGCTAAATTACTGGAGGATAAGCCAGTAGTTCAGGATCATACTATACGCTTTATCCTAGTGACTAGTTGTAAAGCCTGCCCAGAGGGCAGTCTATTGTGGATATACTGCCCCTGCTAATGTATACTGCCCCAGCTCGTGGATACTGCCCCAGCTCGTGGATATTGCCCCAGCACGTGGATACTGCCCCAGCACGTGGATATTGCCCCAGCACGTGGATATTGCCCCAGCACGTGGATATTGCCCCAGCACGTGGATACTGCCCCAGCACGTGGATATTGCCCCAGCACGTGGATATTGCCCCAGCTCGTGGATATTGCCCCAGCACGTGGATACTGCCCCAGCACGTGGATACTGCCCAGAACGTGGATACTGCCCCAGCACGTGGATACTGCCCAGCACGTGGATATTGCCCCAGCACGTGGATATTGCCCCAGCACGTGGATATTGCCGCAGCACGTGGATACTGCCCCAGCTCGTGGATACTGCCCTAGCACGTGGATATTGCCCCAGCACGTGGATATTGCCCCAGCTCGTGGATACTGCCCCAGCTCGTGGATACTGCCCTAGCACGTGGATATTGCCCCAGCACGTGGATGGATACTGCCCCAGCACGTGGATATTGCCCCAGCTCGTGGATACTGCCCCAGCTCCTGGATATTGCCCCAGCACGTGGATACTGCCCCAGCACGTGGATATTGACCCAGCACGTGGATATTGCCCCAGCACGTGGATATTGCCCCAGCACGTGGATACTGCCCCAGCACGTGGATACTGCCCCAGCACGTGGATATTGCCCCAGCTCGTGGATACTGCCCCAGCACGTGGATACTGCCCCAGCACATGGATATTGCCCCAGCACGTGGATTGATACTGCCCAGCACGTGGATACTGCCCCAGCACGTGGATACTGCCCAGCACGTGGATACTGCCCCAGCACGTGGATATTGCCCCAGCTCGTGGATACTGCCCCAGCACGTGGATATTGACCCAGCACGTGGATATTGCCCCAGCACGTGGATATTGCCCCAGCACGTGGATATTGCCCCAGCACGTGGATACTGCCCCAGCACGTGGATATTGCCCCAGCTCGTGGATACTGCCCCAGCACGTGGATATTGCCCCAGCACGTGGATATTGCCCCAGCACGTGGATATTGACCCAGCACGTGGATATTGCCCCAGCACGTGGATATTGCCCCAGCACGTGGATACTGCCCCAGCTCGTGGATACTGCCCCAGCACGTGGATATTGCCCCAGCACGTGGATGGATACTGCCCCAGCACGTGGATATTGCCCCAGCTCGTGGATACTGCCCCAGCTCCTGGATATTGCCCCAGCACGTGGATACTGCCCCAGCACGTGGATATTGACCCAGCACGTGGATATTGCCCCAGCACGTGGATACTGCCCCAGCACGTGGATACTGCCCCAGCACGTGGATACTGCCCCAGCACGTGGATTGATACTGCCCCAGCACGTGGATACTGCCCCAGCACGTGGATACTGCCCCAGCACGTGGGTGGATACTGCCCCAGCACGTGGATACTGCCCCAGCACGTGGATACTGCCCCAGCATGTGGATATTGCCCCAGCTCGTGGATACTGCCCAGCACGTGGATACTGCCCAGCACGTGGATATTGCCCCAGCACGTGGATATTGACGCACGTGGATATTGACCCAGCACGTGGATATTGCCCCAGCACGTGGATACTGCCCCAGCACGTGGATACTGCCCCAGCACGTGGATACTGCCCAGCACGTGGATATTGCCCCAGCATGTGGATATTGACCCAGCACGTGGATATTGCCCCAGCACGTGGATATTGCCCCAGCACGTGGATACTGCCCAGCACGTGGATATTGCCCCAGCTCGTGGATACTGCCCCAGCACGTGGATACTGCCCCAGCACGTGGATATTGCCCCAGCTCGTGGATACTGCCCCAGCACGTGGATACTGCCCAGCACGTGGATACTGCCCCAGCACGTGGATACTGCCCCAGCTCGTGGATACTGCCCCAGCACGTGGATACTGCCCAGCACGTGGATATTGCCCCAGCACGTGGATATTGACCCAGCACGTGGATACTGCCCCAGCTCGTGGATACTGCCCCAGCACGTGGATATTGCCCCAGCATGTGGATATTGACCCAGAACGTGGATATTGCCCCAGCACGTGGATACTGCCCCAGCACGTGGATATTGCCCCAGCTCGTGGATACTGCCCCAGCACGTGGATACTGCCCCAGCACGTGGATACTGCCCCAGCTCGTGGATACTGCCCAAGCTCGTGGATACTGCCCAAGCACGTGGATACTGCCCCAGCACGTGGATACTGCCCCAGCACATGGATACTGCCCCAGCTCGTGGATACTGCCCCAGCACGTGGATACTGCCCCAGCACGTGGATACTGCCCCAGCTCGTGGATACTGCCCCAGCACGTGGATACTGCCCAGCACGTGGATATTGACCCAGCACGTGGATATTGACCCAGCACGTGGATACTGCCCCAGCTCGTGGATACTGCCCAGCACGTGGATATTGCCCCAGCACGTGGATATTGACCCAGCACGTGGATACTGCCCCAGCACGTGGATACTGCCCCAGCACGTGGATACTGCCCCAGCACGTGGATATCGCCCCAGCACGTGGATATGGCCCCCCCCCGCTCGTGGATATGGCCCCCCCGCTCGTGGATATGGCCCCCCCCCGCTCGTGGATATGGCCCCCCCGCTCGTGGATATGGCCCCCCCGCTCGTGGATATACTCACCTACATCGGCCCTCCAGCGATGGCGGTCCCGCGTCCCGCTTCAAGCGTCCTCTCTCGCTCCGTTGGTCGCCGGGATGACGTCACGAAAGCCTTTGACCCCCCGGGGTCAAAGGCTTTCGTGACGTCATTCCGGCGAACAACGGAGCGAGAGAGGACGCTGGAAGCGGGACCGCCATCGCTGGAGGAGCTAAGGGCCGATGTAGGTGAGTATGTGTCCCCCTACATTGGCCCAGAGCCTCAGCGGTGGCTATCGCAGGCTGCTCGGCCGGCCTCCAGGCTTAGGCGAGCCCCCGGCTCGGCTGGGCCTGTAGGCCCAAGCCAAGCCGGGGGCTCGCCTGAGCCTGGAGGCCGGCCGAGCAGCCTGCGACAGCCGGAGGACAGTCACCGCTGGAGCTCAGGGCTAATGTAGGTGAGTATGTGCTCTCCACACCCACCCTGCTTACTCGGCCGGTATCCAAGCTTAGGCGAGCCCCCGGCTTGGGCCTAGAGGCCCAGCAGAGCCGGGGACTCGCCTGAGCATGGAGGCCGGTCGAGTTGCATGCTCGGCCGTCCTCCAGGCTCAGGTGAGTCCCTGGCTCGGCTGGGCCTCTAGGCCCAAGCCAAGCCGGGGGCTCGCCTGAGCCTGGATGCCGACCAAGCTTAGGCGAGCCCCCGGCTTGGCGTGGGCCTAGAGGCCCAGCCGAGCCGGGGACTCGCCTGAGCCTGGAGGACGCCCGAGCATGCAACTCGACCGGCCTCCATGCTCAGGCGAGTCCCCGGCTCGGCAGGGCCTCTAGGCCCAAGCCAAGCCGGGGGCTCGCCTAAGCTTGGATACCGGCCGAGCAAGCAGGGTGTGTGTGTGTGGAGCACATACTCCCCTACATCGGCCTCGAGTCCTCCACCGGTTCCACACATACTCACCGACATCGGCCCTTAGCTCCTCCAGCGATGGCGGTCCCGCTTGCAGCATCCTCTCTCCGTTGCTCGCCAGGATGACGTCACGAAAGCCTTTGACCCCCCGGGGTCAAAGGCTTTCGTGACGTCATTCCGGCGAGCAACGGAGAGAGAGAGGATGCTGCAAGCGGGACCGCCATCGCTGGAGGAGCTAAAGGCCGATGTCGGTGAGTATGTGTTAGGCAACATCGGCCCTGAGCTCCAGCGGTGACCTCCTCCGGCCGAGCAGGCTGCTCGGCCGGCCTCTAGGCTTAGGTGAGTCCCCGGCTCGGCTGGGCCTGTAGGCCCAAGCCAAGCCGGGGGCTCGCCTAAGCCTAGAGGCCCGCCGAGCAGCCAGCGGCAGCTGGAGGAGGTCTCCGCTGGAGCTCAGGGACGATTTTGGGGTGTATTTTTTGGAAACTTCGGCCCCGATCCTCCAGCGGTGACCTTCTCCGGCTGCCGCTGGCTGCTCGGCGGGCCTCTAGGCTTAGGCGAGTCCCCGGCTCAGCTGGGCCTGTAGGCCCAAACCGAGCCGGGGGCTCGCCTAAGCCTAGAGGGCCGCCGAGCAGCCAGCGGCAGCCGGAGGAGGTCTCCGCTGGAGCTCAGGGCCGATTTTTGGGGTGTGTTTGTTTGGGAACTTCGGCCCCGATCCTCCAGCGGTGACCACCTCCGGCTGCCGCTGGGTGCTCGGCGGGCCTCTAGGCTTAGGCGAGTCCCCGGCTCGGCTGGGCCTGTAGGCCCAAACCGAGCCGGGGGCTCGCCTAAGCCTAGAGGCCCGCCGGCAGCCGGAGGACGGTCACCGCTGGAGGATCGGGGCATCTGGCCGTTAGAACACACAGGTAGCTGCGCGCGGCTCGTGCCGTTTTTTTTTGGTTTTTTTTCACGCGGCCGGCACGCGCAGCTACCTGTGTGTTCTAACGGCCGCTTTCAAATGTCCGTCGCGCATGCGCAGTAGGGTTTTGGCGACGGACAGTTTTTAGCTTATCCTTTTATAGTATAGATAAGACGAACACCCCCATGTTCAGTTTGCATTCAAACTCGAACAATTTCAAAAGTTCGAGTTCGAACGCGAACACAATCCGAACTCAATGCAAGTCAATGGGACTCGAAAGTTCAATTTTTAGAGTGCCCTCTAAGAGGGCATAAATGCAAGATAATTTGCCATAAAAGGTGAATGGGGGTCCAGGTAGTTCCCTGGGGGACAGGAAACAAGGAAAAAAAGGTTTAAAAAGAACGTTTTTAAAGGAACAGTCGGTTTTCAATGAAATAAAGCTTAAGAATAAAAACAAAAAATTCCTTCAAATATGTGCCTAGGAGGTCCCCATAACCTGCCCGCGAAGTGACGAATTTGTAGGATTTATAGAAACATTTAAAAACAAAAAAATGACATTTCAAATGATGGTAAATGTTTTTCCTTTAATCTATTCATAAACAACTGCTTGGGGCGGCAGCCTGTACGAAAAGAGGAGACATTTTAGTATGCGCAGAACAAGTTTAGTGATTTTTTTTGGCTAGATTATGGTGAAACGTATGCAGGCTTTGGATGAAAGTAACAATAGGTGCTTTAAAATTGGGCCTTTAGTGTCGGCAACAGTGCCGTCACACCGTAACCCCTCTGTGGTATTGTAGAAGAGTGCAGGGTTGGACCCTGCAGTCAAATATTAAAATGATATGAATCTGGTAAAGGCGTCAGTGGCAGTGCACCCAAATATTTTGCCTTTGGTGGCAGCAAGTGCCTTCACACAGTAACCCCTCTGAGGTATTGTGGAAGAGTGCAGTGGTGGAGGTTTTGGTAATGCAGAAGAGATCCCCGATCTATTCAGTTACATCAACAGCTATAACAAAACCGGGTCAGCAATGCTTAGGCACTTGTACTGCGCTACTGTATATGGTGAGAATCGGCGCACACCAGTAGCAACAGGAAGCAAACAGAACAGTCAAATGGCAGGCAAAGTCAGCAACAGATCGGGTCCTCCTCAGAACAAGCAGGGTCAGTAACAAGTATACAAACTGATTCGGTAAGCTAGTGATGCGGGAATAAAGGCTGAGACACACTGAGCGTGTAGCGTCGCACAGCATAGCGAAGAGAAGCAAACATTTTGCAGGCTTGACTTCACTCCACTCCGCCTTGCAGTGTGTCTACACTGCATTACGTTTGCTTCTCACTGCACTGGACAGGAATCCACTAACTAAATTAAAATGTACATACAAAACCGTTTTATTTTCACAAAGCACATGTTATATAGGCAAAAAAAAGTTTCTACTGAATAAAATACTTCAAAAATTACTGTTAATTTAATAGGAATAGTATAAAACTATATAAAAAAGGTAACCCCATATCATATATATTATAGGGACACGGAGCGCTGTGTATAGAGTAGCGATGCATTGATACTACCACACACAGACATATACGTATATATCAACACGCAGACCTATATATATACGTATATATCAACACGCAGATATATATATACACCCACCCACAAACCTCAGACCATATATACACATACGCACATGGGGGTGGCATGTGGACAATCTCAATTAAATGCGCCCCCCCATTTGGCTGATCCCTCCAGAAGAAATGTTGAACCCAACAGAGCAGAGAATATATATATTATTCTCTGCTCTATCGGGTTCAACATTTCTTCTGGAGGGATCAGCCAAATTGGGGGGGGGCAATTAGTTGCCAAAATGTGTGTGTAATATATATATCATACCTGCCCTTACCTTCCCCTATAAATTTGCTAAGAATATACACACAAAAAAAAACACTGCCTGAGACCCCGTGCAGCCCACATGCCACCCCCTCTACCTGGCTGAATGTATCTAATATATATAATTAAATACATTCAGCAAGGTAGAGAAAGAAAAAAAAAAGTTTTATTTTATGTTCCCGGGGACATTTAAAAATGTCCTCAGATTTAATTTTTTTAAGAAATGTGTCGCCTTACCTTAGCCTGGTGGTCAGTGGGGGCTCCCTGGTTCCTGGTTGGGGGGGTCTGCCGTGGCTGCAGGTGCAGTGGCTCCCTCCCTGCGCTGCCTGTCTCTGCCACATGCACCCGGGCGGCTAGCCTGCACAGTCGCAGATCTGTCATCCGGCGGCCACATGCTCCTCAAGGGATCCTTGGGAGGCCCCGGTGAACTGCCCTCTACAGTGCCTGATTAGAGGGCCGTGTCTGCCTGATGTTTTAGTAACAAGAATGTTTTATCCCATAGGCTTCAATGTTAAAAATATTCCCGTTTTAATCCAATATCTAATAAACCGTTGCTTATAATATTCTGCAGTAAAGAGTCTCTTTATTTCTAGATTTTTTTTTTTAAAAAAAAAAATCTAACTTTTGGCGAACGTCCCAAAAAGTTCGAAGTTCGCAAACTTTCGGACGGCCGAAGTTCAAATCGAACTCCGAGCCGGTCGAACCGAACTGCTCATCCCTACTTATCGCCAACTTTGATACTGGCTGGGATGAGGTCAAAGTTATATGCAGTAGATACTGGCCACTCCTTACTGCAGATGAACATCTTTCGGATGTACTTTCTGAAAGGGTGTCTATCACCGCTAGACGGTGTTCGTCGTTGCATAATAAATTGGTACATAGTCATTTCTGCAATTTCACAAAGCCTCAAACGTGGCGAAGAACACCTGCAAATGGTACTTTTTCCTGTGGCAAATGCAAAGCATGTAAGATGCTACATAAAGATTCTAAAAAGGTGACCCTTAGGGACGGAAAGTATTGGTTTATCAAGGAGTTTTTTTAATTGTAACACTACTGGAGTAGTTTATCTCCTGAGTAGGGATGAGCTGAACACTCCCCGAGTTCGGTTCGGAGCCAAAACCAAACTTTCCAAATGTTCGGATCCGAACCCGAACTTGAACTCAATGCAAGTCAATGGGGCTGAAAATTCGTTTTTTAGAGTGCCCTCCAAGAGGGCATATATGCTAGATATTTGCCATAAAAGGTGTATGGGGGTCCGGGTAGTGCCCTGGGGGACAGGAAACAAGGACAAAAAGTAAAAAAAAAACGTTTTAAAGGGACAGTGAGTTTTCCATGAAATAAGGGTTAAAAATAAAAACTAAAAATTCCTTCAAATATCATGCCTAGGAGGTCCCCATAACCTGCCCGTGAAGTGGCGGATTTCTAGGATGTATAGAAATATGTAAAAACAAAAAAAATGACATTTCAAATGACGGTAAATGCTTTTCCTTTAATCTATCCATAAACAACTGCTTGGGGCGGCAGTCTGTATGAAAAGAGGAGACATTTTTGGACACGCAGAAAAAGTTTACTGATTTTTTGGCGGTGAAAAGCAGGAGAATGACTGGAGAATGGAAAATTCTAGACCAAATAGCCGATTTGGAAAGTTAGATAAATGTGAGATTTTTTCTGATTTGGCTATTTTGACCTAGAATTTTCTCTTCAGTCATTCTCCTGAGTTTCACCTTTCTCTGAATAACCCTGTCAGGGTTATTCAGAGAGCGGTGAAGAGCAGGAGAATGACTGGAGAATGGAAAATTCTAGGTCAAAATAGCCAAACCAGAAAAATTCTCCTATTTAGGCTGGGGTCAGACTAGCGAATTTTTAAAGTGTGTTTAGGCGCACTTAATCACGGCCGCACTAGCAGCAAATGACGGCCAATATACGAAGTACGGTCGCACAAAAGTCCGGCTGCGCAACGCAAGTGGAAAATTAATGCATTTTTTTGAGAACGCAGAACCGCTAGTACAGACGTACAGAGTGCGCTGCGTCCACTAGCGGCATGTGTGCATGATTTGAAGACGTCAGACCCTGCTCATGTCCGGCCAACATAGCGTCTAGACACCCAAAGTTTCCTGGTTTGGATCCGTAAAAAAAAATGACGCACAAAAATGTGCATCGTATGACTGTTTTCGCGCATTCCATGAAAAAATACAGCAATGCGTTCGGACGCACATTCGGTCGCTGTGAAAAATGCATTAGTCTGACCCTAGCCTTATCTCACTTTCCAAATCGGCTATTTGGTCCAGATTGTTCTCTTTTCCTGCCATTCTCCTGGTTTTCACCTTTCACTGAACAACCCTGAGAGAGAGGTGAAAGCCAGGAGAACTGGCAGATGAAGAGAACAATCTAGACCAAATAGCGAATTTGGAAAGTGAGTTAAATGGGAGAATTTTTCTGGTTTGGCTATTTTGATCTAGAATTTTCACTTCTCCAGTTATTCTCCTGCTTTTCACCGCTCTCTGAATAACCCTGTGAATGTTTAATCCCGAGGTGAAAAATAACATTGCTTTAGATGTTGTTTTGAAATTTTTTCAAACACCAGTTAAATGCAGCATATTAGGATGTTTTAGGAGGGAAATTAATTCTCAAATCTCAATCAGAAGCAGACACCACCCCACCCCCTCAGTATATTGTACAATGTATCAAATTGATTACCAGACTAAAAACACCTGGTGTTATGCCCGTTTGTGAACAGAGGTCATTTAGAGTTGTTAATCTTTCCATGTACACATTAGTTTTTAATTCAATATCTAATAAACCGTGGCTTACAATATTCTGCAGTAAAGAGTCTCTTTATTTCTAGATTTTTTATTATTTTTTTAAGCATTTTCTATACTTTTTTCAAATTTTCTTTTTTTTCGAACTCGAGCCGAACACAACCAAAGGTTCGAAGTTCGCGAACTTTCGAACTGCCAAAGTTCGGGCCTAACTCCAAACCGTCCGAACCCGAACAGCTCATCCCTACTCCTGAGTTGCCCCTACAATAAGATCTATGTAGGTAAAACCATTAGGGTATTGAAGGTCAGAATCCTTGAACATGTGCGATCTATTGATAGAAACCTTGATTCTCCTATGGCAAGGCACTTTTTTAATTACCATCATGGCAGTTCCAGAGGTTTGAGGTTTATGGGCCTTGAGAAGACTGTACTGGGACCGAGAAAAGGATATCTTGATAGATTGCTATTAAAACGAGAAGCCCAGTGGATTTATAAATTGAACTCTTTGTCTCCTGCAGGTTTGAATGAGGTGTTTACTTTTACCTCTTTCATTAGGGACAATTAATTCCTCTTGATACGTTTTTGTTTAACTTATTTAATGGGAATCATCTGATAATTATCTTTCTTATTCGTTAATATGTTTCATTATATACTGTATAACAATATTTTTCTTTGCTGCCTCTATTTATTCATTATGTCTTGTGTTTTTTGTTAATTGTGTAATCATACATTTTGGATTTGATCATTTTTTCATTCATTATTTATTATTTTTTATTTTTGGCTACTTTATTATTTTTTCAATCAACACATATATGTTATTAATTTTCTTTTTTTTATTGGTTGGTTTGGACTAGTTTCTTACATTTTCATTTATTGTATTATGATATCCCTGTACTAGCAGGTATCTATTTATTTTCCTATAGAGGGAGTGCTTTAATTATTATAAATGTTCAATATTTGGCTGGTTTGGTAATTATTTATGTTCCTATGCGGTCTGGTACTGGTATCTCCTGTATGTGGACAGTTATTGTTCTATTATGGGGGTGATGGATTTTGTTTCTTTCAAAGAGATTGTCTCTTTGTTTCGTTCGGCACCCCGTTAATATACGGCTTAACGCATGCGCGCTAGAATAGAATGTGGTATGGCGAGAATATATTCTTTTGACTATATCGTCACTTCGACGCATACGTCTTTCTCCCTTGAGGATGTAGTTGTGATTTACCGGACGCGTGGGACATAAGTTGGCTATGCGCCCAGGATACGCATGCTGCCTAGGACATATTAGGTCTGGCTGAAATATTCTTTTGATTGACTTCTTTTCCTTTCGTGGATGTAGTTTTGATTATATCGGACGCGTGGGACTGGAACGCAAGCCGGATATGCATCCGTGACACGCATGCTGCCCTGGACATGTTAGGTCAGACAGCATTGATTGTTTTCAGCTGTCAGGTAAAGATTTATTTTGTATATATACTCAGTGGAACTGGGATAATCATGATTATTTCTCCTGATGAAGATAGCATGATGCTATTGATACGCGTTGAGCTTTGTTTCTGCCTCCAGCTGCCTCCAGCTGTGGGAGATTTGGTTTGCTGGTATAGATTACAATGTCGTCTGCGTACATGTGTACGGTTGAAGCTTTGCAGACATTGGGCAGATCGTTTATGAATATTGTGAATAGCAGGGGGCCAAGTATCGAGCCTTGGGGTACACCGCACGTGACTGGGAGGGGAAGGGAAGTGCTGTCAGAAATGGACATAAATTGAGACCTATCAGACACATATGATTGGAACCAGGTTAACGTACTATCACCAATACCAGAGTTTTTAAGTTTTTGTAATAGGATGCCATGGTCTACTGTGTCAAAAGCCTTGGCAAAATCAAGGAAGCTGGCTCCAGTTAGGTTTCCTTGTTCCATGCCCGCTTGGATATCATTGCAAACTTTTAAAAGGGCAGTTGTAGTTGAATGGTTTGGATGAAAGCCTGATTGATCTGGGGTTAAATAGTTCTGATACTGATAATAATCACGTAATTGAGTGTAGACACATTCTAAGTCCAGGTGGGAGCTAGGAGGACACTGTGATAGAGGCTGGCCCTGGAAGCTGTATGGAGTTGAGTATGCTGAAAAAACAGACATCCAGGATTACATTGCATCTTTGTGGGATGTTGGGGCAATAAATTCTCTAATGCAGTGAATCATGACCGGTGGGGGGGGGCACAGAATACCAGGCCCATGGCTGAGTGGAAATAAATAAATATAACTGGTAAAAGATGGCAATTTTGGAGTGCAAACAGGACTAGTTAAAATATATTAACAGTTACGCTATATGGGATTTTACTTTAACATAAACATACAAATTAACATGGACAGTGCTATGAAAGCATACATACTAAACATTGAAAGTTGAGGTATTAGGCGTTGCGAAGCGTAGATTCAAATCACCTTGCAGGAGCCTTGGATAGATGTGTCCAGGTGGGAGCTAGGAGGACACTCACAGGGGTAGAAAAGTGGATCACAAATAACAAACTTTTTCTAAATACTGACAAAACTGTTACAATGCTCTTTGGAACCGCACCTAAACTACACAAATTGCAAACACCCCATCTATGTTTTGGGACAAAATCAAATTGCACGCTGACCACAGTCACTTCTCTCAAATACCTAGATTTGGATCTAACCACATACCTATCTTTTGGCCCCACATCGAAAAACTGCCATCTAAAATCTACCCCAAACTAGGTGCTGTCGGGTATAGTACAGAAAGGAAAAATTAAAATGGATGTCTGTAGCCATTTTGTTTTTAAAGACAGTGTTTTTCTTTCAATTTTCTCTAGGTTTAGAAATGAACGAGATTTTTTTTTACAGAGTTCATTCCTGGGTGAAGTCTTTTTTTTAGAAGTGCAAGACATGAAGGAACCTAGAATGTTTTTGTGTGATAATGCTAGAGTTAAGTGCTAAGACGTGTCATAATTAAATTTATTGGTCTGTCTTAAGTTTTTAAAACAAAATATATTTTGTCTTTTGGGTATAGGAATAAGAGTTAATATCTCTGTAATATAGAGATATATTCACAAAATATATGTTTATAATCAAGGTATATTTTATTATATTTACAGTAGGAAATATATACTCCAATAAATATTGTAGAAAGTATATAATTGGTAAATAATAAAATTTACTAAAGAAAAGATTTTGTTGAGTTAACTGGAAAAGAATCCAGCTGATAAAGATTCAATAAGTAACCAAAAGGGAGTAGAGATATAAATTAGATATGAAAGAGACACAGTGTCTAGTGACTGAGAGAGAGGTTCTTTGTTACGTCAGATTGAACTTTGAACCGAGATAAGAATATTAAAAAGAAATGGTGAAATTATTTAAGAAGTGCAATACTGCCCTCTAGAGGATAGTAAATATTAGATTAATAATATTGCCAGTGACGTCAAATTTGCTATAATTGAAGTGGCAGTGTTGGTTGCAAATCAGTCGGAGATTCCAGCATTCAGAGACTCACACTGCAATGCATTACATATGACCCTCTGAGAGTCCAAGATTCCAACACTCAGACTCACACCATGATGCAGGCAGATCCCAGGACATGAGGCAATCAAGATTCTCACCAAATCTCTGACTCTCACCAAATCTCTAACTCACATGCATTGATTATCTGATATCGATAATCTTCACATATTCCAAAACAAAGCATCACATAGAAAATTCCAAGACTTATTAAAATCCAGATTGGACAGGTAATGTATGAAATTAAGGAATTAATGTAATTATATATATTTGTAGATATTCTTGCAACGTAGACTGAGACTTCTCAGATACTGGATAACTCCAAAAATTCGAATTATTTCTATTCTGCAGGTAGAAATATGAAGAAGTGGACATAAGGATTTATTCCTAAAAAGAAATGTTGTAAGATTGATACCAATATATATATTGAATTTGGAAATTACTGTGATTAACCCTTTCGCTGCTGAGGCTTTTCCCGCCTCTGTGCTGAGCTCATTTTTACTGGTCTTCGCTCATCATGTTTAAACGTGTTTTGAATGCTTATTTTTGTATATGACCCAGACATATTATATATCGTTCTTTCCGTCAGACTCAGCAGATTCATAATATGTCATTATTATATGTATACGTCATGACCTGTCTGTATATTATAACAAAAAATGCAATGAAATATGAATTTTCAATAATTTACAATGTGTAAAGTGTTTTATTTCACATTTTAACATGCGAGCAATTGCGGTTATATTTTGTATGGGGTGCGCTTGTTAAAAAAATTAGAGATGGGGTCTTGTTACATTTTTTTTTGGGGAAAATTACGGGATTTTTAACAAACGCACCGCATACAAAAATCGTTAGTGCAGCATCATTGTTCACATTATAATTGAAATGGGAACAATATTGCTGCATTAACAAACCAAAAAAAAGAAAAAAAAAATAGTTTATTTTTTTTTTATAATTTTTTTTAAATATTTTCTTATTTTTAGTTAAAATTTTTATTTTTTTTAAAAAACTTTTTTCACAGTCGTGTTTGGTATTGTTGGAACGGCCATGCTCTGGCCGATCCAACAGTACCAAACTTTAACCCCTAGCTGCCACGGATCGGGAGATAGGGGGTTCATTGGAACCCCCTATCTCCACCATTGGTGGCAGCTAGGGGTTAACTCCAGGACTGACGTCATCGTGCTATGCACGATGACGCCAGTCCTCAGGGGGAGTTCCCGGAGGCTTGGCCGACATCCAAGATGTCGGCCAGCTCCGGGAAAGGATCACGAACCGGCGCTTTTCAGCGCCAATTCGTGATCCGGCCCCCATGGGGTTAATGCCAGGTACCATTTGGAAGGGCGGCTGTGCCCTTCCAAACGGTGCCTGGGTTAACCCCCTGCATGCCGCCAATCGGGAGGGAGAGAGGTCTGAAGGACCTCCCCCCTCCCTTTCAGGCGCCTCCTCCGCACATGCCGCGATGACACCTAATTACTCCGGCGGCAGTTCCGGGTGCTGGGCTGACATCGAGGATGTCAGCCCGCACTGGGGGGGCCAGCGATCGGCCAGAACCCGGCCGAACGCTGGACCCAAAGAGAGGACGCGCTCAGCGCGTCCACCGCATGGAACGCTACCTGCGGTTGGACGCGCCCAGCGCATCTGTAGCAGTGAAGTGGTTAAAATTAATAAGCAAGGAATTATATAACTACAAAATAAAAAGCAAAAGATTATAAGTTTAATTCTCGAGATTAGGGGAGGATTCACTAAATAAGTTTTTATTACTTATCATTAAATTAGCTCATCTTTTGTTGATCCATGTAGCATAGAGATATATATATATATATATCTATAAGAGCTGGCTGGTTAAACATTGTTTGCTGGGAAATGCATGTTGTATTAAGCAGAAATGTTTATTAACCATTTGTGTATTGGTTACTAACTGATAAGGTAAATGATATTCATCATATATGCAGTTACTAACCGGAGATACATATATTGTGAAGCTAGTTTTTATATGCTGATGGATTGTGGTTTATAAATTTTTGTTTATGATATGAGATTTGAAACTTTTTTGTATACGTAATAAATATATATATATTTTTATCCGATTATTGATTATTGTATTCTTCAAAGCAAAACACAGACAATTAAAAGAATTTAGGAGAATTTCTAAGAAATATAAACGATTGATATTTGTGTCTCGTGTGGATTTCTTATGAAATAATAGTCCCTGACATATTGGAGGCTTGGCTGATAAGTCCAATATATAACGTGTTGTATTCACGTGCAGAGATTATATCCGACAAATTGGAGGCACTGTACCGAGATTGTAGTTTTTGTTTGGAATATAATTGTCAGTATTGTCTGATTAGACAGAGATAAAATATATATATATTGTGGGGTACAGCTCAAATGGGGGGTACCCTTCCCAGGATAAAGGTAGTCCCAATCGCAGGATTTCTTTACAATGTACAGCCCTCTGTACTTTTATTCAAGAGCTGCATACAGGTCAAGAAACAAAACAAAACAATACCCTTGCCTGTCCGGCACTAACTAAACAGTTAAGGTTTTCCCTCACTACCGTTTCAGAAAACAAAGTGTATTCCAACCTTTCCTTTTTGCAGCCTGATCTCTGGTTCAGCTTTGCTCCCTCAGTAGCTGGTCTGAGTCCCAGGGTGGAGACTGAATGAACCTCACTTCCTGCTTTTATTTCCCTCTAGCCGCACCCATCAATCAATTAAGCCTCCCCAGGGAGAACTGCAAAACCCGGAGATTTGTGTGCCCCGAGCTGAACCCAAACTCCGGCCTGGAGTGCTAGTCCCAACAATATGACAAAACTCGAGGGGACACATACCGTCCCTCAAACACCACTCCTCTCCTCTCGTCACATATCCCCCCCCTCTGCTCCAGCCCCCGCGGCTGAGCAAACGCAACAATAGGGTTGGGGGCCCGTGACAGCGCATCCGCGTTAGCCTGCAACCTCCCAGCCCTGTGTTCCACCGTGAACCTGAAAGGCTTGTAAGGCCAAGAACCATCTCGTAACGCGGGAGTTTCTTTCCTTACTATTGCACATCCACTGCAATGGGCTGTGATCGGTGATGAGCCGGAACTGTCGGCCCAACAGGTAATACCTAAGAGCATCCAGGGCCCACTTAATTGCTAAGCATTCCTTCTCAACGATCGCGTAGTTCTGCTCGTGCCTGTTGAGTTTCCTGCTTAGGTAGACCACCGGGTGTTCCTCCCCCTCCCGTACCTGGGATAAAACCGCCCCCAGACCCACGTTCGAAGCATCAGTCTGGACTACAAAGTCCCCTGAAAAATCAGGGGCCACCAGCACGGGTTGTGTGCATAACGCCCGCTTCAAGTCTTTGAAGGCACTATCAGCCTCAGGGCTCCATCGTACCAACCCCGACTTCGTACCCTTTGTCAGGTCGGTCAATGGGGAGGCCATGGTGGCAAAATTTGGGACAAAGCGGCGGTAGTAGCCAGTGATCCCTAAAAAGGCCCGGACTTGCTTCTTATTCTGGGGCTGGGGCCATTTTTGAATAGCCTCCACCTTGTCAATCTGTGGCTTAACTAGCCCTCGTCCAATGACGTATCCCAAGTATTTGGCCTCTTCCGAGCCTATGGCACATTTCTTAGGGTTTGCCGTGAGACCTGCCGCCTTCAGCGAATCGACTACGGCCTGTACTCGTACCAAGTGCGTCTGCCAGTCAGGACTATGGATCACCACATCGTCTAGATACGCGGCGGCATACCGTCGGTGTGCCTTCAATAGCCTATCCATTAACCTTTGGAATGAAGCAGGGGCCCCGTGTAAGCCAAAGGGCATTCGCGTATATTGGAACGACCCATCCGGGGTGGAAAAGGCGGTCTTTTCTCTGGCCCGGTTTGTCAGGGGTATCTGCCAGTACCCCTTCGTCAAATCCAGGGTAGTTATATATCGGGCCGTACCCAGTTGGTCGATAAGCTCATCCACCCGGGGCATGGGGTACGCGTCAAATCTCGATACAGCGTTCAGTTTCCTAAAGTCATTGCAGAAACGGATACTCCCATCTGGTTTTGGCACCAGCACTATGGGGCTCGACCAGTCGCTATGGGACTCTTCAATTATACCCAAGGCTAACATTTTCCCAATTTCTGCCGAGACGGCCTCCCGCCTGGCTTCTGGGATTCTATAGGGTTTAACATTTATGCGAACCCCAGGTTCAACCACTATGTCATGGTGAACCACCGTGGTTAGTCCTGGTATCTCTGAAAAGAAATCGGTGTTTCCCCTCAAAAATTCCTTCACCTCATTGCGTTGAGCCACCGACAATGTGTCGGCAATAGGAACCTCAGGTGTGGGGCGAGCCATGGGGTTTGAAGTAGCTGGGGTGCTCAGCAGGGCCTCCCGGTCTTTCCACAGCTTCAGGAGATTTATATGGTAGATTTGTTCTGTTTTCCTTCTACCGGGTTGGAGGACTTTATAGTTTACTTCACTTTTTTTTTCAACTATCTCATAAGGGCCTTGCCATTTTGCTAGGAATTTGCTCTCAGCCGTTGGGACCAACACTAAGACCTTATCCCCGGGGTTGAAACTACGCATTTTCGCCCCCCGATTATACACCCTCCTCTGGGCTTCCTGGGCTTGCTCCATATGTTCCCTCACCAGGGGCATAACGGCGGCAATCCTGTCCTGCATCATGGACACATGTTCAATGACAGTCTTAAAAGGGGTGGTCTGACCCTCCCACGTCTCCTTGGCAATATCTAGGAGTCCTCTGGGATGCCTGCCATATACGAGCTCAAAGGGGGAGTAGCCCGTAGAGGCCTGGGGCACCTCTCGGATGGCAAACATGAAATACGGGAGTAAGAAGTCCCAGTTCCTCCCATCTTTGTCCACGACTTTTTTTAACATATTTTTTAGGGTTTTGTTGAACCTCTCCACTAGCCCGTCGGTTTGGGGGTGGTATACAGAGGTGCGCAGATGGGAGATTTTAAACAACCTACACAACTCCTTGGTCACCTTCGACATAAAAGGGGTACCCTGGTCCGTTAGTATCTCTTTCGGAATGCCTACCCGGCTAAACACTTGGACCAGTTCTTTGGCTATGGTTTTGGCCGAGGTGTTGCGTAGTGGGATCGCTTCCGGATATCGCGTGGCATAATCCATTATCACGAGGATATATTGGTGACCCCTGGCAGACTTCACCACCGGACCCACCAGGTCCATGCCAACCCTCTCAAAGGGAACCTCTATGATAGGCAACGGCACCAGCGGGCTACGAAAATGGGGCGCGGGCGCGGATTGTTGACACTCCGGGCAGGACTCACAATAATTCTTTATATCTGCATGCAGACCCGGCCAGAAGAACCTCCGGCATATTCTTTCTTTGGTCTTTTCTACCCCTAGGTGTCCCCCCAGTACGTGCCCATGAGCAAGGTCTAGCACCACCTTGCGGTATGGTTGAGGCACCAGTAGCTGTTCCACCACATCCTCCCCTTGTCTCACGACCTGGTACAACAAGTCTTTCCTCTGTGCCATGTGTGGAAAAGCTAGCCTCATATCTGGGTCAACGGGTTTATCGTCTATAACCTTTATATTCTCCCGGGCTCTGGCCAAGGTGGGGTCCTTCACCTGTTCGCTAAGAAAATCGTCCCTTCTGACTTCTAAATCAGGCACGTCAACCGATCCGTTCACCCCCCCAGGGCCCGGTTCTTCTTCCTGCTCCCCAGCCATGACAGAGAAAGGAAAAGGTACACTATCCCCCTTTGGGACCCCCACAATGCCCTCTTCCGTATCCGGTTCAAACGGTTCGGGGTTAAGATTCATGACAGGGTCCACACTATCTATTCGGAGGTTTTTCTCTTCCCATAAACTCCAAAACCGTGGAAAGTCCCTCCCGACTAACACCTCATATGGCAGGGAAGGAACCACCCCCACAGACTGTGTCACAATCCCCCAGGACGTACCAATGTCTACCACGGCTGTCTGGTAGTCGCGGGTATCCCCATGGACACAGACCACACCTATGGTACTCGGGTGATACTTGATGGGGTCAACAAACTCGGGTTGGACTAAGGTCACTACGCTCCCCGAATCTAACAGGGCGGTATCCGCCTTCCCATCTACGGACATCTTACACATCTGTCTCTCAATATGCTCCTTGTGTGCAGCAGTGCATGTGAATTGAGCGAAGAAGGATAAGCGTTTCGGCCTCCCGGCATTATCACATTGCATTGGTTCGTCCATAACCGGACAGTGAGCAGCAATGTGTCCCATTTCACGACAGCGAAAACACTTTACGGTGTCGAGTCCCGAGGGTGTCCTCAAGAACTTTCCTGACCGATTCGGCCCGATCTTCAGACCCAAGCCTGGGGTTTCTTCCTCCCGACTAAAGGTCTTCTTAGACTCTCCCATGTCCTTAGGGCCGCCGACGAACTTGCCAAGTTTTTTAGGCATACCGCCTTGTGGTGCCGTGGAATGTTCCAAGGCTGAGTTACTTTGTAAGTTTGTGGCCGTGGTGTACCGCTCCACCATATCTACAAGCTGGGTGGCAGTTTTTGGGTTCCCGTAGCTGACCCATTTCCTCAGGGGGCCCGGAAGCGCCCGCAAATACTGGTCCATCACTACTCGTTCTACGATCTCCGGTGGGGTCAAGGTCTCTGGCTGTAACCACTTTCTGGTAAGGTGTACGAGGTCAAACATCTGTGACCTCGGGGCTTTTTCCGCTACATAGCGCCATTGGTGCACGCGCTGGGCGTGAACAGCCGTCGTTAATCCCAGTCTTGCTAGGATCTCCGCTTTCAGGGTGTCGTATTTCCGGGCCGCTTCTGGCTCCAGATCGAAGTAGGCCTTCTGAGGTTCCCCGGTTAGAAACGATGCCAGTAAACCGGCCCACTCCTCTTTCGGCCAGCCTTCTCGTTCGGCGGTTCTTTCAAAAGTCTTGAGGTAGGCCTCCACGTCATCCGTCGTAGTCATCTTCTGAAGGAACTGGTTGGCACTCTTTACTTTGGGCACCACCGGCTCGGAGACCGCACAGTTTTGTCTTAGTTCTATGAGGCCCTTGGCCAACTCCTGGAGTACCTCCCGGTCTTCCCGCTGGTTCGCTCTGTCCGTTTGTTGGGCGGCTTGCTGAAGCTCCAGCATCTGGCGGAGGAGATCCCGGTCAGCCTGCATCTGTCGGTTGGTCTCCTGTTGGGCCGCTGTGGCCTGGACCAGGGCTTTCACTACGTCGTCCATATCGTCACTTGTCATGTACTCCGGGCGTTGCCCGCATTCTCCACCATATGTGGGGTACAGCTCAAATGGGGGGTACCCTTCCCAGGATAAAGGTAGTCCCAATCGCAGGATTTCTTTACAATGTACAGCCCTCTGTACTTTTATTCAAGAGCTGCATACAGGTCAAGAAACAAAACAAAACAAAACAATACCCTTGCCTGTCCGGCACTAACTAAACAGTTAAGGTTTTCCCTCACTACCGTTTCAGAAAACAAAGTGTATTCCAACCTTTCCTTTTTGCAGCCTGATCTCTGGTTCAGCTTTGCTCCCTCAGTAGCTGGTCTGAGTCCCAGGGTGGAGACTGAATGAACCTCACTTCCTGCTTTTATTTCCCTCTAGCCGCACCCATCAATCAATTAAGCCTCCCCAGGGAGAACTGCAAAACCCGGAGATTTGTGTGCCCCGAGCTGAACCCAAACTCCGGCCTGGAGTGCTAGTCCCAACAATATGACAAAACTCGAGGGGACACATACCGTCGCTCAAACACCACTCCTCTCCTCTCGTCACAATATATTTTGACTCCCTGTTGTATTTTGACTTGTGGTTTTACGGTTGTCTACTAAACCGTGTAAAAATGTCAGAGTCAGAATCTGAGACTCAGGAAGATGTAGAAATACATGCAGATCAAATTGTATTGATAGATGTTATGTCTTATCTAAAGGACAAGTTACACGTCACAGATGATTTATTTGATTGGATAAAAGATATAAAATCAAATGTTTCTAATTATGTTGCTCCAATCTGGTCAGATCACTCAAATTTTCTTGAATGTTTGCGAAAGATAAGTGCAGCCACAAATAAAAAAGACAAAGAGATTTTTGTTTTAAAAATTGTGCCTGAATGCATATACTTGATCGCAGAAATGAACAAGAGATTGAATGATGACAAAGAAACCAGAGACAGCTTAGAAAATAAAAACTGTGACTTGCATGATACCGTAAATAAATTAAAAGATGAATCAGAACGAATGATAATGGAGTTGAAAGTGTGTGCAAGAGAAAAAGATCAATTGCAAGATGAGATTGCTCAATTATCCAAATTAAATAAGGAGCTGAATGCAAAATTGGCGAGAATGAAATGCGAACATGAGAAATTCGCTGATGAGCTACGTCAGGTTGAAACTGATGTTCGAAGGGTTAAAAATCCTTCGTTAGAGAAGTTCCCTTTTAAAGCTTTGAGTCATAACTCATCACTGATTAGGCCTGACAGCTCTATTTATCTGAAGAGCGAGAGTGAGCAGAACAAATGCGAAAGTGAAACTAAATCTCATGATGAAAAAAGAGCGAAGCCTCTTACACAGGAGTATTTCAAATCACATCACTCTAGCCAGCCACAGCCTATTAAAAAATCTCATAAAGTTCAGGATTTAACGAAAATCGTTCATTTCTTAAAAAACTCAGTAGGTATCTTTGACCTTAAGGGATCGCCAAAAATAATAAATCATTTAAATATGTTTGAAGAAGCTTTGTTAATATTAGGAATTAATTCAGATGCTCAGAAAATTGAGTTGATCCCATGGGTCTTTGAAGGCAAACATAGGTATTTTTTTCAGTCTTTGAAAGAATCTGGTATACGTAACTGGAGTAAAATAGTCTCCGAGTTCAAATCTGAATTTGGGCCTCACCGTACCAGTCTAGCTGCGAAAAGAGCAATTTTAACTCTAAAATGCAGACCTAATCAAAGCCCCCGTGAATTTCTTTCAGTCCTTAAAAATGCATACAGCTTGGCTGAAAGAAACCCAGATTTTGAAAACCCTGAATTTATCCAAATATTTTATGACGCATTGCCAAATAAAATAAAGGTTATTTTGGCAAGAGATTATGACCCGAGAAATGGTTTGGATTGGGTACTAAAAGAAAGTATGACCCTATTTACTGTATTTGAATATAGTGAAGAAACTCAGGGGAAAAGAGTGAAAAACTCACCTGAGGAAATAGCAGAAACTCACGTTAAAAAGGGTGATCTTAAATTTGAGTCCCACAAAAAGAGTTATGCAGAAATATTGCGTGACTCCATACCTCAAAGGGAAAAATCCAAGCCAGATCAGGAAAGAGGGTTTGCCAGAGAAAATTCAGGAAGTAAATTTCAATCTAGGAAGCAATGGGTACCTAGAAGTCAGTGGGTTAAATCAAGGAAAAATGTACCTAGACAGGAAGCAACCAGAGGTAAGACTGAATCTGAGGAGTCTGATAATGTGCAAGCTTCGTCCCCAA